>PVJX010000294.1:186855-297022 GCA_004027295.1 Dolichotis patagonum | reverse complement strand
GGAGTAAAAGAAGGAGGAGGAGGAAAAGAAGAAGGAGGAGGAAGAGGAGGAGGAAGAAGAGGAGGAGGAGAAGGAGAAGGAGAAGGAGAAAAGAGATTAGAAGGAAGGCTGGAGACAAAGGAAGATCACACAAACTTGGGGAAACTGGTGAAGATGACAGGAGGGAAAGAGAAGGAGGAAATAAAACCCAAAACAGAACAATAAGAAAACTAGAAGCAATATTTACAGTCATGAAAACAAGGATGAAAAGAAAAAATAAAAAAGAAGAAAAAATTGTTTACTTCAGGGTCTCTGCTGTCACTGACAAGCAGAGAGGCAAGCAGAATTGAGAGCCATGTTTTTTTGAGTCCCAGCAAGTCAGCTGTAGATTTATTAAGGAGCAGTGGATGATCCCAGCAGCCGGCACCTTTAGTTTCACTGAAGTTCAGCTGGTTCTGGCTGGAATCGAGTTTGTTCAGCCTGCAATGCTGTACCCCCTGCCATCTTGAACTCGGTTCAGCCCCACTCTGACACCAAGAGCCACCAGACAAAGACCACAGCTCAGCTGCTTCCTCTCTAAGATAGCTACTGGCCAGTTGCACTCTCTGGCCAGAGAGTTGGGGGCATCTGAACCTGAGTGACTCAGCAGCCACCACAGTCCACTGCGTCCACTGCTATGTCCCACTGGTGTTTCTCCAGAAGGCCTCTGGGGTCTCCAGTAATCACTGTAAGTCTGCAGGTCCAAGGTGCCCCTCTCCTGAAGTGAGTCAAGGCTCAGGAAGACAGTACTGCTTGTCACCTCCTTCTACTACACTGAGGTCTCACTTCCCTCTCCCTGTGGGCTTCAGTTCTCACTTTGGATCCTCTCTGGATCCTGGGGACCCACTTTCCTCCTTCTTTGCTTCCCTACATTGCTGTATTCCAGCATCAGGGCTCCAAATCTTGCAGATGCTCTTTCACTACTGCTCACCATTCCTCCACCTGCCCAGAAGTCAAGTCAACAGGTTTTTTTCTACTGCTCTTTCTTTGGAACTGACTTCTCTGTCCACAGGAGTAAAAATAATCCCAAACAGATTTACAGGAGTTTTGGAACTCACGTGTTATCATTTATAGCTAGATATCCTGCCAAAATCCCATGCACTCATAGATGGGGCTTGGAGAAGTGGCTAGATTGTGACCATGATATGAGTTAGTCCACTGAGGGTTTAGAGCTGGGTGTGACATTGGGAGGTAAAGCCTGATGGGAAGAGGTGAGTCCCTGGGCATGACCTGGAAGGGTGTGCATGTGCACACTTCCTCCCTCTTGATGGCTCTGTTTCCTGTCTGCCATGCCATCCTGCCTTAGAGCCAGCTGACTATGCACTGAAATCTCTACAAACTGTGAGCTAAAAACCCTTCTTCTCCTCTAAGTTGTGGGTGTCAGGTATTGTGTTTTAGCAAAGGGAAAGTAAGACAGCACACTATCTGAGAAATAAATCATGAGCAGGTTTGTGGGAACACCAAAGTGGGTCTTTATTGTAGTAGGGCTGTGCTGCAGCCTGGGTCAATACACAGGAGGGTATGCTGCTAGCCCAACCTGAGCAGTGGCTGGGGAGGGAGCACTGTTCAGGTAGCAGTGCAGGTTGGGGAGGGGCTGAAAATGTGCTGTGAAATCTTGTATGCAAATTAGGTGCCCAGATCCTGATCTTAGCCACCCCAGGTGCCCTCTGTTCTTCAAAAGACAACAGCATCATTTGGAGTGGGGATATGGGGGTGTAGGGACGTGTTGAAGCTGGAGATTGATTGTGTTTGGGGCTAAATCAAAGCCAGCCCTGAAAACATGGAGAGCCCAAAATGAGCCACCTAAACAAGCTGCTCCGGTTCCAAGAAGGCAAGGGGCCCAGGCCAGCCAGGCAAACAATTTGCTAGACAGCAGGGTTGAAATTGACACCTTCCTCTTGAGTGTATAAGTAAATGCTCTACACTCTTCTTCTCTCCCATCAGGAGAGAGGGCTCCACCGGACCTCAGCTTTTGTCTCTTTTCTTTATTTCTCATCCTTTCACCATCCTTCCCCCAGGAACACCTAGCTCTGTGGCTGTTTGCTACAAATGTTGCTTGAATGGGGACCAGGGTAAGAAGAAATAATGAGTTGGAGGACACTTCTCATGTGCATGCAACAGTGGGCAGTGAATACACAGTGGTCAGTAGTCATCACTGGAGTGAGTTGGGTCTGACATCATCAGGTGTAAAACTTGGGGATACAAAAGTAGGTTCACTAGAGCCAAAAGGTCAGGTCCACGAGGGTCAAAGAGAAGAACAGGCTTAAGACAAGCCAAAGAAAGGAAACAAGAAACAAAAGGGGGGGAAATGCCTTGATTTTACCAGTTGTTAAACATGGGGCAAGCAAGTTCTCAAGAACCACAGATGTCTATGGAACTGTTTGTTGAATGCTCGATTCCACTGTTTACTTTTCTTTTGTGGATTTTAATTAGGAAGTATCTTAATGATTATAAACCTTTTGAAACAGCCACAAGGGAACTGGCTCAGGGCAATACTTTAAAATCAAGTCCTGAGTAGGACAAAGATGGCAGAACAACAGCCACCCTGATAACTTTAACTGAGCCACAAGTGGCAATTTCTGGTTTCTTGGTTCAGGAAAATTCTGCTACCTCACAGGCTACAAGTTCAACCCTTCATAAGAGAGTCATCTTTTAAGTTAATCATTCAACAATCAGGCTTTGAAAAACAAATAATTGGTGTGAAAAGGCTTTAAGAGCCCACAAAAACTCGGGCCACACTGGCTGAGATAATTGGAATTTGTGCAGGCGCTGGCCCTCATGTGTGCCCGGGCCACCTTGGCAGCAGCTGGCACTCAGGTCACCAATTCACAGCCTAAAGGAAAAGGGAAGATCAAAGCTACTGGTTTTCACTGTGGGGGAATGGGGCGTCTTTCCAAAGTTACTCTGCCACACCTGTGGGGGCAACATAGACACTATCTATCCCTTCAGAAAAATCTTCTATCTGTCCACAGTGTAGACAGTGATGTCATTGGGCCAGTTGATGTAAATTCAGAGCTGATGTGGAAGGCCTTCCTGTTCCAGAAGAAAAACTTCCAGCAGGGCCTGGAAGCGGGGTGGGGGGGGGTGCAGTAGGGGTGCATGGCTCAGAAGCTTCCCTTTGAGGGCCCAGCCCCCTCAGTACGGCAGGCTCCTGGTGGTTGGGGGCAGGGATGTGGTCCTGATTTGTAGTTTGCTGGTTTTTGTTTACAAGATACTCTTACAAAAAGACAATGGAAATTGTTATTTGAAAATAACTAATACAATGACAACTAACCTGTAAAACTTCTAAAAATTCAACGTCTGGTTTCATGCATTGATAATAGGCCTGCTCCAGCATATCACTGTCTCACTATGGCTTTGCAGTGAGCCCTGATATCTAATAGTGTAAATTCTCAAGCTCTGTTTTTTTCAAAATTGCTTACTTCAGAGATACTTGTTTCAAATTCAAGATTAATCTAACTATGTTCATTTAGGTCTTTTTGCTCTCTTATATAATTTTTAGTCTTCAATACACTGACACCACACAGCTTGCTAAATTTCTTGAGTTTGTTTCCAGAAGAAGAAATTATAAATTTACATATTTGGAAGGAAATGGGAAAAAATCTTACATCAAGGCTAGGGAAAAACAAACTGACACAAATCTATCTGGACCTCTACAGACTTTAAAGGGTTATATAACAGGGAGAAACTGCTGCTTTCTGTTCCTCTCACTGCTTCTCATAGGTCCCCAAGCAGGGGAGGGAACCAAAGAGCTCCACTGAGCCTAGAGCCTAGAGCCTAGAGCCTCCACTTTACCAGGCAAGGTGAAGAAGCAATGTGAAAACAGTTTCACAAGGGTGAAATGTTAGGGTTCTAATGTAATATATGGTGGATAGACTTAATATTGGTTCTTAAGGATTGTTAAATCTGTGTTAAAATGTTCAAGTTGTAAAATGTTACAAATAAACTTGTCTTTGTAGCTAAAAACTGGTTTAAAACAACGCCTGGTCGCCAAGTTGGCAGTGGTAGATGGGAATGGTTGATACACTGTGTCAACTTGAAGTGTGGAAGCTTGATTTAGTGACTTGGTGTGGGGCCCGGTTCTCATGTTGTAAACATTCTCCTACTGTGCAGGAGGAGGGCAGAGAGGTGATGGGCCTGCTGCACCCACCAAAGGTGGGTGACCCGCTTACAATGTAGGGAAGAAAAGCAGGCTTAGGTTTCCCCTCCTTTGCTGTTGCTACTTTTGCTGTCTTCCACTACCATGAACTGCTACTCCCTCAGAGCTATTCAAAAGCTTCTGCTTCCCATGCTGCCTTCTGTGGAAATGCTTCTGCCTTATGAAAACAGCTCCATTTAACCCGGATACAGGCTAAAAATTATTAAACTTGCTCAACATTTAACTGCAAAAACAAAGAAAGGGAGGAGTTTTACCTAGGCTTCATTGGGCAGTATGTACTGTTAACGTTTTAAATCCTGCTAAGGATGGAACTACAGCAGCAAGACAATTCAATCAGATAAAAGAAAGAAGCTAGGAAGGGTCCTTCAGAAAGATCTTCATGCTGGACCATGGAAGAGACCCAGCTCAGTGCTAATTTGGGGTTGAGGGTGTGCTTGTGTTTCTCTACAGAATGCTAAATGGCCTATCTGGGTGCCAGAGCATTCTGTCCGGCTGTATCATGGACCCAAACCCAGAGAAGGAGTTGATTCCACCTCTTGAGAAATTTCTCAGTCCTATGACAGTGAGACCTCAGAGACTGCACCACAACTGACAGACAAGGATGGGGCTAGACCAGACCTGGAGCCAATTGAAGGAATTGACTCAGGCTGCCCAAGAGATGGTAACCAAAAACAAAAATCGAAGATCTGAATAGTATTATTCAATTTGGCTAAAATATACATGCGTGCACTCTGATTTTGTAAGATGTTTATCAGTCTGCCTTTGTATCTGTTTTACCCAGTATATTAAGCTGGCATTGGGAGTCACTGAGCTAGTGATTGTTCAAACCCTAACCTTAGCCCATATGGAGCACCTAAGAAACACTCTGAGGGCTGGAGATGAACAGTTGTTCCAACCCCCAAGAATGCAGGTCATAAGAAGTAAGCTAGTTCAGCAATGGGGCATGATACAAGTGTATATGTAACCCTGGGAACTTAGTTCTCACAGACACCAACAAGCTGTGTACTTGTTTCTATGTCTGTTTGAATCTGTACAGATCGTCTTGCCACGTTTGTCCATTTGTCCATTCTGTAAACAGCTGTTCCTTTCTTTTTTTTTTTTTTAACAGCTGTTCCTTTTATTTGAGCTCAACAACTTTTCTTTTTTTGTGTGTGCATTTTTGGATCATTTAATCAAAGTTTAATTTGGGTAACAGACTTAAAAACATACTAGTCAAAATGTTGCTAAAATTGGTTATGTAAATGGAGTGCATTGTTGTTTATTATTAACTTGGGAGTCTCTCATTGTTCAAAAATAATAAGTTAAATATTGTGATTGGGTTTTCCATAAGTCATTAAAATCATTAAGATATTAAACAAAATCCTTTGGAGTGGGGATAATTTATTGGACAGGACTCCAACTGATAAGAAAGCAGCTGCCTGGTAACATTTAGCCAGCTCTTGTCCATTGATTGGCAGCCCCCGTGATCTCTGTAGCCTTATGGAAGACACCCAACTGAAGTTATAAACATGTATTATTGTAATATGTTCAAGATACCCAAAGGTTTTCATATGGCTATGACAAATGATTGCTATTAACATCATGGTGTATTAATGTATTCATGCCTCCAGATGTACCAATTTTCCAAAAGGTAAAACAGGGATTGTTTATGGTAACAGAATTTTGTTTCAGATTCAGACCTCTGCCTTCAACAAATGCTTATGAGATGTACATTCCACTAAAGTCAAGTTGGTACAAGTTTTTATGCATTAGATAGGGATGCTTGATTAAAAGGAGGTATTTTATGTCAAAATGAAAATTCAAATGTGTTACAACATGTCATCATGGTTGTCATGCTATAATGCTGTATGTGACAGGTTTTTCCCATGTGCATTCTTTCGAGTCCACGCGGCGCTGGACAGAGCCTCCCTTTGGCACTGACTTCCCCTTCTGCCTTCTGTCAAACCCGAAAGTTGAACCTCCTGCTTTTTAAACTTGTGCCAATGCTCCCCCAATCAGCTGCCAATGCATCATTCCACCCGCCCCTTCAACTCCACCCGCTGTCAAAACCAAATAAAAGCACACAGTTTTCTTTGTCGCCCTCAGAGTGTGCTTGCTTCTCTTCCGCAGACCTCCCATGCTGCAGTAAAGGCTTCTTTTACTTCTCTGTTTTCTCCCCTGTTATCTCCCTCTTGCATCAGAGGACCAAATAGTATATGATTTTGACTTCTCATTTTCTGTGTAAAATATGCAAGTGTTTGTTAACATTCTACAAGTATTCAAATATTAAAACATCCATGGTTGTTAAAAATAATGGTTCTATTTTATGTTTTAAGATGTTTGATATTTAGATAGGATAATAATGTTAAGCTCACTGCCTCTACTACACTGTACTGTTATCAATATGTGCTTCTGGATGTTCAGCTACTGAGGTTTGGAGACCAAAATTAGATAGATGGGCTAAGGAGATAGCCAATATTTTGGCCCCAGCCCTCTGAGGTCAGTGAGGACCCAGAACATCAGAGAACCTCTGCTGTGTCATCCTATACTCGGTGAGTCCCTGGTCCTCTGATCAAGAGGACTGTGAGACCACAGAGGACAGTGACCATCGGTGTGTAGTGTGCCTAAGGAGAGTCACCAGGAGCAAATAATCTCCCAAGCTTTCACAGAAAGCAACTTGGTCAAGCAATAGCTGAGACTCATCCAGACAGCTGACACTGACAAAAAAGCTAAGAGGTGCTATGCATGGTTCCAAGGCATTTCCTCAGGAGACTTTAACTGACCGTGACGAATAACAAAAACTGATCGTAATTCGTTATAGGCCTCACTTTCACTTAGTCTTGAACATCCAGTAGAAAAGTATAATTACCAGAAGTATATAAAACAATGTTATGGTAATATGTTAGTTATAAAACAATGTTATGTTAATATGTTAGTTATAAAACAAACTCAATCAGTAACACATTCTGACACTGATAGCTGTCTACTGTTATGAATTAATGGACTATGCAGGGTTAAATAACTGAATGCAGGAACTTAAAATCTTTGGATTACACTTAAAATGAAAAGTGTTCAGGAATGAAAAGGTCTTCCACAGAGTTCTTCAAACACAGCTCCTCCAGCTTCAACTGACCACCCATCCTGTGCTACAACAAAACAAAAAAGAGGGCTATGTAGGAAGCCGTTGAAGTTGGAGATTGATCACATGTGGGGCTAAAACAAGGCCAGCCCTGAAAACACAGAGAGCCCAAAACAAGCCAAGTGAACAGGCTGTTCAGTTCCAAGACGGCAGGGGCCCAGGCCAGCCAGAAAAACAAATTGCTAGGCAGTGGGGTTGAAATTGACATTGTCCTTCTGCGTATAAATAAAGGTCCTACAGTTGAGCAGTTTCTTCTCTTCCATCAGGAGAGAAGGCTCCACCTGACCTCAGCTTTTATCTCTTTTCTTTATTTTCTCATCCTCTTACCGTCCTTCCCGGGGAACAGAGTTATGGCCAGTTGCTAACTTGGGGGAGCATGCAATGCTGCCTGCGTGGGATGTGGCAGCTATCCCACTCCTTTGGGGTACAGTGGGGGAGCAAAGGAGAGGCACAGACAGCTGCTGACCAAGTCAAGCTCCTTGATTCTATGTTTGTTTGTTTGTTTTTTGGTGCTGGGGATCGAACACATGACCTCGAGTTTGTCAAGCAGGCACTTACACCACTGAGCTAAACCCCCAGCTCTGATTCTATGTTTATTGCCAGTGGGGTTGGCACAGCCAAGGTGCTTGGGAATCTGTACAGGGCAAGCCACAGGGTGGTTGGGGTCAGTCCATGGTCCAAGGGAGGTGGAGGCCCAAGTTGCCCATCTTGGCCTGGTAGACAGCATTGAACTTTTCATTCTGTTCTGGAGAGAAGTGCTTCTTCCAGTCCCCCATGACACCTGGGGAAAGATGGTGGGGGATCAGTGTACACCACAGTGACCGTGGGTCCCTCAGAGAGATGGCAAAGATGGCCTCATTGTCCTTATTGGATAGAAGTAGTGTGGCAGGCAAGGCAGAGAGGGACAAGGGCTCTGCCAGTCCAGGAGGCGTGGCCACAGCAGGAGAGGCCAAAAGGGGCCCAGCCTCACAGTAAGCTCAGCCCTGAGATGCTCCAAGTGGAGTCTCAATGTGACAACTGTGGTCCACAGGCTGTGGTTGTTTGGCTGCCCCAGAAGCCACGGTGCATTTGGCCACAGAGGAGCAGAGGAGCTGAGGGCCCAGGACACTGCATGAGGGAGACTTCAAGGGACTCAGACCACAGAGCCCTATCCAGCAAGGGGGTCTAAGCCCTGGTCTCCCTGGGGTCCCACAGGGACAGAGGCAGCACCGAGGTGTTTTTAGGTGCTGTAGTGACAGGGCCAGAGTTGTTGAACGAGGAGCCAGGATCCAAACTCTGGACAGGGGACTCCCCCATTCCCACATGCCCCAAGGACACTTGCTGTGTGCCCAGAAGTGCCGGCAGCCCTGTGAACCCAGCATGGGGCTTCATTCTGTGCAGAACTTTTCTAGGAGCTGCTCGCACTACAGACCCCGGGCCATGCGGGTCAGTGCTGGCTGTGCTGTCGGTGTAAGTGACTTCCTCTCGGTCTCTCTTTTGTGGGCCACACAGGCTACCATGTTGGCTCTCAGACCATGAGGCCATAGGGTTAGGGCCTGCAGTGAGGGGCTTCAGAGCCTGGACCCTGAGGACATGAGGGGCAGTAGCGTGAGGGGCAGGAGCAGAGTGGGTCAGGGCCTCCAAGTCACTGGGGGCAGGGGGGACCCTGCCCATGGCAGCCACAACCAGGGAGAAGCCAGGACCTGGGTCGGCTGTGCACGACTTGGGGCATCTCCTCTGTGGCTCATCCAGCCTTGAGAAGCGCTGCCCCAGGCAGGAGTTTCAGGGACACGGGGTGCCATGGGGTGCCACGGGGCGGGAGCTCCCAGGGCAGCAGGTCCAAGCACGACCTCACTGCAGGGAGGTGTGGATGGCTCAGGACCCATGCTCGGTACCTTTCCGCAGGAAGCGGCCCCGGCTGGGGTCCATGACCTCCGTGGGCACCAGGCTGTAGTTGACCATGCTGCTCTGGCTCATGAAGGAGAAGCTGCAGTGCTCCAGGATAAAGTCCTCCTCCTCAGGCTGTAGTGGGCGTCCCAGGAAGTCACCGAGCTTCTGCAGGGTGGTTCGGGGCTCCTGTACCAGAGGCAGAGATGAGTAAGGGAGTCACCGTGTGAACTGAAACACCTGCGTGTGAAGGAAGCCGCCCAGGCCTGCAGGACTTGTTACTGCAGGAAGTTGGGGAAACATAAATGTCAGGTGGTCCTGGTGGCACCTGCCTGTACTCTCAGAATTTTAGGAGGCTGAGGCAGGATTATAAATTCTGGGCCAAATGGCAATTTATTGGTTTAGCAAAACCTTGTATTAATATAAAAAATGTGAAAATGGGTTGGAGATTTAGCTAACTGTGGACACTCTGGGTGTCCCACCCAGTACAGGGGAACAACAAACATAAATATTCAATAATAAAAAAAAATCCCAATAATGAAAGAAATTTAGTTAAACTGTATCTCTAGCACAGAATATTATGTAGTCAGTAACATTTTGGGAGAAAAAAAGTGCACTGTGATGTGAACTGAAAAGGACAGGATATAAAATGTCACACTGTGAGCTTCACTGTAAAGAAGCAAAGAAGACAAGGCCAGATCGGTGAATGCAGGGACGGGTGCACACACAGGCAGGTGGACATGGATGAGTGGATGGATAGGTGGGTAGAGAGTGGACAGATAGAGGGATAGAGATGGGAGAATGCTAGCAGGTAGGCGGGTGGGTGGCCAGAGGCAAGTACATGGTATCTTCCTAAGACCTGATCAGCTGATGGGCCCGGTCAGGGCCACTTGGCCCCAGAGCTGCAGAGCACATCTCATAGAGGTGCTCTTATACCCCTGCTGTCCTCATATTCTGAGATCACCAAACAGACCCCAGGCACTGTCTCTGGACCCATCACTTGTTATGGTTGATACGTTGTGACAATTTAAGAAGTTTAGCAATTTAAGGAAGAGACTCAGCAGGGAGCCAGGATCCTTACTTTGTTTTTTTGTTTTTTTGTTTTTTTTTTGTACTGGGGATCGAACTTATGACCTCGTGCTTGCCAGGCAGGCGCTTATGCCGCTGAGCTAAATCCCCAGCCCACGGATCCTTACTTTGTAAATATCCTCATCCTGTGCAAGAGGAGGGCACAGAGGTGGTATGAGTGCTGCACTGTCCTGCATACAATATAAGGAGAAGAGGCCTGTTCTTGCCTCTTTCGCTCTGGTTGCTGCCTTGAAGTGTTGCCCCAGTACCATGCCACCCTGCCTTGGAGCCAACTGATTATGGACTGAAACTTCCACAAACTGTGAGCTAAATAAACCTTTCCTTCCTTCATTTTGGGTGTCAGGTATTTTGTACCAGCAATAAGAGAAAAGTACCACCCAACCACAGGAAGGGAGCCTGGACACTGCCTAGTCCTTCACAGCCGCTGTGTCCGAGTGAGCGTCTGCTCCATGCATGTTTGCTGAGTCTCTACCCTGGACCAGGCACCAGTGCTGGGAGTGCATCAGTAGCCAGGGGATAAAGCGTGATTTCAAGGCCCAGGGCACAAAGCCCAGTGAGGACAGGAGGAGTATCCAGGTGTCCAGTGTGCCTGGCCTTTGCCCTCCCCATCTCTAGTGCAAACCAGGCCAGCATAATTCCAAAGTGCTGAAAGGAGTACAAGAGTCCTGACAGCTGGGTGTGGTGGCACAGGCCTGTAATCCCAGAAATCCAGAGGCTGAGGGCAGGAGGGTCACCATGGGTTCCAAGTCAGTTTGAGTTACTTAGCAAGACCCCATCTCATGAAATACCCACCCCCAAATTTTGAGGAATTAAAAGCTGTGGAATTAATCATTTTAAGCTAAAGAACATGTATTTGGCATTCAAAGATCTTGTCACATTTTATAGAATTTGGTCATATCACAATGTCCTTTCTAAATCCAAAAGCTGCGGAAACTGAGTTTAACATGTGCTGGAAAAATCTGGACTTGACAGCTGAGAGGCTGAATCAGTCACCACTGGGGCTGCTGGTGGACATGGCCATGTGGAGTGGGCTTGAGTCCTCAGGTCAGCCCATGCAGCCTCCATGGCCCAGCCTCAGGAGGCTTCTGATTTTCTCCTCATTCGAGACAGGGTCTCCAATGTCACCCAGGCTGAGTCTGAACTTCTGGACTCGAATAACCCTCCTGTCTCAGCCCGAGGAAAAGCTTGGATTACAGGCAGGCACCATCACACCTGATTTCCTTTTTTTTTTTTTAAATATAAATCCAGTTTTATTAAATTGTTCAGTTCTTATTATAATTTTACATCATATTAGACAATTGGTTAGTTTTTAAAAATGGCAATAAAGAAAGTGAGAATCTTGCAGATATCAAAACAAGGCACCATCTTGCACCATTGGAGGGATTGTAAATTGATACAGTTTGATATACCTATCAATAATAAAAGTGCATACCAATTGACCTGGAAATTTTACTCAAGAAGATTATCCTACAGATACAAACAACACAAAGAAATATAGCCATAAGAAATAGTCTATTGACATCATTCTTCCTGACTTCCTTTCTTAATAATATGTTTTCAGTCACTTCCAAAAGCAGCACAACGGCACAGCTACTTGGGAGGCCAAGGTGGAAAGATTTCCCAAATATAGGAGTTTGAGCCCAGCTTGGGCAACTCTGAGAGATGCTGCCTCAAAATAAAGAATAAAAGAATAAGACGCGCTGGGGGTGGGCTCAGTGGCAGTCTTGCTGGGAGTGCACAAGGACCTGGGCTCCAGCTTTAGGCCTGCCCCTGGGCACACACCTGTGATCGCTGCTAACTGTGGGCTGCAGGAGGACTGTGGGTTCCAGGCTGGCCCGGGAAACTTACTGAGATGCAGCCTCAGAGGGAAAAAAGGGCTCTTTCCCCTTGTTGTTCTGAACGGAAGCCTTACAGCGCTCACACCCGGAACTGGAGCTGCGCCGGGAACTCTCAGTTCCTTGGCATCGCATGTGCTGTTCTCTGGGCCAGCAACAGGAAAGCCTGTGTGTTTGTTGATCAAGTGTAGTAGCTCGAGGAAGGAGCAGACAGATTGAATCTATTCGGAAACAAAGATGCTTCTTGGGCCTTCTCCAAGCTTAGTGGTGGGATCGAGGGCTTCAGTGGGGGCTGGCAGAGGCACCTACCTGGTGCAGCTCCTCGTATGTGACGAAGAGCATGTTCAGGTTCGGCTTCAGACCCAGCCACCCCTTCACGTGCTCAAACCAGGAGCCGAAGAAGCCTGGGGAGGAAAGATTGGGGAGAGGGCACTGGCCAGGCTCCTAGGAGGCTGCAGGGTGTGGTTTACATCTGAAACAGCCCAAAGCCTCTAGTATGTGGGGTTGGGGACAGTGACTGGGACCCGAGGGCACTGGGCCCAGTGGAGTCTCCATGGATGACTGGACCTGGAAGGGTGTATTCCTGTCCCCATTCCTTGCTCTCTGACCTGGCCACCATGAGGTGACCAACTGTCCTCTGCTAGGCTCTTTCTGTCTTGGAGCCAACCATGGAGTGAATCATCCCACACTGTGAGCCAAATAAACCTTGTCTCTCTCTCTCTCTCTCTCTTTTTTTTTTTTTGAGATAGGGTCTCACTATGTAGCCCAGGCTGGCCTGAAAGTCACGGCAATCCTCCTGCTTTTGCCTCCCAAGTGCTGAGATAACAGGGGTACAGCACCACACCTGGCTCCTCCTCTAAGTTGTGGGTGTCCAGGATTTTGTCCCATCGATGGGACAGCTGATAAATACACTGGCACATCAGCCATCGGTAAGGAACTGGGGATTCCCAGAGCCACCAAGGTCCCCGAGACTTACCTTTGCCTTCAAGAAACTCATCCACAAAGTCCTCAAAGGAGCTGGGGTCTGGCAAGAAGTTGGCCAATTTATGGAAGTGGTAGAAGGAGACGAGCACATCCTTGGGGTTCCGTGCCACGTATATCACCTTGAGCGGAGACCCCAGACCTCTGACCCAAGCTCTGGGAGAACCCTGCCCTGGCTGCAGGGGAGTCAGAGGCCTGGGGCATCCAGTGGGGACATGTGCATAGGTGTGAGGGGACACAGGTGGCTCCCCAACCGGAGCAGGCAGGATGCCCCACCCAAGTTGCCCCAAGTGGCTTGGGAGGGCTGGCTACACCCCGTGCTGCTCTTGGACAGCAGCATCCTGCCATTGGAGTTCCCTCTCCTCCCCTAGCTCCCCAGAGCTGTCCACAGGCCAAGGAGGGCAATGCTAGCCCTCTCCTGGTCCATCCACCGTCTGGTGCCAACCTGGGCTTGGAGATAAAGGCAAAAGGCTCTTGCCATCCCCTGTTGCCACCCACACATTCCTACCCACCATGCTCCATGCCCATTCCCTCACCCGGGCCTTGGAGCGCAGGAGTGCAGGCCCTAGGGCCTCGGCACTCAGGTGGGAGGTGAGCAGGCGAGGCTGGCTGGGGTCCAGGTCGCCCAGCATTTTGACAAGGCTGCTCTGTTCCAGCCAGGGCGCACGCTGCCAGTTGGGGACATGATGGATGGGCCAGAGGTGGCCCTCGCAGAAGATGAGGCTCAGCACCTGCTGCATCCATGTAGTCCCTGGGTAGGGAGAGGCTGGTGAGGTGCAGGGTTCTGAGTCCCATGAAGGGGCAGCATTTCTGGGACCGACCTCCCTCTGGCCTGCACCATCCCTGTTGCCCGCAGCTGCTCAGGATTTCTAGGGATGCTGGGCTTCATCTATAGCGCTGCATCTTCTTCCCACCTTTTCCTTTTGTTGCTGCTGTTTTGATTCTGTTCTGAGCACTGGCCCAATTGTTAGCTTTACAACATCTAAGAGATGTTGTAGAAGAGAATAACACCCTCAGGCCTTTTTGTATTTTGAGCCAGGGTCTAAATTGCCCAGGCTGGGCTGGAACTTGTGATACTCCTGCCTCAGCCTACCAAGTATCTGGGATTACAGCTGTGTGCCACCACGTCCTGCTTCAACAAATTTCTTTATGGAGTTAGACAAATTGATAATGAAGCTCCGGAAATGCAGATACCAGCCAGGGAAAGGACAGGGCCACAGCCTGGAGCCCCGCAGCAGACACAGCACAGAGCAAAGAAATGCAATCAAGAGCATGGATAGTGAGTGACAGCCTTTGGGGACCACCAGCAGCCTTGGCCAGAGCTGCTATTAGATCAAACTGCAGCGCACACAAGTAAGCTCTGCACAGAACAAGGCGGGGGATGTAGGCAACACAGCCGCGTGCCCATGCACAGGAAGGGAAAAGCAGGCAAATTCCTGCACAACCTGTGCATGGGACCCTGTTTCCAAGTGTCAGCAGCCCCAGGCACCATTAGAGAAACACAGATTAAATCGGGGTGACTCTGTCAGCATACACAGCAGCTGGACCCATGCTGTCCGCCAAGGGCTCCTGTGTTGCAGGTTAAACCCCGGTGTGCTGTTGGAGGGAGGGCACATTAGGAGGTGGGGCTGCTGGCAGTGGTGCCACATGCTTGTGATCTTGCCCATGCAGGAAGCTGAGTCTGGAGGGTCACAGATTCCAGGGTAGCCTGAGCAATATACTGAACCTATCTCAAGCAAAAATATAAAAAGCCCTGAGAGTGCAGCTCAGTGGCAGAGCTACCCGGGCTCAACCCTTCACAGTACAAAAAAGCAAATAAAAAGAGGAGGCCGCTTGGTGGGTTTGGGTTGTGAGGCCCTCAGGACAACAGGACCTATTTCTTCCTCATTTTTCACCTCCAGGCTGTGAGGTGAGCAGGTTTGTCCACTATGTGCACCCTGCAAAGCAATGGGCCGGCCGATCGGGACTGGAACCTCCACTGTGAGTCCAAGTGGACCAACTGGGTATTTGCTGGACTGCGGGAAAGTGATGGACATGCTCCTTCCACGTGGAAGCTGGCCCCCAGCCCAGAGGACAGGGGACTGGAGCCGTGGCTTCAGGAGGAGGCTGGGCAGAAGCTGGGTGAGGGTGTTGTCATCACAAATTAGAAACCACAGTGAAGCCACACCTGACTCAACAGTAGCCAAGGCACAGAGCAATCCCTGCAGTGTGCTGGGGAAGAGTCCTGGGACGCAGCCTCTCTTGCCTTCACAGTGACCGTGGCTTCGCAGGCCATCCTCAGGACCCCTTGGCGGGTGTCCCCCAGACTCTGTGTCCCCAGAGCTCCTCTCCTGTTCTTTGCACGGCGTGAGAGGTGGATTCCACCCTAAGTTCTGGCTGTGCACAGTGGCCATGACTGTTGCATTTTGAGTTGCAGCCGTGAAATTAGCATAAATTTCTTCTTCACAGTTTCATGGATAAAAGATTCATCCTGCTGGATGCGGTGGCACACGCCTGCAAGCTCAGCTGCTGCAGAGACTGAGGCAGGAGGATTACAGGTTTGAGTCTAGGCTGTGCAATTTGGAGAAACCCTGTCTCAAAAGCTTTAAAAGAGCTGGACATGCAGCTCATTGCGGGAGCATTTGTCTAGTACGTGGGAGCCCTGGGTTCCATCCCAAACTCCACAAAGCAAAACAGAACGGAAAAAGATTCCCTGTCACCATAAACCTTAGTGACCTCAGAACATGACTGTATTTAGCACTTGCACCTTTGCCCTGAAGGAAGCGCTCAGGACTTTTGCCTCATGCGGGCTACCAGCATCATGCTCTCAGGCTTTGCTTTTTTTTTTTTTTTTTTTTGGTACTGTGGATCGAACTCACGACCTCACACTTGCCAGGCAGGTGCTTAAGCCACTGAGCTAAATCCCGGGCCCTCAGGCTTCACTTTTAAGAGAAACAAAGGTTTCCTGCCACAAGCCTGAGACTGAGGGGCCTGGGGGTGGCAACAGCTCGAGCTGCGTGCTGGGTGAGTGGGGTGGCTAGGCGGCATGAGATTTATGGTATGCAACTGACAACTAATGAAATATTTCTGGAGTTCCCCTTTAGTTTTTGGACCCTAACAAAACCACAGTAAACGGGGCTGTGCATGGTGCAGGCACACTGTGTGAAAGGGAAGGGGGTTCTCGCAGAGGGCCCCCTACAGAGGTGGTGGAATTGGGTGCAGAAGCGAGGCGCTGCTGCCAGGGAGGGCTGAGGTTTACGCCACCCTGTGCTGTCAGCGTATCTCAGTTGTCGTGTGGTACAGGTGCCCGGCTGCAGAGCCTGCTGTGTCTGTCCACTGTGTGCTGAGCAGCAGGGCTCAGGTAGGGGACTCAGGACACAGCTCCACCACTTCTGACAGCATAGGCACAGGCACAGGGCTCCCAGCAGCTCCAAGCACAGCGCCTGCTTCAGCCTCCATCCGGAGGAGGAGAGAAGAGGGTGGCAGGCTGGACCCCAAAGCCGAGCCTGGGAGCTGGTGACACGGGCAGCGCCTCCATCTCCCTAGAGCCAGCTCCAAATAAACCTCTTCTATTCACCTAGAAAACGGCCTCCTTCGCCTCAGCCAGGCTGAGCCCGACAGGGCTGGTGGCTTCTCTTCTCCTGGTGGTAACAGGCCAGGCCACGCACTCTGGGCATTGCCCTGCTGCAGGGTGGGGGTGGGGGCACATGCAGGCAGGCCTGATCTGCCATCCAGCACCCTGATATAAGAGGTAGGATATGGCAAAGCTGGCTGGGGAGATCACTGGAACCTGTCAATCATGAGTTCCCAGGACAGTGCCAAGCAGTTCTCAGAACCTGCTGTCTGGAATTTCTCGAGGCTCCCAACAGGTGTGGGCAGCATAAATGGGCTGAGATGCTGGGAGGAGCCCACTGTACGCCTGCACTTTTATTTTTGCTTTAATCCTTTCCTCTCTTTGTTCAGGCCACATTCATGCTGCAGAGATAGTTTTTCTCTGATCCTTCACCCTGTACTTTTTTTGTTTTCTTTAGAGACAGAGTCATGCTATGCAGTTCAGGCTGGCCTGGACTCACTATGTAGCCCAGGATGGCCTTGAATTTGCACCAATCCTCCTGCCTCAGCCTCCTGAAAGCTGGGATTAGAGGCATACACCACCATGCCTGGCTGAGCCATTTCTAAAGGAATGACATGCCAGCAATCCCAGCCCCACTGCCCAGTGGACTCATAGCAATACCCTGGCCCCAGCCATGGCTTTCCCACCAAGCTCCACACCCAATTCTTTTTAAAATTTTTATTTTTGCACAGAGTCTCACTAAGTCACTCAGTTGTTCAGGCTGGGCTACAAATTGTGGTTTTCCTGCCTCAGCCTCCCAGACAGAGTACAGGGATTATAGATATGCCCCACCCCTCCCCTCTGTCTCTGTCTCTGTCTCTGTCTCTCTTTCAGGGTTTTTGGTTCTTTCTCAGTCTGGGAAGAAGCCCAGGGCTTTCACATTCACACTGAACTACATTCCAGTGTTTATTTATTCTTCTGAGACAGGGTCTTGCTGAGCAGCTCACTTTGGGCTTGGGCTTGCAACCTTCCTGCCTCATCCCCTGCATAGCTGGGATGATTGACCTGTGCTACTGTGCCCAGCATGGCCTGCTCTCCACGGACGCTCCATCCTGGAGCTAAGCAGTCTCCAGGGCTGCGGCAGGTGCCAGCCTCCCCCTGCCCTTAACCTGCCAGCTATAACCCATGGCCGGGCCCCCAGGTGCCTGTCCTCCCGGGATGACCTCACAGGGTCACCCCTGAGGAGGAGAAAGCGTCCATGCAGGCACAGCTCCTGTCTTCAGACTGTCACCAGGGGGGAGAAGAAAGGCTGTTTGTCTGCGGGGGCCCCCTGAGCCCTCATCAACAGGTCTCCAGGCCCTCAGTGCCTTCCTGCAAACACAGACATCACCCATGATCCCAGGGGCTCAGGTGAGGACCCTGGGCAGCAGTGGCATCGGGTAGGGCTGCCAAGTCAAGGGTGGCATCTGATGCAGCCGGGCCACCCTTGGGGTTGGCTGGATCTCCTGGGCCAGGCCGGGGCTGGAGGAGCAGCGGTGGTATGTGGTGCCCGGCACTCACCTGACTTGGGGAACGTCGCCAAAAGGATGTCCTCATCCCGGAATGGGAAGCTGCACGCCGCGCGCAGGGACTCTTGGGTATGCATGAACCCGGGGAAGCGGATGCCACCGAAGACCTCGACAGTGTCCATGCTGGTGACAGAGAGGAGAGACCTCACTGGCTGGACCATGAGTCGAGAGTTTTGTCACTAAAGCTGACATGGGTCTTCCTGGGTAGCCCCTGGCCCCTGTCCTAGGCACCCTTAGAGCCCATCACAGGGAGCCTGGTCAGCCTTGGCTGTGGCTGAGGCAGGACAGGCCCAATGTCCTCAGGGCAGTGGTGCTGTGTGATGGCCCTGTGTCCTCCTCATGGTCCCCAGGCTATTCCTGCTCCCACGTCATGTTCTGGGCATCACCCGGCTGCTGGAGCTGCGTTACTGTCACAGCACCCTGTGCTCAGGGCTGGAGTGCCTGTCTCATCTGGAAACCCCGTGGCACAGTGGTCATGATGGCAGCTGCAGTAACTGCGTGCAAGGCCCAGGTACCTGGCAGAGACCCCTGCCACACACTCTGCGGCAGCCCACACTTACCCTCAGCCCGCACCTGCCCAGCTCTGTGCTCAGCCCAGCAAAGGGAGACGTGGCTGCACCCTGGGCAGTTAGTTCTAGGCAGTTAGTTCCAAGGGAACTCCACCCCAGGAGCCCAGGATGGGACAGGAGTGGGCCTGTGGGGAGGGGGCGTGGCCCTGGGCCTTGGCCAGTGGAGTGCATGTGTCCGTGAGCAGCGCCAAGCTCTACCTGCTGGGTGAAAGGTGGCATGGCAGTCTGGGGTGGGGATGGTGATAACGAAGTGCCTCCCATCCAGTGGCTCTGTGGCACAGAGAAGCCAGCTGCATCTTTGCCACCAGGGAGTCAGGGTTCTCAGTTAATGCAGTGACATATTTGTGGTAACCCCTCACACTGCGCATGAGCCCCTCCTTCCTGCCCACAGCCCTGTGCCCTGGTCACATTCCCGCCCCAGCCGAGTCCAACTCCCCCAGGCCAGAGCAGTGCCAGGCACGGTGGAGTTTCCAATGCATTAACAGCTTGGAGAGGGCCTCGCTGGGCACCTGAGTGCCTGTCCTGGGGAAACCAGATGCCTACTGGGTGGGAGTTGCCCACGCTGGCTTGGCTCCTCCTGTGGGTTAGGGTAGCTGAGCTGCCTTCCCAGGGGAGACAAGGACCAGAGGGGTCGGGCCTCGTGCAGGCACAGTCACGGGGGAAACACGGGGTTAATGTGACCCAGGCTGCCCAGCTTCACAGCCCTTTTGCTGCCACCAAAACACCAGACCACAAGAGGGGAGTGGCTGTTTTGGGAAGACCCCGCCTATTCCCAGAAAAGCCTTGAAGTCCCTCCCCTTCACTAGCCTCTCCCCCTCACACCAGGGCCTGTGCAGGGCGTGTGGTCGGCTGAGCTGCACCCCCTGCTCTGTAAACATGTTGCCCAGCGGGCTTTGAATTTGAATCCCTCTTGCCTCAGCTTCCCTCCCTCATTATTCTGTGACTCCTCAGACTTCTGGATGGATAAGCTGATTCTGAGCTGAGCTCCAGGTTTCCTTTTCTTTTTCTTTATTCTTTTCTTTTTTTCTTCTTCTTTCTTCTTTTTCTCCTCCTCTTCCTCTTCCTCCTCCTCTTTTTCTTCTTCTCCTTCTCCTCTTCCTCTTCTTCCTCTTTTTCTTCTTCTTCTTCATTCTTTAGACAAAATTTCACTGTGCAGTTCAGGCTGGTTTTGAATTCAGTTTGTATCCCTGACTGGCTTCAAAGTCATGTCGATCTTCCTGTCTCAGCCTCCAGAATGCTGGGAGCACAGACTATACCAGCCCAGGGTTCTCTTTTCTGTGGTCTCTGTGCTGCTTTGTCTCCCCGATGTGGGGGCTGATGGGTGACTGGTAACGGTAGGCCGTTACCTTTGTGTCACCTCTTGTGTTAACTTTTGAAAATTCCTGTTGTTATTTTGGTTAATATGTAAATATTATTTCATGATGACCTCTGATCCTCTTTGAATAGTTAAACTTTCTGGTA
This sequence comes from Dolichotis patagonum, assembly GCA_004027295.1. NCBI lineage: Eukaryota > Metazoa > Chordata > Mammalia > Rodentia > Caviidae > Dolichotis > Dolichotis patagonum. Next base: position 276,826 of record PVJX010000294.1, on the reverse strand, counting down.
TCCTTGACAAATTCCAAAAGTAGGTTTTTTGCAACAGTGGGAAGGCTGAGGCAAGAGATGAGTTTGAGAACTACAAAGTAAGACCCTTTCTAAAAAACCCTAAATGAATAATAAATAAATAATTAATAAATAGGCTTCTTGATCTGACCTTGAACTGTCCTTGAAGTTTCTTACTGCCCCTGGAAATCCTCAAAGGATTTGTGCTCTTACCTGTAAGAAAGCTGTTAAAGTAACTAGGTTTATGCAGGATTAATTCACAGGGAGCCAGGCGTGGCGAGCATGTCTGCACTTCAGCATTCAACCGGCAGAGGCAGGAGGACTGGAATTCTGAGCTCAGCCTGGGCTACTCAGTGAATCAGCGGGACCCTGACTCAAAATAAAAAACAACAAAGGGCTGGGGATGGAGCTCAGTGCCAGGGCCTGGGTTCCACCCCCGACACTGTGGGGTGAATTCCGCGGCAGACTCAAGCTCTGTGACAGGAGAAGGCGGCAGGGTGAGCAGAGGGCATCCGGGTGGGCAGGGCTCTAAGGGACCTGCGGGCAGTGACCAGGGCCAGCCTGGGCAGTGATCCGTCCCACAGTGCCCTCGAAGCTTCTCCTGTCACCAGCGGTCATTGCCAAGGTCCTTCACCTTTCCTGTTTGTTCAGTTTTCTTTCCGGCCGGACATGCGTGACTATTTGATCTGCCAAAGTAGAGAGATTTGACCTCCCCTGAGCTGTTGGTTCCTGCAGCGGTGAGGGGTCCGTGCTCCACAATGCTGCTAAGGTCTTGGAAATGCATGAAGGTCCCGTGGCACCAGTACTAATTCCAGGACTTTTCTTGACTTTCTTGCTTTGTTTTCATTTTGTGGTAGCAGGATTGGACCTAGGAAGATAATGCCGGGAAGCCACACACTAACCCTGTAAATCTTATTTATTTATTAATTTATTTTGGTTTTTTGAGACAAGATTTCACCATTCAGTTCATGCTGGCCTTAAACTCAGTTTGTAGTCCAGGCTGGCCTCAAGCCAGCAGTGATCCTCCTGCCTCAGACTTCTGAGTGCTGGGATTACAGGTGTGCACCACCATACCCAGCTCTCTCTGTCTTTTGGAAATCTGTTATCTTTTTATTTTGACACAGGGTCTCAGTGACCAGGCACACAACATACAACAAACAACATAAAATTGACCAGGCAACAAACATACAATTCTCTTGCTCAGCCTTCTAGAGTGCTGAGATCACAGGCATGTGGCACGCAGCTTCAACTGTACTTTTATAGTAAACTCTCACTAGATTCCTAACCATGGCCATGTAGCTAGCTTTAGTAATTTTCACCCGGATAGCTTTTGTTTTACTCTGCTCACTTCTTTTTTTTTTTTTTTTTTTTTTTGGTACCGGGGATCGAACTCATGACCTCACACTTGCCAGGCAGGCGCTTAAGCCACTGAGCTAAATCCCCGGCCCTCTCTGCTCATTTCTTAAATGCTCTTTTTCGGGGCTGGGGATTTAGCTCAGCGGCATAAGCACCTGCCTTGCAAGCAGGCAGTCGTGAGTTCGATCCCTGGTACCAATAAAAAAAATAAAAAAAATAAAAATAAAAATGCTCTTTTTCTTTAGACCTGATCTCACTGTGCTACCAAGGCTGCTCTTGAACTCTTGGGCTCAAGACACCCTCTGGCTTCAGCCTCCCTTGTAGCTGGAATGACCCCCAATCCAATCCCATTCCACTGCACCAGGGTCTCACTTTGTCGTCCAGGCTTCTAAACTGCTCCCATCAGCTACAATCCAGACTTCGACAGGAAGGATGCTCTGGGAAGCCCAAACAGGGGCCTCTGACAGTCTGGCTTAAGTGACTTTGAGATCACACTGCTAGACTCAGTCCAGACTCCTAAGCCCAGTTAGGAAGGCCAGTGGTTTCGGGAGAGGCTGCTGGAGAGAGAGCTGCACAAAAACGACTTTCCGGCTGGGCGGAGTGATAAAGCGCAGTCATGACTTCCATGGGGTTTTCAGAATTGGCTCTCTGATGTTCTATTTTCTGCACATAAAAAACTCTTCCCCTTTCTTCTGAAGCTATCAATGATTTGTAAAAATCTTGCAAATTATCCTCTTGTTAACCAGTTTGAGATACTTATCATTTTGTCCTTGCTTGATATACCCCGAAATTGAAAACTATTATCAAAAGCTCTTAAAGCTCTTATCTCCATGGCAGTTTAGTTATTTGCAGTTTAAATAAGTAGCTGTCTCCTCAGCTCTGATGACAATGTCATTTAAAAGTGAGTCACAGCCTTTCATACCAGCACACACTGTTCAGGGGGCTATGGCAGCAGGATTGCTGGAGCTCAGGAGTTCAAGACCAGGCCAGCCTGGACAGCAAAGTGAGATCCTGGTAAAAAGTGAGAACAAGAGTGAAAGAGCGAGAGACCCCAAAAGTCAGACCTGACCACACTGTTAGCAGGAACCAACGCTGACTTCACGGAGCAAATCCAACTGTTTCCCAAAAGAGTCAGCCCTGCCCCTGCTCCTGCCACAGAGGGATACAGGCTTCCTTCTCTTCCTTCCAGTCCAGAATATTTTTGGTGTTTGAGGACCTCAGGAAGCCTGCAGTTACTGAAGCAAAGTCTAGTGAGGAACTGCTGGCATGGCTCCCTGGTCCCTGATGCCTTCAAAGCCCCATCCAAGAGTGTGTCTGAAATTCACAGGAACCCTTCTACAAGACTGTTACCACCCTACTTTGCCTACGTAAATCATACAATCAGGCCAGATGCAAGGAGACCAAGTTGTTTCAAGGTAATCTTCCACTGACTCCCACAAACTTGCAAGAGCACAGCCCAGGGAGGATGCCTGCTTGTGGACCTCGGCTTGTGGACAAAATATGGAGCTGGGTGCTTCTCCTGGAGGAAACCAGAGGAGGACACTTCATGGCTTTGACCTTGGCCTTGATGTCAAGGCCATGATGCCCAAAACAGGTAACTTGCATGCTGGGCCACAGCCAAAGGCACCTGGGCCACGCAGGCCAGTTGCAGTGGTGAGGCCCTTGCCTGACCTGACTGATAACTGGGGTCTGCACTCCTGGCCTCCACTCAGTGTGAAGCCCCCAGCACCCCAGGAGACACATGCTGCCTGCTCATGGCTAAAGCACAGCATACACCACTGCTGTGTCCCTGCCATGTCCCAACCAGCAGGAGGACACAGGAGCCTGAGGCCCTGACAAAGGATGGTGCTCTGTTGGGACAGAGTGTACGGGTGGGACAGACTGTACGGGTGATCCTAGGACCAGTTCTGCCTTAGAAATGGAGTGGAGATGCTGCTCCCAGCTGAGCCACTTGGGAGGACTTCCTGGATGAGGACATGTGTCCATGTCTGTGACACTCTCCCCGTCAACCCTGCATAGGTGCTGTGGACACAGCAGTGGACAAGAGTGGTACAGATCCTGCCCCGAGAGCTGACTGCAAAGTGAGGGACAAGGGGACAAAGAAGGACAGCAGCGACTGGGGCAGGAAAGGAGTAGGCTTGCTGTTTTCAGCAGCTCAGGGAGGTTTGGGTAGGTCGTAGACACGGACAATAGAGTCAGGGTTCTGAGAGGGATGAGTGGAGGGAGGGACAATGACATCCGGCCTCAACGGTCTCCAGACTCTGGGCTTGGGAGGGCCCAGCTGCTAGGCTGAGGCTGCTTCAGGATGAGCAGGCAGCAGGGTGGCTTCCTGGAAGTGGCTGGGACCCTCATAGGTGCACAGGGCTGAGTGAGCTCGAGGGTGGAGAGGAGGCTCTGGTGCTCTCAGCGACCTGACGGCAGGTCCTGTGGAGACCAGGGCCGGCCTGGGCCCTGGGGTGTCCTCCCAGCTGAAGGGCCCAGGGGCAGCTGAGGAGGGGGACTGATTCCACCAGGACGGGGGCATCACAGATGTAGAGCTGACAAATGGATGGATGGCCAGACAGACAGACAGCTGAGCTTGGGAGGAAGGGGAAGTTTCAGGGCAAGGGTGGGGTACAGATGGAGGGTAGGGTACCTGGCCTCAGTGTGGGCACCCTTCCCAGGGCAAAGCGGCAGCATATTCACCTTGCTAATCCTCCCACCCAGAGAACTGGGAATACCTCCTTCCTGAGACTTCTCTCCCTCTTAAACCTCTTTCGCCATTAAGCAAATGCAGATGCCAAAGCTGACCCAGGTGCCTCCCTGCTGGCCTGAGTCCCCTCTGGGCAAAAGGAGGATCAGAGACTCATTCTGCAAACCTCCTTGGGGGGGGGGCAGGGAAACAAGCATTAGGACAAGGGCAAGAGAGGAGGTCTCCTTGCTTGAAGGCAGCAGTGGTGGGGACTGGGGGCCACAGAGCAGGGTAGACTGGAGGTGGCAGCATCTGTGAGCCACAGGAGGCCAGCAGGGCAGGATCCGCCCAGCTCTGACTCCTCAAAGCCAGTGCAGGGCCCAAGAGCAGAGCCCACAGGCTGCTGCTCCCTCTGGAACCTCATTCCGGTCCGCGCAGGACGGAGGCCAGGCCTGCAGGAAACAGTGGCTCTAGCAGACTTCTTCCTAGGTCTTCTGTTGGAACCAGAAGGGAGCCGCAGCTCTGCACACAAGGTCAGACCAGCCATTGGTCCTGCAAATAAGGGACAGTGGAGCTGGTACTGAGCCACCCACAAACAGGTGCAGACGCAGAGTGATGTCAACTCTGAACCAGGCGGAGGTCCCTGTGCTTGTTTCATCTGTGTTTCGAAGCTGTGTGCTTATACTCCACACTGCGTGGGCCCTAGTTCCCTCTCCGTTCCTGGTTTTGCTCTCCTGTGAGAGCCCAGAGCAGCAGGGGCCCCTGTCTCCTGTTGGTACCCTCACCTGAGTGCTTCCCCCTCAGGAGGGGTGGCTGCCACCCCTCCTCCAGGAGACATCTGCTGAGCTGCCCTGAGCTGGCTGCCTGGGGAAAGGCATGGCCTTCGAGCTTTCCCTGTCTGTGTCCACAGGTGTGCAGGGCTGCTGCCTGTCCTTAGCCCCAACTTTCCGATTTCCTGAGAGAAATCAGCCCAAGGCCCTCAAGCCCAAAGGGACAAGAGTCAAGTTCTGCAAGGATTCAGCCTGATTGTTTGGGTTTTTGTTTTATTTACTTATTTATTTATTTCTGATTTTTACTTTTGCACACTTTTCAGGATCACACCTGAAGGAGCCAGAGATTTAGCTCAGCAGGTATGAGCACCTGCCTGGTGAGCCTGAGTTCAATCCCAGATCCCAGGTACCAAACAAACAAACAAACAAGATCACACCTGGGTGACTGAGACAGGAAATGGTTGCAATCCTCTCAGAAGCCTGTGTTTCTTCTGACTAGCTCGTGATGTTTTGCAGGACTTGTCAGGAACATCACTCAAGTGACCTAGCACATGGCCTAGTCTGTGTGCCCTGTGATGCCTGGCTTCTCTCACTTCTGTTGTGGGTGACATCTGTCCCTGATGTCATACCAGCAACTGCCACTTGGTGACCAGTCATGCACATCAGTATTTCTCTGTTGTCACCATGACAGCAGCACTGAGATGGAATTCCTGTGCCATCTGTCCTGGACGAACTGTCCCCACCCAAGAGTCCTGTGTAGAAATCCTGATCTCGGTGTGGTGGCTGTCAGAGTTGGGGTCTTGGGAGGTCACCAGGTTAGAGCCCCCCAGAGGACACCAAGACTTTCTCTCCACCATGGGAGGAGACAAGGAAAGGGCAGTGGTCAGCAGGCAGGAAGTGTACCCTGCCCAGCAAGCACCCTTCCTGCACATCATGCTGAGAGCAACAGTAGGTAGGAGGGGACAAGGCAGTGCTGTGGGCCATGCCTCGAAGTCACCAACGACCAGGAAAGCCTCACAGCACAGGTCAGGGGGCCAGACAGGCCTTGCATGTGGTGACCACCGCAACTGACTGCAATAGTGTGGATGGACCACAATTTGATTCGAGATCAACTTCTGGACACCTTTGTTGTTTCCATTCTTCTTCTTCTTTGTGCAGTGCTGGGGCTGGAACTGGGGTGATGCCCCCAGTCCATTTCCACTTCTGGGAAATAATGAATCATGCTGTGTGAACATCCGTGTACAATTGTCTGTGGATTTGCACGTGTGTCTTAGTACTTTTCAATACCTGTATTATGTCTCACAATTAAAATGTGTAACAAGCTAGGTGTGGTAAACACCTGTGATCCGAGCACTCAAGAGGCTGAGGCAGGAGGATGACCAGGGAGGTCACCCTGGGCTAAAGAGTGAGTTCAAGGTCAGCCTGAACTACAAGAGCCTCTATCGATAAACAAAATAAAATGTGCAATAAAAAGAACAAGGAAGACGTCCATGCCCCGATTTCATCAGTCTAAGGTTTGACATTTACAGCATTGAGTCACCAGGTAGCCATGGCTGGCACAGCCAATCATCCCCACCTCACCCCTTCCTCCTCCCCAGCCTACCCTCTCATCCCCTCCTCTGCCCACAATCGAGATCCCAGCAGAGGCCTAGGAGGAGAAGAAGATGGCAGAGTGGGGACAGATCCATAGGCTCTGGGGGCCGGGAGGGTTTGCTGCAGCCAGGTCTGCGTCTCCTCCAGGGTGAGTGGGCTCTGGGGCTGATGGGCATTAGAGGGCACAGTGTACAGGGAGCCACTGCTGGAGGAGGGCAGGTGTCCCTGGGTGAAGCAGCAGCCAGGAACCGGGGACAGAGTGCAGGAGAGGAGGCACCAGAGGCCACCCATTGTTCCCAGAGGGTGACAGAGCCATGCTCAGAGTGCATGGTCATCCTGGGAGTGGCTTCAGGAGAAGGAGAGGGAGGAAAGAGACCAGGCAGCCCCGGGGTGTGGCAGGCACGCAGCCATCACCTCTGCACAGGGGCTGGCTTCCTTCTGGGCAGGGAGGACGTCCTTGTGTCCAGTGCAAGGGCACATGCCCGTCTGAGCCCATGGCCAGGGCCATGCTGACCCTACAGCCTGGGGCTGCAGTGCTGGGAGCTGCATCCCCTGGGGCAGAACTTCTACTAACTCGGCCACCAAAGACTCTTATCCAGCTCAGCTCCATTGTCCCCCGAGAATCTTGTCTAGGGCTTGATCCAAAATCAAGTAATGTTTGAGAGGTGTTTTTTTTAAGAAACCCATCTTCTTCCGTGCCCACCCCACTCTACTTCCTGTCCAGGCCACTGAGATGGCACAGTCCTGACTGAAGGGTAGGTCCAGGTTCTTACCACACACCAAGAGCTGCCCAGGTGGTGGGCAGCCCCTTGGCCCATGCCGTCCCATGTGCTGTGGGGCTGCTCTCAGGATGCTGCAGAGACTCTGCCCGGGGCCCCCAGCTGCCGCTTAATGAGGTGCCCCGTACCACACAGATGCCTGACCTGCTCTCCTCCAGGAAAGGCCCACCATCTGAAACCACCCTGGGCCTGATGTGAGACCTAGGAGCCTAACTCCGCCCCTCTGGATCCCACGAACCCCCTTGGTCCACTGTTACCACTGTGCAGCAGGTTACAGAGTGGGGAAACAGTAGAGGCCTCGGTCCTGGGGGCCACCCCCAGCCCCATCCTAGAGGCCCACCCCAGCCCCTAGTGTGTTGTCACAATATGGCCACCAGGGGGCAGCAGTCACAGTCGTCACAACCCGAGGTCCCTGTTTCCCACCCAGGCCTCTGGAGACTTAACTCTGTCATCCCAAATCCCTGCCCTACCTCCAGGGCACTGTGCTGCATCTCAGTTAAGACGCTGACTCAGAGGGTCCCAGCATCTTTCACACACGACTCTCTCCAGCCTGGCCCATCTGGGCGCTGTCTCTGTCCCATGGTCCAGGCCCCAAGGTCCTGCCCTGAACTCTGCATCTGGAGGAATCTGCTGACTAAGACCAGGCCAGATGCCAGTAAGATAAGGCGGCCTTGGGGGACTTGCCCCACCCAGGCGGAGCTGCTATTGCCACCATTGCTAACTCCACATCCTGGCCTTGGGTGACTGGAGGATTGTGTCCTTGGAAATGATCAACAGGCACTGCGTCAGCTGGGCGTCGGCAAGGTTAGCAGGAAGACCGAGAGTCCTCAGGAGCCTGGTCCTGCTCTGAGGCTGCGGCCACCAGCAGGAGGGACCCAGAACCATGAGGACTCTGGCCTGGGGGACCGGTCGCCTTCTCCAGCCTCCCGGCCTGCTTCAGTTGCTGACTCCATGTCCCCCAAAGCCCAGCCCAGTCACGGGGCCATCAGCCGATTGCTGAGCAGGCTTGGAAGGGCTGCATGTGCTCTCCAGTCCTGCACCCCATAACTCACTCTGGGCTAGCCGGGTAGGAACGCGGAGATCCGGCCCGAGGTCACACTTCTGTGGGCTGGGGGCACTGGCAGTGAGCCAGCAGTAAGCAAGGACAGCCTAGGGAGCATGAGAGAGTGGGGGCAGCCGGGGCCAGGGACTGAGTTCCAGGAAGAGGATGCTGGGGTGGAGGCTGAGGTCTCTTGGACTGCTGGTCCCTGAAGGAGGCTCGCCATCCACGCTGGCAGGTCTGAAGCAGGACCACGCTTGTGCTTCCTCTGTGGTGGCTCCAAGATCCTAGGTGCATTTATGGGGTCCGTTGCTCTCTCCTTGACCTTTGTTCCTTAATTTCCCTGAGGAAAATCAAGGACCTCAAGATGACTCAGAAGGCCTAGCATGGGCAGAACCAGCCCTGCCGGCCCACTGCCCACATCCTGCCCGGATTCCCAGAGCGCCCAGCACCCGCTGCACCCACAGCTGCTCTCAGGCTGAGTCTCTTGTGGCCATTTCTCCTAACCCAGAGGCTCCTCCAGCCTCCCTATGAGCTGCTGCTCAGACATCTTCTCCTGGGGGCTTTCAGGAGAGAGGCACTCTGCAGGACGGCAGCCAGCTGCGAGGCCACCAGCCCCTGCCGCTCCCTGTTCCTTCCCACATGGACACATGGACTCAGACCTTCCCATGGCCTCCCCAGAGCTCAGGGTGGAGACTGAGATTTTTCCCAGCAGGCCCCTGGGGGCCTGCCCTATGGCAGTGGGAGTCCCTGCCTTTCCTCACCTCCTCCAGGCAAGGGGTCTGTCTGCCCTCCCCTCCATGCACAGGGTCTCTGCCCAGGTCCTCCATCCCTGCACACTGCATGACCCCATCCCCATCTGAACCTCTCATCACTCACCGTGCACCCAGGTGAATTTGACCTTGCCTGGCCCCTGAACCCCTGCTGTGTCCCCTCTGAAATCCGGGGTCTGAACTCTTCCTGGCAGCTCTTGAACCTGGTTTCTTTCCCCTTGTAAAGATGTCCCACTGCCAGCCCTGAGCAGAGCAGGGGCTGCTCCAGCCTGGGACAAGAGAAGGCCCAGCAGGAACCAGAGTCTCCCCTCCCCTGGTGAAGCCGAGGTGCCCCTCCTCTGCAGGCCTATGTCCGGAGGTTCCTGGGGGAGACACCCGGGGCCACCAGCCGCCTGTGGTTTTGAGAGTCCTGCCAGATTTTCCAGTCCCAGGACATTCCAATCCGAGATCGCATCTGACCTCCTGGTAGCTGGAAATGGGGGGAGTAGCCCTCCAGGATCTCAGATAAAGGAACCAGGACCCCCAGTCCCTGGGCCAGGTCAGTGCTACAGTCTCCAGGCTGGGGCAAGTGTGTCCCAGCTCTGGAGCACAGGTGGACCAGGGCACACGGGAGGCCACCAAGCGTCAACAGGAGGTGAGGGACATGTAGGCTGGAATCTTTGAGCTGCCCAGCATTCAGACACCCCCTCCCCACCGACACCTAATTCTACACCACCAAAGCCACCGCCTGCCAAGGGTCACCCCACTGTGAAGCCCAGCCCTAGACACTGGAGGCACAATGTGGGAGGGCGTGCATGTCTGGGGGCCCCATGGACATGTGTGAGGCATTATCCCCATCTGGGCTGCCTGGCGCAGTGACGGCCCTGGGGTTGCTGTCTTAGAGGTGGTTCTTGGCAGCTGGAGAACTGGGGTGGGGCAGTCTCCCTGGCCTGGAAGACACAAGCTTTCTTAACATCGGCCCGGAATGGTGAGTGGGGTACAGGGACTGAGCTGGGGTGCCAGGCTGGGAGGTGCAAAGCCACTGTGCCCCCAGCCCCATGAGTGGAAACCTCACTCACTGGCATCTCCAGGGTGCCCTGGGAGGTCATGGTTGCAGGGGATGGAAGGAAGAGGTAAGGGGCTATTGCTGGGGATTGGGAGTTTCTGGGGGTGCTGTGGTGGAAGACACCTGCAGGAGGTCTTTGAGGAGACTGGTGGGGTCTAAGCCACCATCTTGGGGGGCAGGGGCCTCTCACAGGATGAGGGGCTGCAGAGAAGCCACACATGAGGGTAAGCTGGATGAGGGGAGGGGTAGCTCTCTGGGATCAGAGCTGACTTCCAAGGTGACGCTGAGGGTGCAGATTTGGGGGTGCTGGGGAGGGGTCTCGGCTGCTGATAGGAAGGGCTATGAGTCTGCAGAGAGGAGACCCGGGTGCTGAGTTGCATGGGAGCCACCAGGTCCTCCAGGCACAAGGACCGAAGGCTGAATGGGGCCTGGTGTGGGGACCCCTTTGTTGGGGGCCCAGGGTCCATAAGGGCTGGGATGGAGTGGAAGGTGGTTTCAGCACCTGTATGCATCTGCCAGCAAGGACTCAGCACTGCTTCCAGTTCAAGTATGGGCTGCTGTTTCCCTCTTGTTTATGGCAGGCATGGGGCAGGCAGGGCTCCTGCTCAGGAGGCGACCCAGAAGCAGGAGGGGAGGACACCCTGAGACAGACGTGGCCAGGGCTTCCTCCTTGTGGGAGGTGGGTTGGGTCCACAGAACCATCTTGCAATCCTCCCCGGGCCAATGATCAGGTTGAGGGGACATCTGAGCTGTCTCTGGCAGCAAAGGCCCAGGTGTATACACGAGGCTAGGGCTGTTCATGCTGCTTTACAGAGAAGAAAGCTAGAGTCACTGGGCTGGGCAGGGTTTGAACCCAAAGCTTAGCAGCCCTGCAGTGCATCAGGGGCTCACAGGCATGGGGTCTCAGTAGAGACTCTGGGTGTACTGGGGTTATTGGAGGCTATGTCTGGTGTCCCTGGGGCCACATCAGTCATGCTGCATGGGCAGAGCCCCCTCCCAGCATGCAGCTGGGTGCTCCAGGGACAGCAAAGGACCAGAGCCACTCAACACCCTGCTGCTGCCTGTGGAGTGTCAGGGACCCCCAGCTTTTACCAGGGCAATGGCAGGGCCGCAGGGTAGTGAGGGTGTGTGGGTGGTGGGTTCAGGGCAGCTGTCAGCAGAAAAAGATCACCTACCCCCAGGAGCTGAGCCCAGGCTGTCTGGTTTTGAGTGTGCACTCCCATTTGCACCTCTCAACTGCTCTCCAACAGTGGCCCTTTACCAACAGGCCAGGCCACAGGACACTGCCACCCACTGGGTCCTGGCTCTTTCCCCAGGTTTCCCATGGTGAGAAGTAAGGGAGACCCATGTCATTCAAAGACATGATGATACCAAGGCAGCTCTGGGTGTGACACCCGGAGCCAATAGAAGAAACAGCAATTGAAACAGAACCCTGCTGGGCATGGTGGCACACCCCTGTAATTCCAACACTCAGAAGGCTGAGGCAGGAAGATTGCAAGTTTGGACCTAGCCTGGGCAATTTACCAACTCAGTGAGACCCTGTCTCAAGATTTAAACAAAAAATTGGGGATGTAGCTCAGTGCAGAGGCCCTGGGTTCAAATCCCAGTATCACAACAAAACAAAATAAAACAAAATATCCCACAAAAACAACCCACAGTGTCAGTGTGAAGGGTCATCCACAGGCCAAGATTTTAGTGCACTAAAGAAGGCACTCCTGACGGGGTAAGGCCAGCCTTGGGAGGTTTGGGGGAGGCCATGCAGCAGGCAGCTCAGAAATAGGCAAGATGCCCAGGCACTGGGGGACTGAGGGTTGCACCATGGTTGGCTAACATGGGACCCTAGCAGGCCCTAACCAGGGGAGCAACATCTGGGTCCCTGGGCTCCAAGGGTTTCAGGGCCAGGAGGGCTTCTCAACTTCCCAGGAGCCCCTCAAAGTTTTGTCTATGCTGAGCGCAGCCCCAGGGGCTTCAGTGTGAAGGACAGGCGTGCAGCTGGCAGAGAAGCTGTGGATGCAGTGAAAGGTTCATATAGACAGGAAAGGAGGTTGGAGCTGACTCAGCAGCCCAAAGAGAACCAAAGAAAGCAGCTCTGCCCACCCATCTCTCGGGCATGGTTTCCATGACCAGATCAGTCTGTGGGGAAAGGCTGGCAACCAGAGCTGTTCCTGGGGGCCCAGCACAGAATTCCAGGGAAAACATGAGATAAAACCACTGAAGACAATGTGGTGTCCATGTGCATAAGAAAGCCTGGCATAGCCACGAACAGTATGGACAGAGGCCAGGCAGGACCAGGGCAAGAGCAAGTGGGGAGACAGAGGGGCAACCGGAGGACATGTGCAGGGGTGTCCCGCCCACTTCCAGAGCCTTCGCGCTGAGTGGGAGAGTGGAAAAACTTTAGCCACTGCATGCTGGGAAACCACAGAACTGTAAGAATGAAGGGGTGACCTGAGCCAGGGAGAGGGAAAGCACACGGGGTGCTTCTCCCCCCAACAGGGACCATGAGACAGACTTTGGAGCCTGGGCCTGGGGTGCATGGCTTTTGACTCAGAACCGCTCATCAGCAGAACTGGTGATCGGTGCAAGGGCAGAAGTTCTTCACTCAGACACCAAGGGCTCAGCCAGGGGTGCTTTGAGGACCCACTTCAGCAAAACACAACTACAAAGGGGCGAAAGTGCAAAGTGCGACCTCAGTCAGGAGATGGGAAGAGCACTGTGGCAGGAACAGGCTGTGGAAGGGAGATGGAGAGATTTGAGGACATGACCCGCACCAGTGTGTGTGTGCCGGGAATGGTGTCACAAACCCCAGGATGAACAGCAGGACCTCAGGAAGGAGCCCTCTGGGCAAGGAGACAGCCTCAGCCTCAGATGCTGCCCAAGGCTATGGTTCCACTCCTGCATCTGTAGAGAGGTAGGCACCGTGGTGGTCTCTAGTGTTCAGACAGGCAGTTGAGCATGAGAAATGGGACCACCGCCAACACAAAGTGAGAGCCCAGCAGTGGACACGAAATCCCAGGGGTCACACAGCCTCACTGCCCAGGACTACACTCGAGGCAAGGGAAGCTGGTACTTCTGAGCCTCCAAAGGTGCAGTTGACATTCATATAGGCCAGGCTCCCAGGCATCTGGAGTGGGCCGTGCGCAGCAGTCCTCACTCCCACAGGCTCCACACCGCCGTCCCAAACCCTCAATGGGCCCAGGTCAGGGCTATGTGTTCACCTCACCCTGGGCCTACCTGGGACAGTTCCTCTGGTTGTCCATCTGAGGACAGCTCTGCCCCAGGAAAACACTGCCCACCCACCCATTGCACGCGCAAGGACTGCGGGTGGTTGAAGTCACAGAACAGAACAGGCATGGTTCCCAGGGAACCCAGTACTTCCCACAACCATGTGGAGGAAAAGAAAAAATAGGATAGTGACCTTGTCTTTATTTAAGAGTTTTGTATTTATTTTATTCAGCATGGATTTTTTTTTTGTACTGGGGATCGAACACATGACCTCACACTTGCCAGGCAGGTGCTGTGCCACTGAGCTGTATTCCTGGCAGTATGGATCTTTTGGCACGAATTGAGTGTTAGAAATACTGCACTTGGGGCCAGGTGCTCTGTCACAGATGCTCGCCTGTACAAAGCCTTGGGTTCCACTCTGAACACCATAGAAAAGTGATAGACTCCATGGGCATTGAGAGGTGGGGAAGTGAGCAAGCGTGCACCCCGGGGTGGGGAATGTAGGGGCTGTGGGCTTTCAAACTAATAAACTACTACTCAAGAATGAGCAGAAAAATTTTTAAAAATTTATACAACTCGAAACTGAATTTGAACATTGAAGGAAGCTCAGAGTCTAAAAGACAGCTTGGCCCATCTTGGGAGGGTGAGGAATCCCAGACACAGGGCCCACAGGGCTTTGTCATGCGATGTAGCTTCTCTGGAAACATTGCTGAGGAAGGCACTGCGGACCCATGAGGCAGGGACTATACACCCCAAAAGAAAAAACAAAGTGTACAATAAACAACGAATCCAGAGAAATGTATTGTTATACTTAAATAAATGTAAGTCAGAAATTTTAAAAAACAATTTTTTTTGAGGCAAAGCCTCACTAAATTGCTGAGGTCACCCTTGAACTTGCCTGAGTTTGCCATCCTCCTGTCTCAGCCTCCTGGGTAGCTGGGATTACAGGCATGCATCGTCTATCTTAGCAGAAGTTGAGGATTCCATATGTTGAGAGGAAATATGGGATTAAATGCAACTGATAAATAGGAGGAAAATCCACAGCAGTGACACAGAAAAGAACATTCCAACTGTGGGAGTTTAGGGAGAAAATAACTTGAAGAACATAGCAAAACCAATCAAGAGGCAGACCTGGCTGCGCTGCCTAATCGGGTCCTGGCTTGAATTATCCCAGTTCTCAGAAGAAGCTGTCTGATGAGGCTGGCAACTGTGTGCTCTAAAAACAAAACAAAACAAAACAAACAAAACAACTTAAGAACTTGGAGACCAAAAGGACAAGAACAAAGTAGAAATAAACAGGAGAGGATGCTATGGACCTATGCTAATGAAGGAAAGCAGCCCCTAACCATGATCAAGCCTCAAAACCTCAGGGCTGGGGATTTAGCTCAGTGGCATAAGCACCTGCCTAGCAAGCTTGAGGTTGTGAGTTTGATCTCCGGTACAAAAAAAAAAAAAGGAAAAAAAGCCTCAAAATCTCAAAGCCTGGGCCCAACCCTGGGAGATACTGTGGCCAGCGCCAGGAGGGCAAAGCTGGGCAGCCCACATGGCGGACACTGCCCTGGGGAGGAGGATGTGCAGGGCCATGAGCACGCAGGTGGGTGCAGGTGGGCGGCCCTGGGCAGTCCCTTCAGCACAGGTCCCAGTATGGGGTGGAGGGATAGGAGGGAGGTGTGACACTGACCCACTCAGGCCCTGGCAGGAAGGACAGTGAGGACCAGAGCCACAGGAACCTGAGGCCCAGGCACCTGCTTACCAAACAGCTCCTGGTGGCTGCGCAGTGCTGTGACTGCCTTCTTGGAGCACCAGGGCACCCCAGCCCCAGAGATCCAGAGCCGAGGCCAGCGAGCCAGGCCACGACGCATCAAGGATGTGCCAACACCTCTCATGCCTGTCTGTGCTGCTGCACTCCAGGCTGCCACTGTGCTCTCCCAGGCCCCTCCCAGCTATACCCTACCTAGCCTGGAAGGGATGCCCAGCCCTCGGGTGGCAACCACCTAACCTGCCCAGCCTGGGAAGAGCACACTGGTTACTCGTTAACATGAGGGCTGTAAACAGGGACGCAGGGGAGACCGCCTGGACCAAAGGCCTCCTTCATTCCCCTCAGCAGAGAAGTGCCGGCAAGGAGTCAAGCGGATCCGACCTTGTCATGTGGACCAGCTGGTGGCTCTGGGCCCTGGTGGCCGCATGTGCTGGGCAAACATTGCGTGAGGAGGCGGAGAGGATCATGCAGATGACAGGTGTCATCGATGGGTGAGTGGTGTGGGTGGAGGTTTCTCTGCCCAGGATGCAGCCTGGCCTTTTGCTGGTCTCAGATCTCTGGTGTCTTGTGGGGCTGAAGACTTCTGCAGGGGAGTGTCTGTGGGGATGGGGCAGGGGACCCAGCACGCTGGTGCCCACCTCTCAGAGCCACAAGCGCAAGTTTCCTCCCTTGACAGCCACAGGCAGAGGCAGCTTCCCCCACCCCTGGTGGGCATCCTTTGGTCCTTGGAGTCCGCAGAGTCTGCCTGCCTCCCGTCTCCTCCAGCTGTCCCTGGATGTGGGTTTCAGGGTTTCTCCCAGCCCTGAAACTTCTCCCCCAGCTATCACCCGCACTCTGTGCAGACCCTTTGAATGCTGTACAGCCGTTCGTCCTCTCTCTCCATATCTGCAGTGGGGACCCTCATAGCAGGCCCTCCCTGCTTGTGTCACAGTGCCCCTCATATCCCATCTTAGCTGCTGGAAGCCAGGACTCGACACATATCAGGCTCTGGGCAGGCAAGAGCACCGAGGCCCTCTGTGTGCCGGGCACACAATTGCTACAGGTGCCACTCGACAGTTTGGAGAAAAGGGAGCAGCCACCTCCCACCTGTCTGGGCCAGTGGGTCCCCTCCAGGGGTCTCCTCTCCCCTCCAACCTCATCCAGCCTCACCTTGACCTGCCCCCAGCTTTTCTACCTCCTGCTGGCTCTGAGGGGCAGGTCTCCTCAGTGGCCACTCCCTGGCCTCCCCAGGACCCCTCTATCTGCAGAAGGGGACCTGGGCCCCAGGGCCAGGCACCACAGGCCAGTGAGGGCTGACAGAAGAGTTCAGTTTTGGGGCAGGGAGGCTGGAAGTGGCTCTTTTTTCCCAGGAGTTTGGGGCAGCTGCGCACAGAGAGGGAGATCCGAGTCCAGGCACTGGGGGTTGTACAGAGCCAGATGAGGTGTGAGAGGGCCCCCCCAAAGAGACAGGAATGGGTAGGGATTTGGGATGTGGGGACTTGGAATTATCTAGAGGCAGAAACTAAATGAGCCCCTGGGGCCATCAGTTTGATCGCAGGTAAGAGACCCAAACAAGCAGTCCCAACAAACAAGCTCTCTCATGTAAGTGACTCGGTGGCTGCCATTCCTCACGGTTTACCACAGCTGCACTAGCTCCACCCATCACATTACCACACCAGCCTGTGAGCAGGACAAGGGGTGTGCAAATAGCCACCTGCAGAGTACAGCTTCTGGAACCACAGGATAGAATTTAGTCATAAGGCCACACCCTACTACAGAGGGGCCAAGAAGCTTCTTTATTCTGAGTGACCAGGTGTCCTGCTAAAAATGGAAGGCTTGTTACCAAGAGCAAGAAGAGAAGGGATAATAGTAGGCAGAAGTCCTCCACAGATGACTGGCCTTCTCTGCCTGCTGAGGTCATCACGCAGGGCCACACAGAGGAGGGTGGAGGAGCTTGGAGTGTCCTTACCCTGGGCAGAGGTCAGGGATTTCATCCTGATATTTCACCCCCTTCCAGGGAGGGTTGGGGGGAAACAGGGCCAGAGAACGAGTGCAGCTTCTCCCCAGCCCAGAACCCCAACTGTCCCCTGGACCACACCTGTGTCCTCAGGCCTAGGACTGAAATCCCTTCCCAGGGCCCCGCCTAGCCCCGCCCTGGAGAGCAAGGAGGGGCCCTCAGGAGAAGCAGATCCATACATTCATGCACCTCCCCACCCATTCCTTCACCTAGCCACGCATCTGCTCATCCGTCCATTCGTTCATTCACAAATGCCTCCTGATCCGTTTGTGCCATACACAGACTCGCATCATGTAAATCCCACAATTCCTGGAAAGGGGCCCCTGTGGCAGGTGCCTTGGTGCCCAGAGAGGCCCCCAGAGCCCCAGTCAAGCCCTTGGTGGAGGATGGGCTGGGATGGTGCCAGCCAGGTGAGGACAAGTTTCCTAGAGGAGCCATAAGGTCAGCCTGCTTCAGCCCCAGGGTGGACCCTGGACATACAGTCAATGCAGCCCACAGGAGCCGTGATGTACTCATACCCAGACATCTGGGGAATGAAGCCACAGGTGCAAGTGTGGTGCCTGGAGCTGTCACACTGCTCAGTGCATGTGTGTGTGCCTCAGCATGGGCCACGGGAGGAACTGCTTAGGGATGTGCACGTCAGCATGGACCTGCACACCACGGCCGTGCTACTCACTCACCCTGATCACCCATGCACAAGCCGCCACGATCTCCCTGCCCCACAAAAGGGAAAGTGAGTCTGAGAGGGGACATGGATGGCGTTGCTGAGCCTAGCACAGGCCCTTCAAGCCACCAGATAGTGCCTACAGTGTGCTGTCTGGGGCCCGTGACGGTGCTGCCGGCTTGAGCCTGCATTTCTCCAAGGAGTCCTGGTGACACCTGGCCCAACCTGGGAGGGTGCCCCAGGGGTCTGGGACCTGCCACGCAGCTGCAGGTGGCCCTCTGGAGCTGGCTTGGGGCAGAGGACTCTCAGGAACTGGGTGCAAGACTCTTCCCTCAATATAGGCAGCAGCCCCAGGGTGCTGTGCCCAGTGCCCTGTGCCCTATGCCCTACATTCCCTGCCCTTGTAAGGGAAATCCCTGCCGGGGCCACTGTAACCTGCAAACACTGGGTTCATCCAGATGATCTGGCTGGCTTCCTCCAATCTGGACAACTATGAGGGGAGCAGGTGCCCCCCAGGAGGAAGTCCTGGCTACCCCAGCTTGGGTCACAGGCCGGGGTGGGGGCGCACAGTGAGGTGCTCACCATGTGCAGGTGTGTCTGGTAGACAGCGCAACCTGAACTCCCAGGTATCTGTGCCCCCAGGCACAACGACCTACCCTGGCAGCTGCTGACCAAGTTCAACAACCAGCTGCAGGATGAGAAGGCTAACCTGAACACCCTGAGCAGCACACACACCAACATCCCGAAGCTGAAGGCTGGCTTCGTAGGCGGCCAGGTAGCTGTGCCCCTGTTGGGTGCCACGAGGTGGCCTGAGAACGGGCCCTGCCTGGGACACAGGGTCACCCTGAGGTTTGGCCCTGAGTTCCTGCTGTACCCCATCCCTAGTTCTGGTCTGCGTATGTGCCTTGTGACACCCAGGACAAAGACGCTGTGAAGAAGACGTTGGAACAGATTGATGTTATCCACCGCATGTGTCAGGTGTACCCCGAGACCTTCATGTGTGTCACCAGCAGCGAAGGTGGGGCCTGGCTGGCCTGGGCAGGGGTGATGGTGTGGCAAGGTGGGGATCCGGACCCCTGGATGCCGTGCCCTCCTCCCCTGCAGGCATCCGGCAGGCCTTGCAGCAGGGTAAGGTGGCCAGCCTGGTGGGTGTGGAGGGTGGCCACTCCATCGACAGCAGCCTGGGCGTCCTGCGGGCATTGTATCACCTGGGGATGCGCTACCTGACCCTCACCCACAGCTGCAACACGCCCTGGTAAGGGTCACCTGCGTGGTGCTGGGGTATGTGGACAGGGGCCCCACACTACCACATCTGCCTCCAGGGACCTTGCTTTCAGCCTGATTGGGTACCAGGACTGATACCCCTCCTCCATGTTCAATACCCACTCACAGGGCTGACAACTGGCTGGTGGACACCGGGGATGATGAGGCTGAGAGCCAGGGGCTGTCGGATTTTGGGAAGGTGAGCAGGGTGGGGACCCCGGAAGGAGGAACATGGAGCCTGGGTCTCACCTCTCAGAAACTCAGCTTCCTCATGAGCAAAGTGCAGCTGCTGTGCATACCCAGGGCAGTTCTTGGGGACCTGCTGGTTCTCAATGCTAAACCCTGAGTGGCTCCCAGCTGCCCCAAGCCTTGACCCAGCACTGTCCCCACCCCAGAGCGTGGTGAGGGAGATGAACCGCCTGGGCATCATGATTGACCTGGCCCACGTGTCAGTGGCCACCATGAAGGCAGCCCTGCAGCTGTCCTCGGCACCTGTCATCTTCAGCCACTCATCTGCCTACAAGCTGTGCCCCCACAAGCGGAACGTGCCTGACGATGTGCTGGAACTGGTGGTGAGCCACATGGGGGCCACAGCAGGTGCTGCCCGGGGGTGCTGGCCAGCACTCAGTGCCCCTCTCTCCCAAGCAGAGGAGCACGGGCAGCTTGGTGATGGTGAATTTCTACACTGACTATGTGTCCTGCTCGGATGAGGCCAACCTGACTCAAGTGGCTGGTAGGTGGGGGTACCCAGGGGGCGTGGAGCAGGCTTGGTCAGGAACCTCACAAACTATGCTCCCCCAGACCATCTGGACCATATAAAGAACGTGGCCGGAGCCCAGGCTGTGGGCTTTGGTGGAGACTATGACGGTGTGACGAGGTAAGGTGTGACCAGCACATCTTGAGCCAGGGAGGGAGGAGCATCCAGGGATCTGGCCTCTGTGATCAGGGAAGTGGGTCTGCAGAGCCTTACTTCACCTTGCCAGGCTGCCCGTGGGGCTGGAAGACGTCTCCAAGTACCCAGACCTGGTGGCCGAGCTGCTCCGGAGGAAATGGACAGAGGAGGAGGTCAAGGGTGTGCTGGCAGAAAACCTGCTGAGGGTCTTCCAGGCAGTGGAGCAGGTGAGGAGGGGCTGCCCTCACCCTGCTCTTGCCTGCTGGGCACCACCTTACCTTGTCTACTCATACCTAGGCAAGTAACCTCACACAGATCGCTGAGGAAGTCCCCATTCCTCTGCACTTTCTGGATGGCTCCTGCAGGACGCAGTATGGCTACTCGACAGCCCCTAGCCTCTCCCTCAGGCCAGGTGCCCTCCTGGCCTCCCTGGCTCCCCTGCTTCTCAGCCTGCAACTTCTGTGATGCCCGGACACCAGCACTTCCGGAGTGTAGAGGAGAGGCCTCCATCGGGTGAGGACCTTGGACAGGTGCAGCTCCCAAGCAGGTGGCCTACAGCCTGGACACACTGTGGATCTCAATAAAGCCTTGGCCTCTTCACTCGAGTTATGTCACTGGCACCCCAGCCCCAGAGGGCAGACTTAGGGAGGGAGGTGCCCGGGGATACTGGGCCTGGGGACACTGGGCCTGGGTAACAGAGTCCTGGAGGTGAGGACTAGGGAGCCCAGGACCTCAGGAAAGGTCACTGCACACATTGTGCAGGGACTCATGAAACACAGCCAGCTCAGAGGCCACCCCCACACACATTCATGCAATGCACTGCATACACAGTTCACCCGTGCATATGCACACATGGCCCACATGGTGCACTCACAAAGACATACCACATACGTGCCTATACGTTGTCACACATGCTCCTGCAGCCTTTGAATTTGTCTCTGCAGAGGCCCAGGGCCCCAAATCTGCAGAGTGTGTCCCTAATAGCCTCATGTGGTGTGTGGAAGCGCCAGGCCTCAGGGCCCCAGACCCCTTAGACGCAAGGCACAGCTGGCATCATCTTGCCACCTGCCAGTCAGGGCACAGGCTTGATGCCTTCCACAGAGCTGGGGGTATTTGGAGGTGGCTTGTGGGCCTCAGTTCATTGCTACTGCATGTCCAGGCAGGAGCTGCTGAGCCCATGCCACCTGGACATGTGGGCAGGAATGGCTCTGCCAGCACTGCCCTACTGGGCCCGTGGACCCTGATGAGGGCAACACCCAGCCTCACTTCCACTTCTGGTCTGAGAGTGGATGCAGAGGCCACAGCCCAGGGGTGGGGGCTGGGTTATGGGATGGATCTGGAGCTCCTCCATGGCCCAGGCCACCCACTGCAGGGAACAGGGTAGTATGGTCCCCTGCAGGTCCATGGCACTGTCCTAAGATGAGGCTTGGCCCTTTCTCCATGTTCTCAGAATGTGCCTGGCCCAGAGGCAGCTTCATGCGTGGATTCAAGGGTCTATCAGGAGCATGCATGACCTTGAGATGGACAAGATCCAGCCAGAACTTTTGTGGCTGGTGTGGCTGGAGTGGCTTGAGGGCTGAGAAGAAAAACTCACAGACAGGCTCCTGGTGGGCTGAGGCAGTATACCTCGTTTTGCTAACTGGGCAAGTTTTTACTCAATGTCGTGTATTACAGGATGACGTGAACGTATACCTAGATCACGCAGAGAGTGCACAGCTGTGCGAGTTGGGCAGTTACGTGCCCACTTTGGGGTGCTGAGGGCCCACAATAAGGGGCAGGTGGGCTGGAGTTCTGCAGGGCAGGCAGTGCAGTCCAGGCGGGCAGTGAGGCACTGAGGCTGGGTAGCGACGCTGTGCTGGGACTGCATGCCCATGTGCCGGGCTGAAGAAAAGACCATGTCTGAGAACAGTGTGAGCAGTTTAAGAAGCAATCAATCGTGTAACTGCACTGCAGCCCTGCCTTCCTCCAGCCCATGAGCTGAGCCTCCTCCAATCCCTGACCAGGGGGGAGGGAGAGAGCATCCTGGGTCTCACTTGTGGCTCCCTGGCCCACCCAAGGCTACTAAAGCAAAGCCAGAGAGTTTTCAACGATCAATGTATTTACTTTCACAGCACTTCAGGATAAGGGTGACCACGCTGCTCTCCTTGATGACGCCCCTGCACCCCTACCCAGCCAGCACCCCACACAACACTACATGGGGAGTCTGGAAGGCCACTGCCAGACAGCACCTGGACCCCCACACCCAGGCCTCACCAGTTTCCCCTCCCCCCACCACCCCAGCTTCCAGGTCCAGACAGAAAGAACCAAACAGCATGTCCGAGAAGAGCCTATGCACTAGTGCCACTAGGATGGACCCCACACATGCAGGCTACCTGCTTTCTACTTTGGCAAAAACAAAACCCTAGGAGCTTCAAGAACATGAAGTAAACTTCCAGAAACAGAAAAAAAGAAACAAAAACAGCAGGCTGTGCCCAAAGCCCTTAGTCCACCTGGCTGCCCCTCACATGGCAGGCCGTACTCACAGAGCCCCAGGGGCTGCACTGCCAGGGACTGGCTTCCAAGCTCAGGAGTAGGAGGGTCACAGTCGATGGCACCTGTCATGTGCAGATGCAGGGCAGACACATGGTGGCATCACAGAGAGGCACCAGGAAGAGGCGGGGCTGCCACAGGAGCCCAGATTCCGGTCAGTGACACAGGCAATGCAGAGCTCAGCCTAGCAGCCCAAGGCACCTCCAGAGGGGCCACGACAGGATGAGGGCCCAGGCAATGGCTCTGTCCCTGTGGACTGGGCACCTTGTGGAACTGAGGAGCAAGGGCAGGAGGCCAAGCGGGCTCAGCCACTGGCAGCTGAGGCTGGGCCTGGCCTGGATTAATGGAGGAGGGGCAGGGGCACCTTCCACAGGACCGTGTTGGTGGCACTCAACATCCCTCACACACAGAGGTCCACCTCCTCTCCTGCAGGGCAGTGGGGAGGGAGTCAGGAAATTGCCCAAGAGCAGGGCAGTTGCGACCCCTCCAGCTGCAGGGAGCAGCAGGTCTGCAGTCACGTCCACAGCAGGAGATGCAGGAAGCCTACTAACTTCCCTGCTGCTGGCTCAGGGTCACGGACATCACCCACACACAAGTCTATGCCGCCTCAAGTGCAAGACACAGCTCAGCTCCAATCTAATCCAGGAGAAACGGGATCAGCTCAGAAGCTGTCAAGCTTGGCGGCAAGAGGGGCAGCGAGGTGGTGGCTACAGCTCTGCAGGGCAAGGAGGGGAAGGGTGGGACAGGTGCCTCTGAGATGTCATAGTGCAGGGCGTCACAGCACACTGAGCAGCTAGTTCCGCAAGGCAGCCAACCTGGAAGTCAACACAAGACTCTGAGACAGGCCAGGCAGGGATTCAGAAACAGTGCGCCCCACCAGATGGGAGCCAGAGCCCTGCCTAGCACCATCATTATCCCTCTGGGTCCCTCCAGCTCAACGTTGTCCTGCAACAGTGCTAATGAAAGACACTGGCCAACAGGAGCAGCAGAGACCCCTCCCTAAGAGAGCACTCA
Organism: Dolichotis patagonum; assembly: GCA_004027295.1. Classification (NCBI taxonomy): domain Eukaryota; kingdom Metazoa; phylum Chordata; class Mammalia; order Rodentia; family Caviidae; genus Dolichotis; species Dolichotis patagonum. The sequence continues at coordinate 253,464 of PVJX010000294.1, read as the reverse complement.
TGCAGACAGACTGTATCCACACACCGCAGACACCAAGTCCCCCATCCCGCACAGGGCACATGGCCCCACCTCCGTGACAGCTGGTCCTCCTGGCTGCGCACAGAGCTCTCGCCCACAGCTGAGGCGCCTTCGGGCAGCTGGCTGAGCTGGTCTAGCACCTCGAGCCCGTTCTCCTCAGCAATCTGCATGATGAGGCTGTCCACCTGCTCCTGGGGCGTAGTCAGCGTGGTGGCTGAGCTCATGGAGTCCTCCATCACCTGAGGGGATGTCGGGGTAGTGGGGGCCGGGCCACAGGGATCCCAGACTCGTAGGGCCTCACCCCACTCCAGCCACGTGGCTGCTATGCCCAGGACACTTTCTCTGTCCCCTTGTCCCCCACAGGGAGCCCTCCACAGGGAGCCCTCCTGCCACCCAGCCCTGCCGCACTGTGCCTGCCTCTTGGGGAGCACTTTCTATATCATTTTGTGCTTGGCCTCCCCAGCAGGGATTGAGTGCCCACCCCCTCTCCCAGACCACCAGAGATTTGCTCAGAGGGCTCTTGGTAACAGAGGAGCAGACTGCCTCTCCAGACATGCTCGCCACAGACCACGAGGCCACATACCGACGTGTGCACATCCAGGTTCTGCACCTGCTGCTCGAACCTGTCCATCACTGCAGACACTTTCTGCAGATCCATGGAGCTCAGGGCCTTGTCCAGTGCTTTAGTCACCTGGGCCATGTTCTTGGTCACCTGGGCCAGAGAGTGGGAGAAGGTAATAGGGTCACCCACGGGCCCAGGTCCCAACTCAGGAAATGCTACAGGCTGAACACACATGCATAGGAGACCCAGGACATGGCCACTTGGGGGCTGGTTGTCAACAGCACAATGGGGTTTCCAAGGGGTCAGATGTGACCTGTGTGGCACATGGGAAGCTCTGTGGGCCCTGCCTAGGAAGCCCTTCCCAAGCATGGCTCCTGCAGACCTGACTTTTTTCTGCCCTACAACTGCCCCTTCCACCCACCAGAACCCTCACACTCACCCCCTTCATGGTCACAGCTGTCTGCACCTTGGAGGCTACCGCGTCCACTCGGGACGCCATGCGCAGCCAATTCACGCCCTCATTCTTCTTGCGGATGGCATTCTCCGCATATACCCGGGCACACTCCACATTCTTCTGCTGCAGTGCCTAGGGGCCGGAGAGGCATTCGTGGGTACCTGATGGTCACAGCCACCTTGCAGGAAGCCTTGTGCCAGCCTCTGAGGGCAGGGCTTGCTGTTGTGGGGGGCCCTGCAGCCCTCCCTGGGGTGCACACCAGGAATACCTGCGAGGCCCAGGCCTGCACAGGAGCGGGCATGTGAAGATGGAGGGTGGCAGTGGGCAGCCTGCAGGGGATCCAGGCCCCTGAAGAGCTCAGCCCAAGAGCACAGGGCAGCATGCATGACACTTAGGGCCTGCAGATCCAGCCACCATGGGGAAAGGTAGAGAGCACAACTCAGGCTGCAGCTGGCTGCCTGCATCCCTTTGGACTGGGAGTCCTGAGTTGGAGTGAGGAGTCCCCAGACGCACACCACAGGGCTCCTTCACCAATGAAGTGCTGAAGAGCAGCACAGGTTTGGCTCAGTCTCTGAGTGCACCCACCCCGCTCTTTCCCTCTCCCGACCTCTCCCAGACCTTGTGGAGGTCCTACGAGTCTCCTGTCCTGATCCCCTGGAGGGCAGCCTGCATCTCAGTCAGACACCAGTGCCCTGGGACCAGCTCCACAAGAGAGTAAGTAGGGGAGGAACAATGGGACCATGGCAGGGAGCTGGCAGCACTGGGTGAAGCAAGCTCAAAAGGCGGGGAAGTAACGCAAGAAGACAGAACAGGCTGAAGATGGAGCTACCCTGCTCCTGTGGGCCTGCTTGGCCCAAAAGAAAAGGAAAGATGTCAAAACAAAACAACAAACAAAAACAAGGGTAAAAAGAACATCCCTGGACCTAGGGAGGCCACATACCTTCTTCACCTTGGCCTGCTCAGCTTTGGAGTCCTTCTCTGCTTTCTTGGCAAGTTTCTCCAGCTGCTTTGCTGTGAACTGGAAGAGGCTGTGCGTCACTCACACACAGGAGCAATGCAGCCCTTTCCAGGCGCACATCCAGTTCCCCACATCTGTCCACACTGGGCCCTGCCCATGAGTGTCCTGGTGGTCATCCCAGGGCTGTGAGACAGCCTCCGTGTGAGGAAGAAAATACCTTGTTTCAGTGAGAACTTTCTAAAATCCTGTCCTCTCCATGAAGGCCCCACTGAGCCACAGACCCCACAGCTGCTCACAGAAGGGCTTTCAACTCAGAAGAGACTAGCAAGAACCTGCTCCAGGGCAGCCCAAAAATAACAGCATGGAGCTTGAGATAAAAGTACTCCTCAAAGCAGTGTCTTCATAGGACAGTATATATCCATCTCCCCAAGGCCTAACTGCTGTACTGACACCAATAGGAAGTGACTGTATCAGAGTCCCCAGTCTAGCCACCTCAGTCTGAAGCCAGAGATGGGGTCCTGGTCACTAGCATATCACAGGCTCACAACCCTGCAGGCCCTAACATGGAGCCTGTCACAATCACTGCTCTAGGTGAGGACATCTGGCCACAGCAAGATCATCTTACTGAGGTACCAAAAGAATATTCCAGAGGGGCTGGGGATATAGCTCAGTGGCATAGCGCCTGCCTGGCAAGTGTAAGGTTGTGAGTTTGACTCCCAGTACCAAAAATAATAATAATATTCCAGAGATACATCCTACAGCTTGCATACCTTCCTCCTATTCAGAACTAGCAATGAAGAGGAAGCTAACCCTGGATGCGTAACTGTGCAAGATCTAAAGGAACATGACAGGACAAGCACTGTGCTTCTAGAAAGCTACACACACCACCCCTTTGCATACTTGCAGTGCATAACCCAAGATGTTAGTGTAGCCTGCAATCTCAGCTCTCTGGGAGGGGAATCGTTAAGTCCCAGCCTGGGCAACTTAGGGAGACTGCCTCAAAATTTAAAAAATGGAATGTAGCTCAGGATGAAAGCCCTGGGTTCAGTCCCCAGTTCCACCACCAAAACAAAAGATCTGTAACAGATTTGAGGGAACCTTGCTTTTTGTGTGTGTGTATCTGGTACTAGGGATCGAACTCAAGACCTCACACTTGCCAGGCAGCTTCTTACACCATTGAGCTAAATCCCCAGCCCTTCAGAGTTTTAAATCCCTTGCAGACCATCCAGGCATGTGCATAGACCCACACTGTGCTTCTTGAAGATAACACTCTGTCTTTTACAGAGCAATCTGAGCTATCTGCTTCTACTCAGGCAGATACAAGAGCTGCTCCATGATCCTGCCTGGGTCAGCAACCTGAGCCTTGTATGGCGGTCGCTCACAGTTTTACAGTCTGTCCCCGACTTTGTTTCTGAGGATCTGCATATTTCTGGGGACTTGTCACACTTGTCTTCATTGTTAATTGGCAGGGCAGGGCTGGGATGAGTAGTCCTTGGGCACATACCTTCAACTGGAACAGCGTATCTGCAAAGACAGAGGAAACATGGTCTTGCTATGTCTGAAGGTTTTAAGAAACATGACAAGTGGCACTTCTAGCAAGAGATGGACTCCAAGGCCTATGGATGCTGGAAGCCAGCATGGAACACAGACGCAGATGGCATTCCCCTGTCCTGCTGCCAGGCCTGGCCCCTTCTATCAACCACAGAGTTCAAGTCAACACAGACTCTCCCTGACCCTTTTCCTCATTGGGAACACAGATGGCACAGCCACCCACAAAGAGTCAGGGGGCAAGAGACAAGGGTTGTGCACAGCTCTCTTTCACCCATGGGAAGAACTTATGACAGTGTTTTACAGTTAATGCCACTTTGCCAAAGACCTTGGAATTCTTTCCCAACTTAATGTTTAGCACTTGACAGTCTACTCTTTCACATGCTCCATCTTCCCAAAGGGAAATGGATAGAAATAGCAAGGTGAATGGATAGAAATAGCAAGGTGAAGTGGTGAAAACGCCTGCTTGGCAAGTGTGAGGTCATGAGTTTGATCCCCGATACCAAAAACAAAACAAAACAACAACAACAATACATAGCAGAGGAATACCTGATTCAGGCCTGTATGCCTAAAAGTTTGTTCTATTAGAATATATGTTTGGGATGGGGATTTAGCTCAGCAGCATAAGCACCTGCCTTGTAAGCATGCAGTTGTGAATCAGTACCAAAAAAAAAGAAAGAAAGAAAGAAAATAGCAAGGTGATAACATTCAGGCCACCAGAGAGCTGGCTTCATGGCAGCTGCCACTTTCAAGGCACTGTGTCAGTCTTGGCACATCAGTCTCAGGGCATCTTCACAACCATTAATCAAACTCAGAGCCAGGTGGGATCAGACTGACCTCAGTATACTAAGTTTTTAACCCCGCTAGCAATAAGGTTCACCCCAGCAACCCAGATGCACACCAAATGTTTATACATGTGACCAAGGCTCCTGAGTGACACAAGGGTTTTAGACGAGTTCTGCAGCCACCAATGTGTCACGCCTCAAAGCAGGTACTGACCAAGGCCAAAGTCAGCTGGGGCTTTGTCATTGGACATGGGGTGGATAACACAGCGCTGCCCAGGTGTGGCCCACCCATCTGACCAACCCACCTCCAGTCTCAGTGTTCTAGATCTTGGGTCACAGATACCCGATGGGGCTTAAGAAAAGTTCCCTAAAAGGGTTCAGTGAGCTGTGGGGCACCCAGCCAACCCTTTTCAGGGTCAAGAGAGGGTAGGGGTGGGCCCTGCCTACTCCATCTGCACAGAGATCCTGCACACTTCCTTTATGACAGTGGTGTGGTTCACAGCTTTGTACTTTTCAAAAGTTATCTTTTTAAATAAAAAATCTATCGTACAAACCCTTAAACGTTTCTGCAAATGGAGGCACCTTCATTTTGCTTTTGTTTTTAAGGCAGGGTCTTGCTATGTAGCCCAGGCTGGCCTTGGACTCCAGATCCTCCTCCCTCAGCCTCCCCAGTGCTGAGAGTACAGGTATGCCCCCACATCTAGGTCTTCTAGTTCCCTAGTATCCCTGAGCTCAGAGCACCTGGAAGTGAAAGATAATTAGGAAGTAGATTGGTTGGGGTGCCTTTGCCCCAACTTGTCTTCCTATCTCCAACAGCTGTTGTAAGGCTTACAGCTTTTGATCAAGCCACTCCCATTTCTCTGGGTGGTATGCTGAGGTTAGGGGATTCAACTGTCACCTTTTCTGGTACCCACTGATCCTACATTCCAAGGTCCCGTAGACCAAAGATGATATCCGCTGTTCATTTACAGCTGGGATCTAGCGGGAAAGAAGTCATAAAGGGTCAGGGTCGGAGGAGGGGTCTGAGATGCAGGTCTCAGGCCGGGATCGGGATGGAGGCCTCCGGGATCCGAGTCGGATCAGGATCAAGGCCCGGGTGGCAGGATCGACGGTGTAGGCCAGGAGAAAGCTGTGGAGTCGGGATAGGGAGTCGCAAGTCTACGGAGTCCCACCCGCAGCCCCAGTTGGCTGGCGGGCCTTACCGTCCATGGCCGGTCTGGGGCGCACCCCTCAGGGAAGCGAAGCCACCCAAGCGCCTGGACCAGCGGGATGCGGCAGGCACTTCCGGGGTTGCTGCCACTTCCGGTCTCTAGGCTTGCTCTCGCGTGAAGACGGCACTTGCCTCGAGAAGGACTCTGGAGGTCTCGCGAGGCGTACGGTTGCCGTGGTGACCGGCAGGGGCGTTGGTGAGAGGGTGGGTTTTGCTAGTAGCGCGGTTGGCTCGGGCTGCGGAGGTTGGGGACGGCAGGAGCCCGCGGGGTGGTGGGCTCCCCTATGGGACTTTCCAAAAGCAAAACCGAGGAGAGAAGAGGTAACGGACCGCCGCGGGATGAGCCCGTTGCCCGTGTTTCCCGGGACCTGCGGGCAGCGGAGCCGGGCGCCATCGCCCGGATTCAGTAAGCTGTGGATGTGACTCGTTACTCCTGTATTGCAGGTGAGGAGCAGAAGAAGGGTTCCTCCTATTATTTCGCAAAGTCTAAGGACAAGTTGATGGAGAAGCAGTCCCAGGAGTCCAGACAAGCAGACGGGGAGTCCGGGAAGCCCTCGGAAAACCTCCTGTCAACGGGGACAGCCGCGCAGAGACAGCCTTCTGCCTCCGGGGAAGGTAGGAGACCCCAGAAAGCCTGCACCATCGTCGAGGTGCTCCGGGATGTGGTAAACATTTTTTAAGACTCTGTTGAGACCAGGGTGGTGGCAAATGCCTGTAATCTGGGAGGATGAGGCGGGAGGATCGCGAGTTGGAACTCAGCCTGGGCAATTTAGAGAAATTTTATCCCAGAAAAATAATTGGGCTGGAAACGTAGCTTAGTTCGAAAGCCCTGGGTTCAGTTCTCAGTGTCCAGCCCTCCCAAAAAGGTAGGAAGAAGCTCAAATACATATATGAGTTGTGAAGAAGGCACTGTTAAATATTTAAAAGGACCTGTAATCCCAGCACTCAGGAAGATCGCTGTGAGTTCGAGGCCAGCCTGGGCTACAAAGTGAGTGCAAGGACAGCCTGAACTGTACAGTGAGGCCCTATCTCAAAAAACCAAATAAATTAAATAAAAGAGAGATATGGTGGGGTCTGTGCTTTGGAAAGTCTTTCTGATCCCATAACCCTGGTTGGTAGGGAAAGCAAAGGGCTCAGGGAGGAGCCCATCCCAGGCCCAGGCCCAGGCCCGGTGGGAACCAGGAGGCAGTGTTGGCAGGAATTCCGGAAGGATCAGGAGGTGGAAGTGGCAGGAGCTGCTCTGCTGAGACCTGGGCAGAGCATGGCCTATTCAGGGATCAGATGTGGAAGAGTGACAAAAGGAGAACTGGCCTGTCAGCAAACAGGGACATCTCAGGTTGAGACACCTGTGGCATCAGCGAGAGGTGCTACAGGAAGCAGTTTGAAATCCAGGCACTGGGCTTGGGTGAGAGGCCCCGGCTTGAACTTGGGAGCCTCTCAGTCAAGGGCTGTTGGAAGGGTCAGTGTCCTGGGGAGCAATGGGAAATGCTGCCTTATTCTCAGGAATTGCCTTCACCGCACTATGGAAAAGCCAGCAGAGGCGGCTGTCACTGAGTGTTTAAAGTCGCAAAGGAAGGGGTAGAAACAGGCTCCCGGAGCAGTTGCCCAGCAGCACAGCCATAATGTCAAGGCCTTTGCCATCCTTGGTGTCAGGAACAAGTTCCTCCATAGCCTCCGGGGAGTCAAAGGGCTCTGGTGTTGCATGCATACTCCAATAGGCGTGTTTCCCTACTGCTGCTGGCCAGGCTGCACTCCCCAGGGGCTTCCCTGCCCAACATCTTAGGATGGGCGTAGCCCTGCAAGTGCATGAGTGAGGAGAGGACAGGGCAAAGGACTGTCAGTTGGAGGGCACCAGCAGCATCTGTCACACAGTGTCACTATTGAGTTAGAAGAAGGCAGACGTGAAGGGAAAACAGAAGGTTAGCCAAACACTGAGGTGCACACCTGTGATTTTAGGACTTGGGAGGCTGAGGCAGGAGGATTGCAAGTTTGAGTCTTACCTGGGGAAATTAGTCTGTCTCAAAATAAAAAATAAACCAGGCGAAGTGTTGCATGCCTGTAATCCCAGCACTTGGTAGGCTGAGGCAGCAGGATCACCAGTTCCAGCCAACTAAAACTGCACAGTGAGACCTGTGAGGCTGGGGTTTCTTTAACAATGGAACGTGTTCAGTGGGAACAGAGAACAAGCCACATCCTGTCCTGTGGAGTAACCCCCAAACTCCTCGCCAAGGGAAGGGAGCCAGGGCCAAGGCCACACATGTCAGGGTTGCGTGTGTGTTAGATGTCCTGGAAGAGAGAGCAGTAGGAAGAAGCGGGTATGTGGCCATCTGGGGCCAGGAATGGAAGTGAGAATGGGCCATGAGCACAAGGGGACTCTAGTGATAGAGATGTTCTTAGAACTGCATCTGGGGGTACAGAAAAAGACCAGATGAACTGTGTGCACACACAAGGTCCTCTGGTAAAGGTGGCATTATGGACCAGTGCAAATAACAATGTGAGAGAACACAGTAACTGTGTCTGGCTGGGTCCTGTTCCTTGGGAGGCCGAGACGGAGTATGGCTTGAGGCTAGGCTAGGCAATGTGAGAGACGCCGTCTCTAGAGAAACTGCATCAGTGGTGTCCATCTCTGAAACTGGGAGCCACATGGATGCAGGCTGCAAGGAACAGTCCTGGCCACACCACCTCCAGCAGAGCTTGCTGAGGTGCAGCCCAGTAACATCTGCCTGCAACTGTTGGGAAACGCGTAGGAGTAACTGTTCAGCCACGTATGTCCTGGGCTCCTGACCCATGCACTTGTGAGAAAGAACAGGTGTTTCAAACTGCTGGGGTGTGATGTAAGTTGTTGCACAAGGGCAGAGGCCAGGTCAAGGGGAAGCAGTGAGGCAGAGAGAAATGTTTCCTGAGTGGGTCACTGTGGCTGCTGGGAGTGTCACACTGCCCCTGCTCGGTCTGTATAGCTCAGGGCTTTGCACTACTGCACCCATATGCATCTCTGTAGAGATTAATACACCACCTCCTTATGATTAGCCTCTTCTAGAATGATGGAACTGCTGCTGAAAAATAACCCAGTTTCTTCAGTAAATAAATGGCACAAAGAAAGGAGGGGTTATTGTAATGAACCAAAATCTCAGTGCGTAAACCCAGACTGGGTCAGCCTTCTTTCTTATTTATTTATTTATTTATTTATTTATTTTAAGTCAGGGCCTCACTATATAGCACAGGCTGGCCTTGAACTCAAAGTCCTCCTGCCTCAGCCTCCCAAGTGCTGGTGTGCACAGGTGTGCCTCTCCATTGGGGTGCATTGTCCTGACAGTCAGAATGAGCATTAGATAATAATACAGAATCTAGGTTAATTTTGTTAGATGTGGTAATACTATTGTTATAAAGCTAAAATAAAGTCCTTACCTGATAGAGAGACATACTATAAATATGTAGGGATAGAATTACATGTATGGAATTTGCTCAAAAATACTGAGAAAAAATGAGGAAAATAGACTAATATTGATTGAAGTTGCATGGCACAGATATAGATATCATACCATCCTATTTTCATTTGTGTTTGAATATTTCCATAATAAGTTTATTCTGAAAGTAAAATACACTAAGTTACAAGAGGACTTTGAAAAATAAACTGGGGAAAGGACGGGTAATGTAATATATATGATGAATGTAATCATATACTGCAAACATGTACTAGTAAAATTTTTTAAAATAAAATAAATAAACTAAAAGACGGTCTATGAGCTGTGTATTTATTTATTTTGGTTTTGTTGTTTATTTTTTGTTTTTTTGAGATGCAGTGTAGTCCAAGTAAGGCCTGGCCTTAACTCAGGCTGACCTCGAACTCAAGGTTATGTTCCCACCACAGCCTGATGAGTGCTGGGATTACCAGCATGTGCCACCCTACCTGTCAGCTGTTTAAAACTACCATGCCATAGCCAGGTGGTGTGGTACATCCTATGATCGCAGCTACTTATGAAGCTGTGGCAGGAGGATCAAAAACAAGCCCCACTTGGACAACTTCAGGAGACCCTGTCTCAAAATAAAAAGAACTAAATAAAAAGGGCTGGGGGTGTATTCCAGTGGTAGAGAGTTTGTCTGGCACAGGGAGGCCCTGGGTTTGACCCAGCACTGAGGAAAAAGCCCGTCTCCAAAGATCTCAGCTGTGCCATTCATTGTCTTTGCTTCTCTGGATGATGGGGTGGGAGAAGTGGATCGTGGTGTCAGGAGCTCAGAATGGGGTGGGGGAGGCAAGCACGGAGGGCAGTGAGGGCATCCTGGGTCCTGGAGAGGCAGGGTCCTTCCGTACCCACACACACCAGCCACATCGGTTGCCCAGTACCCACGCTGTCCTGCAGTGGGTGCAGTGTGGATGCAGGGAACACAGGCGGGGAACACAGGCGGATCACTGTGGCCTGCTCTTTCAACTCAGCTTTTGATTGATGTACATGTATTTTATTTTATTTTATTTTATTTTATTTTATTATTTATTTTTGTATCAGAATCTTCAAGTCTTTTTTTTTTCCAAATTCATTGTATTTTAAAGAAAAAAAAAATAAAAACAAAATTTCAAAACACATCTATTAGGGTCAACAGTGGTACATATATTGTGCACTGTCATCCTCAAGTCATTCACCCAGAGCACAAGACGTCCGCATTCAGTTGTCTGAACAATACTGGCACAAGTTTTTCTCTTTAGGAAGAAACTCAAAGAAATCAGTAGTATAACTATCTTAACTATTTTCTATATACATATATAAATACGCATATACATATACATATGTTGTTTCAGCTTCTCACAACATTGAGATAATATGATGTTTACACATGAATGTACACATATTTTAAAAATTAAAAATTAAAAAATATCTCAAAAGTCATAATAATTAAAATATATGGTGGTACATGCCTGCAATCCCTACACTTGGGAGCCAAAGCTGGGGGATCACCTGGAGTGCAAGGCCAGCCTGGGCTACATAGTTCAAAGCGCGACCTGACTACATAGAGACCTTGCCTCAAAACAAACTCCCAAAGGGCTTACCTCAGCAGTGTAAGCACCTGCCTGGCAAGTACAAGGTCATGAGTTTAATCCCTGGTACCAAAAAAACCCCCCCAAAAAACCAAAACAAAAAAACAAACCACCTAAAATAATAAATCTAGGGTTAATACAAAAGATCAGCTGGTAGTGTTGATCTTCTCTTTTCATATTAGGTCTAGTGATAACACACCTGTAATGCCAGCTATTCAGGAGGCTGGGGCAGCAGGAGCATAGTGAGTTCAAAGACCAGTCTGAGGGCTGGGGATATAGCTGGCACAGCACCTGCCTGGAAAACACGAGGCCCGGAGTTTGATTCCTGGTACCAAAAGAAAAAAACAGTCTGACTGAACTACATAGTGAAACCCTCTAAAAAAACCCCAAAACCAAAAAAAAACTTAAAACCTCTCTTAAACTCCCTATAAACAAATCAAAAATGGTCAAAAAATATTTGTAACAGACTAACACATGAAGCATAGATCCGTGCTCTGACACCTTGTGGAAGACCCAGACTCATGCCCACAGCTCATGGGGAAACCGGAGCCACAGTCCTGAACCTACAGAACCACATTCTTCCCACCCCTGGAGCAGCTGGAGAGGGCCCCAGCCACACCTGAGAGCTCAGCCCCCGGCCATGCCACACCTGGACTCCTGGTCCACAGAAACAGATAATAAACAAGGTGCCAATTCAGCTGCGCATTTGTCTGTGTAATCATTTGTGGTACCATAATGAACAGAGAGCTGGGGTGTAGCTCAATGGCAGGATGCTTCTCCAGTAGCCTCGGGCCCTGGATTCAATCCACACAGAAGCACAGCTGTAATCCTGGCACTATGGGAGGCTAAGGCAGGAGGATCCTAAGTTTGACTCCAATCTGGATATTTTAGTTACTTAGCCCTTAGGGAGACCCTGTCTCAAAATTAAAAATGTAAGGACTGGAAGTGTAGCTCAGTGACAAGGCCCTAGGCTGCACCACCAGTGATACATGGGGTGGATACCACAGATAGATTTCAGGTTCTTGTGTAAGGTGATCAAAGAATTGCAAGCGATAACAGGAAGAAGTGTTCGGGGAGGTTTGTGCCCAGAAAAATGTGGCATCAATAGAAAAATGGTGCTGGAGAGACAGGAAAGTGAAAACCACACAGAGATAAGTCAGGTGTTCAGTAGTTCTCTTAGGAGGTGCACCCCAGCCTAGTGCCTCTGCTGGTCTCTAGGTGAGGCTGACAGGAATGACTGACAGGGTGCTGAGTCACACAAGTCAGGACATGTTCCAGAGTTCCAGAGTTCACCATGAGCAAGTCACAGGTAGCAGTGGGAAGAGGGGTGGCCTGGGATGCTGCCCAGTCTCAAGTGGGTAGTGGGGAATGTCTCCTGACCTCCACTGTGCTGCCTGGACAACATCACAGATAATATGTATCAGGGACCCTAAAAAGATGTACATTTCTAAATGAGTTAAAAACTTTTTTTTGTATTTTTAAGACAAGGTCTCACTATGTGGTTTAGGCTGGACTCAAACTCATTTTGTAGTCCAGACTGGCCTCAAACTCACAGTGATCCTCCTGCCTCAGCCTCTTGAGTGGTGGGATTACAGGCATACTCAGCAGTTCATTTAAAGTCTTAAATGGACTAGAAAGCTTCAATAATGTAAAAGAGTTGGCCAGGTGATACAAGTCTATGATCCCAGCACTTGGGAGGCTGAGGCAGGGGGATCACTGTGAGTTTAAGGCTAGCCTAGACTACATAGTGAGTGCAAGATCAGCCTAAATTACAGAGCAAGAATCAATCTCAAAAAAAAAAAAATTATGGGGGCTGGGGATTTAGCTCAGTGGCTTAAGCGCCTGCCTGGCAAGCGTGAGGTCATGAGTTCAATCCCCAGTACCAAAAAAAAAAAAAAAAATTGTGTTAATTCATTCAAACACCAAAACTCCCAGGTTTAGGGCCAGGAATTTAGTTCAGTGGCATAAGCGCCTGCCTGGCAAGCATGTGGTCACGAGTTCGATCCCCAGTACCAAAAAACAAACAAACAACAACAATAAAAAAAACTCCAGGTTTTCAGAGGAATATGACCGGATTGCTGAGAACAATCCAGGAACAGCAGGAGGAGGGGCAGCCAGAGCACACCAGGCTCCATGTCTGCCCAGCAGGCATGTGGAGTTCAAGGCACAGCATGGGGCACAGGTCCACTGCAGAGAGCAGCTGACACTTGGACACTTCAGGAAACGATGCTTGTCCGTGTTTTTACCTCAATCCTTACTCAAAAAGTCAAAAAGTTTAACATAGAAAATTAAAAAAAAAAAAGAAAATTACATAAAAGTACTGAATGAAAATAGTTAAATGTTTTTATCAGTTTAGAGTAGGGAATGCCTTTCTCAGTCTAAATACATTTTGGGAGGTCCTGGGAATTGAAACTGAGGCCTCATGCATGCCAGATGTGTCCTCTATCAAGGAGCTACACCCCCAACCTGATACAGTCTTTACAGAGAGAAATTTGACAATATCTACTAAAATTTGAAAGCATTTATCAAATTTGGCCCAAAAGTTCCACTTCTAGTAATTTACCCTGATAATGTGTAAGTGTGTAACTGCAGTGAAGCCAGCCAGGCATGATGATACATGCCTAGAATCCCAGCACTTGGAGGCTGAGGCAGGAGGATCATTCCAAGTTTGAGGCCTGCCTGTGCTATGCAGTGAGGTCAAGGCCAAGCTGACAAAGAAAAGCAGTGAAAAGGATTTAAAAATTGGAAATGAGAAAGGTAGCAACATGACTGATGACCACCAGTGTAGCAGTCAGCTTTCCTATCACTGAGACACAATACTAAGAACTCACAGCTGAAAGGAGGAGAGGTCTAACTTGGCTCACAATGTCAGAGGAGCCAGTCCATGGTTAGCTGAGTTGAAGGCAGAAACATGGCAGATGGGACCCAATGGAGTAAAGATGCTTAGTTTATGGCTGCCAGGAAGCAGAGTAGGGGACAGCACCAGAGGACAGGTCAGGGAAACATAGCCCCTAAGGTCATGCCCCCATGACCTGGCCAGACACAGCCAGAGTGTTCTTTCTAATCTCCTAGGTGGCTTGCAAGGCAATTAGGTTGACAATCCAGTTTAACTGTCATGTCACCTGGTAGAGAGTCCCAAACTCTGCATTTGGGGAAGGAAAGAAGGCAAAATATGGATTTGAAGTCAGTGTTCTCCTTTTCCATTTTCCTGGAAATGTTCTGCAAGATTCAAGGTCAAACCTAATCTCTGAGATGAACCAGATCTCAATGTTTGGATACTGAGAAGATGAAACTCGGGCCGGGGATTTAGCTCAGTGGCTTAAGCGCCTGCCTGGCAAGCGTGAGGTCGTGAGTTCGATCCCCGGTACCAAAAAAAAAAAAAGAAGATGAAACTGAATTTCCTCTCACACGGCCTCATGGAGCTGGACAGTCAAGGCTGCAGGATGCTCTGCTTCACACGATGAGAGACCCCAACTCTTCCCCCGGAGCTACTCCTCCACCCTGCAGGACCACACTCCTCAGCGTGGTCAACTGGGTCACCATCCCAACTGGGTGGCCTCCCATGGGAGGGAGGAAGAGCACATCCGGGAGGAGCCACACCCATGGGAGGCAGAGACGGAGGTCCCACACAGCACTCATACTGCACAGGGGGCCGCAAGGGAGGCTGCAAAGTGGCCCCTAAGAGCTGCACGACCTCGTGGCCAGGAAGGAAGGAGGGAGAACATGCCATGGGCCATGGGCTCCTCGGGTAACAGCCTGTGCAAACGCTGTCCCCCCGCCACCTTCATTGCTTGTAGATACCACGGTGAGCAACAAAACATAAGGGTGTCAGAATCGGGTCAGCCACCTCTCTTCCTCTCGTCTTTGATGCTGAGAACATAGCCAGATGCATCGCTGTTCTAATACCTTGATTCTCTCATTCTGTTCTGCATTCACTATATAAGAACATGCAAAAAGCACTTGATCTGCAGGGCATGGTGGGGCATTCCTGTAGTCCCAGTTAACAGAGAGGCTGAGGCATGAGGATTGCAAATTTGAGGCCAACCTGGAAAACTTGGCAAGACCTTGTCTCAAAATACAAGTAAAAAGTGGAGTGCTGATGCCCTAGCTCAGTGGTGGAGCCCTGGCGTAGCACAGGCGAGGTCCTAGGCTCAGTCTGAAAAATAAGAAAGAAAACACAGTTGACTGGGGCCCTGGCTGTGTTCATTTGCAGTGAGCAGCACAGGCAGAATCCCTCTATGGCCCCCAAACTCCCCCACCCTGGTGACGTCCTCACAGGCAACCATGAACAATGGACTTGACGCCCAGAAGGCTCATCACAGTACTTCCAAAATGGGAGCTAGCACATCTGCATCCTCTGATGGCAACAGGACTGCCGCCGTAAATGCAGGGAAGTGCTCAGTTTTTAAAGAAAATTGATATGATAAATAGGTGTTTCATTTGGTTTAAAAAAAATTGGAAACGACCTACACTCTGCACATTGAAGGAGCCATTTGCATGAAGGATGAGACCCCTTGGACAGAGGACCCATGGCAGTGTGCAGACCACAGGCACAGCCCAGCTACAGTGCTGAGTGGAAAACACTCTTCTATGCTGAGTGTGGGTATAGGCATGGAAAACATTTGCAAGATGTGACTTTCAATTTTTTATTAGTACATGTTATAGTACATAATGATTACATTTATCATAGGGAATTGGTACATGACCATGTTCAATTTATAAGTCAATACTATTACTTTTATCACATTTTTATAAGACAGGATCTCACTAAATTGCCCAGATTTGCCTCAAAGTTGTGATTCTCCTGCCTCAGGCTGCTGAGCAGCTGAGTTTGCAGGTATGTGCCACTGTGTCTGGCTATATTTATTAATTTATGATTATTTTTTGGGTGCTAGGGATAGAACTGAGGGCCTGGTATATGGTAAGCATACCCTACCACTGTATATTTGCTTTAATTAAAAATATTCATAACTAAAAAATATTCATAACTTTTTAAAAAAGTCTTAATATATAAGACTTTTTAATCAATGTAAAAATGAATCTGCAATTTCCTGCAAATACAAAATATGGTGAAATGCCTTTTTTTTTTTTTTTTTTGGTAGCAGGAATCACATTCACGACCTCGCACTTGCCAGGCAGGCGCTTAGGCTACTGAGCTAAATCCCTGGCCCTGAAATGCCATTTTTGGATCCATATAGAGACAAAAAGGAAGGACAGCTCAGCCACCCAGCACAGGCCATGCGCATGGTCAAGGTTGATGGCTGGGTGCCTGTGTCTTCCTCTGCCACCCCAAAGACCGGTTCCGGGCAGGTGCCTTAGCTTGCTGTGCCTCTGTTCCCATGAAATGTTGCTCTAGGGACCTACACACAGTGCCTTGTGCTACTGTGCCCTCTAGTTACTGCTCTCTCAAGCACGGGACACCTTGGGGAAGCCATTGGGGCTAAGTTCAGCTCAGGCAGAGCACTGACCTGGCTTGGGCAAGGCCCAGGGTCCATCCCTGTCACATGAATAAATAAATAAATAAATGCTATTCCTGTCCTCACCAAGGACTATTCACCCTACTGTGTAACCAGCCCCTGAGGGTTCCAGGAAGGGGACAAAGTATGCTGCACAACCAACCATTTGACCATTGTAATTGTAGTTTTGAGAATTTTTTCTTAGCTTTCTGAGACAGGGTCTTGCTTATGTAGCCCAGGCTGGCCTCAAGCTCACAATTCTGCCTCAGCCTCCCAAGTACTGGGATTACAAATATGTGTCCCTACACTCAGCTGTAGTTGTTTTTGTAAAGCATGCAGCCGTGCCAACAGAGGCCAGGACAACCCCTCCCACCTCAGCCTTGGTGCTACATGTTCCCTCCTTCCTACCAGGTGGCAGCCTTGGCACTGCACGGAGCAGACCCACTTCTTGTAAATACATGGAAAGATGGGTGACATCAGAAGGTCTGTCTCTAAAGCTTGCAGTGAAGCATCTGGTAGAGTCCTGGGCAGGGGGAGACTTGACCAGAGAACCCTGGGAACCTGGGCATGGGGACCTGAATTGCTGCAGCAGACCTACTGCCCCATCTGCAACCACAGCCAGCCTCCATAACCTGCAGTTGAGCTGCACACTTGGGCAGTGTGGCATCTCTCCTGCTGACACAGTCTGTTCCTCTCCTCCAACCCGCATGGGCCATGCTGTGGAGGACGTATCCCCACCTCTAAATGTCTGGATGTTTTCTTCCCTCTAGAGAAACCTGATTCGAAGAAGTCAAGCAAGAAGAAAACTGTCATTCCACAGATCATCATCACTCGGGCCTCCACCGAGACCCTAAACAGCTATGGTTCCCTGGGGAACGAGGAACAGAGGACCATTCAGGAGCAGGCCAACTGGGGCCCCTACTCTCGACACAGGAACCCCAGCACAGCTGCTGCCTTCACCCCCCAGGCCAAGGAATAAATTGTGCACTGGGAGCTGTGTGCGCACTGAGTCTTGCTCTGCCCTTTGGGGCACCCACTGTGGTGACCGACACTGTGATCTAGTCTCACAGCCATGGTGGCTTGGTGGGGCGTGGAAGGGACCGGCTCAGATGCCCTGTGTGCCACATGAGTGAGCCCTGTGTGCCACATGTGTCTGTCAGAAGGGGCTGGCTGTGCAGTCATGGATGGAAGGTGGTGTCATCTGCTGACCCTGTGGGCAGCCAGAGCCCCATCTGCTCCCTCTTGAGGGAGTGTGGGGCAGCACCTGCAGGTCACAGTGGGCACTGCGCCCCAAACTCTGGGGATAGGTCAGTATATATACACACACACAGTCCTAATATATATATACACACAGTCCTACCTGGTACATACCCACATCCTACCCACTACATACAGTCTACGACACACACACACAGTTCTACCCACTACCTACACCCATGCAGTCTACATATCTAACATGCACAGACACAGTCCTATCTGGTACATACACACATATATGCAGTCCTATCTAATACATACATGTGTGTTTTCCAACCCTCCACACAATCCACCACATATCACCAGCGCCCCCTGGGACTCCGCGGGTCTCCTGAGTCGCTCTCCCGTGGCCCATACCCTATTTCCCTCCCATCAGGCCTCCCAGCTGGCTCCAGAGCCAAGCAGCTTCTCAACCTGTAGAAAAAAATGTAAGTGGAGGGGGAGGTCGGAACTTCCAATTCTTAAATGGCAGGCCCCCTGCCTGCCCTCTAGCAGGCCACAGCCCTTGGCTCTGGCTGAAGAAGGGGCAGGCTGGCCTCACAGGGGACTCTCCTCCGGAGAGGTTGTTTTCAGGCCCCCAGCAGCTGCCACAGAATAGCTCTCACTTGCAGCTTGCTTGTGGAGGACCTCGAAGCGCTGGGACTATTGCTGGAATCCACCTTGTTACTTGAACATCTCTTGGAAGCTACAAGCTGTGACGTGGGGAGGGAAAAGAGGTTAGCAGGCAAGCCAGCTTCTAGCGGGTCTAGAGCAATCCGAGTGTAGTCTACACCTGGGCAGTCGATTGAGCACTGCTACCTCAGCTGAATTTCAACAATGAAGTCAAAACAGGAGACACGACACCCTGTCTTTGTAAACCACCGAGACGTTTCCTCTTCCTCTTCCAGGGCGGGGCAGATCTTGCAGCACAGAAGCCCCGGGCGACTGCAGCTCTAGCGCTTTCTCGAAGCCTGGGCTGGGCTCGTCCAGAAGCGGAGAGCCCGCTCCCTCTGCTGCCTGGCACAGAGGCGACTGTGCCCACTGAGGCCGACGGCCCGACCCCCACGCGGAGAATCAACTCGGCCTCCTGTCCGCTTCTCCGACGCCACAATCTCTGTAGTCTGGGCTGACCCTAGGAACGCCGGGCTGGGAGAGTCCTCAGTAACCGTTGCTAAGGACCAGGCGGCCGGAAGTAGATCGTGCGCTTGCGCACTCTGGAGAGCGTGGCCGGCGTTAAGTATGGCGGATCCGGACCCAGAGTCGGAGCAGATCCGCCTAAAGTGCATCCGCAAGGAAGGCTTCTTCACAGTGCCTCCAGAACACAAGGTGCGACAGGGTGCCGCTAGCGCAGCACTGTCCGCCTCGCCACCCACAGGCCAGGGAATCGGCGTCCCGGCCGGCGCGGGAGCCGGGGCGTGCGGGGCGGAGGCACGCGGGGTGGCGGCGCGCGGGCCCAGGGGCTCAGAGTTCTGAGCCTATGATGGCTTCGCAAAAGCAGCTGTGTTAGGCAGGAATTTGCCCGTCAGAAGAGCGGTAGTATCCCAAATCCCAGCTACTCTGGAGGCTGAGGCAGGAGGTTTAAACAAGAAAAAGAGACCTGGTCTAAAAAAAGTTAAAAGGACCAGCCAGGCATGGTGGCGCGCATCTGACATCTTAGCACTCAGGAGGCTGAGGCAAGAGGATCGCCGAGTTCGAGGCCAGCCTTAATTGTGTAGACCTTGTCTCAAAAATACACTAAATAAATAGGACTGAAGATGTAACTCAGCGTTAAACTCTTGCTCAGTTTGCAAGAGGGGTTCAATCTCTTTGGCCAGATGGCCTTGGTAGTGTTACCCAACACAAAGAAGGAAGGAAGGACTGTCAGTGACAGCATCAGCCTCAGCAGCACACATATGGAGCATAGGCTGAGAGGGAGTGAGTGGGCCCCTTCTCAGTGTCCTTCATTGTGGGTCTGGCGTTGTCCTCCTCTTAATGGAAAGGCCAAATGCAGCTGCTTTTCTCTTTGGTGTCCAGTGCACACGCTCGTTAGCAGTTTTGGGTGAAATTCCCATCTTGCTTGCCCCTTCAGCTTCCAAACGCCCACGTGGTGGCACTTCTCTTTCAGCTAGGACGATGCCGGAGTGTGAAGGAGTTTGAGAAGCTGAACCGCATCGGCGAGGGCACCTATGGCATTGTTTGTGAGTGGCTGACATGGGGGCCTAGAGCCTTAAGTGGGCTTCAGCTGGTACCGGGTGCGTTGTTGCCATGGCACTGTGTTGGGCTGGATGGGACTCTGTCCTTGCACTCCAGACCAGAGCAAGGCTGGTTGGGGAGCTTTCTTATTTTTATCTTTTTGTTTGTTTTTTTATTGGTACCAGGGATCGAACTCATGACTGCCTGCTTGCAAGGCAGGCGCTTATGCCGCTGAGCTAAATTCCCAGCCCCGGTTGGGGAGCTTTCATTGCTGGTGCAATTCCATGAGCTTCACAGTCTGGCCTGGTAATGAAGGGTGTCAGCACAGAGGGGTGAAACTGTGAGAGTGATAAGTGTAGAGCTTCCTGAAGCAGCTGGACCTTGTAGCAGGTCCAGGAATGTGAGTCATTCTGTCAAGTGCTTGGAAGCTGCACAAAGTGACAGAATGCTTTGTGGAACCATCTTTGCACAAATAAAGGTTGTTTTTTCTAGATATAGTAAGCAAACCCACAGCAGAAGTGCATACACTGAGGAGGAGAATGCACAGGTGGGGCTGAGGCCAGGTTTCAGCACATAGATCAGAGCTAGGCACTCTCTGCTCAGCTTGTGTGAGAGGAAGGTCTGGGTAACTTGTGTCTGAAGCTCGGGATTTGCATGTGCACAGCAAGACTAATTGTCACTAGGCATTAGGCCATCAAGAGAAGGGGTCCTGGGGAGCTGAGGGACCTTGGACAGAGTCTGGAATAGACTATTCTAGATGGGTCCCCACTCTAGATCGGGCCCGGGACACACAGACAGACGAGATTGTTGCCTTGAAGAAGGTGCGGATGGACAAGGAGAAGGACGGTGAGTGGAAGTAGGGGTGCGGGCCACTCTGGCTGGACTTCAGCACAGGTGTAGCAGTGTGCACATTACCTGAGATTTTCTCCATAGTGAACCATCCCAGGGCACTTGTGTGGTGATGGAAGGGCTTTTGTCACCCCATTCAAGCCTCAGCTCCCCAGCTCTATCGCCCTAGACCTGTGGGTTCTCTGTTCCTGCCATTCTGCTAGTGTCATGACTGCCCCCTTCTATCCCAGCTCGGCTGTCTCCTAGTGCCAAGCCCCAGGTCTGCCCTGCACCCTCCAGGGTGCACTGTCACGAACATTGCTGGGCCCAGGAGGTGCTGTTTGATGAAGGGTTAGAGTGGTGCTGGGGATGGTGGTGGCCTCTTGTGGGGTGTGTGAGGAGCTGGGATGCCGTGGCACATGGTGCTTACCTGGCTGGCTCTGTCACAGGCATCCCCATCAGCAGCCTGAGGGAGATCACGCTGCTCCTGCGCCTGCGCCACCCCAACATTGTGGAGCTAAAGGAGGTGGTGGTAGGAAACCACCTGGAAAGGTGCATGTCCCAGCTTATTCCCTGGGTGTCCAGGGCCCTGTGTGCCAGAAGACACAGGAGGCAGCATGGCTTTGTGTTGACTGCCTCCATACAGCATCTTCCTAGTGATGGGTTACTGTGAGCAGGACCTGGCTAGCCTCCTGGAAAACATGCCCACGCCCTTCTCTGAAGCCCAGGTATGTGGTCTTGACATGGGCGCATGGCCTTTGGGCCCAGGGAGCTTGAGAGTGTTGAATTACCTGTGTGCACATGTAGAGTGCTGGGAATCTGGGTTCCCACTGTCCATGCAGCACACAGGTCACTGAGAAGCAAAGGGGACAGCAACACTTCTCAGCCATACCAGGCTCCTAAGGCTACCTTGGGGACTGCTGGGTCTGATGACCAGGACCATTGTGGTAAGGCTAGGGTACAGTGTGGGCTGGTGTGACCAGTGTTTCCATGCTCACACAGGTCAAGTGCATTGTGCTGCAGGTGCTCCGGGGCCTCCAGTACCTGCACAGGAACTTCATCATCCACAGGTGGGCACGTACCAGAGCGGGGGGATCCCATGTCTTGGGATGGGCAATCTGTGCTGTGGGTGTGTCCTGGAGGTGGGCATGTCCTGGGCCGTGAGGATCTGGGCCGGGAGGCCCTCCAAGTGCTAGAGGACAACAGTGGACACCCCGAATTCCTCTACCTGTGGGGAGGGGTCCAGGACCAGGTGAGCTTGAGAAGCCCCCATGTACTCCTCTTGCTCTGGCTCGGAGAACTGGGCCATATAGACACCCAGGCCCAGACACGTGTAGGGCTGCAGTCTCTGCTGTGTGTTCTTTGCCATCACTGGCACTGACACACCAAGGACCATCTGGAGTGCTGTGGTGACAGTCTAATCTAGTGCCCTGTGGGGCAGCTTCCAGGGAGTACCAGTCTTCTCTTTCTGTCATAGGGACCTGAAGGTCTCCAATCTCCTCATGACTGACAAGGGCTGTGTGAAGACAGGTGCGTGCCTGGCACTGGCCATGTGTGTACATGTGCACGTGTGTGTGTGTGTGTGTGTGTGTGTGTGTGTGTGCTTGCATGCATGTGTGTGGAGGAGGTGAGGGGTCCCGAAGGCCAGGCTGGCTTGCCTGTCACCTGAGCCCAGCTCTGGGCCCAGTCGTTAGCCTTTCCCTCTCTGCCTCTACTGCAGCGGACTTTGGCCTGGCCCGGGCCTATGGTGTCCCAGTGAAGCCAATGACCCCCAAGGTGGTCACCCTCTGGTGAGTCCCTCAGAAATGTGGAGGCCCTGGGAGTAGATGTCTTGAATCTGTAGGAGCTGATCTCTGTCCCAGGGAAAGGGTGACAGGCTGCAGCCGCAGGGGACCTGCCTCACACACAAGGCCCCATCTTGTCCTGACATAGCCAGAGCCTGCAAAAGGAAGAGTGGTAGCTTTCGGTAGTCACACAGCAGGCAGAACAGAGTGGTGGTTAGGGACAGGACACCAAGACCTGTTTCACCTCTGCTGAGTGTCACTCTACCCCCCTGGGAGAACAGGCTGACAGTCTGGGGGCTGTACAGAGGATGGCTGCATCCTTTGTGACCCTAGGACCCCCCTGCCCATGTGGCACTCTGCCTGCACTGTACTTGTGTGTCACCTGGGTTTGGGGTTTAGGGCTGGTAGTGATGACCCTGTTGTTGAGGCTGCCTTGGTCCTCAGGGCGGCTGTGCCCTGCAAAAGCAGGGCTCAGGCCCAAAGCAGAGCTAGGAGTAGAGCTCAGTAGTGCCTGTATTTAGGTACCGTGCCCCCGAGTTGCTGCTGGGGACCACAACCCAGACCACCAGCATTGACATGTGGTAAGAGGGCTGCTTGCCCTGGGGGCATGGGGCAGGAGTGAGGGGTCATGTGAGGACATCGCACTGCTGCTTGGCCTCTGGTGCTCAGGTCTGCGGGAGGCAGGTCCGCCCTCATCACAGTTATGTGTCTATCCCCTCTATGGCATCTTCTGACCACACAGTGTCAGCACAGTACTCAGGGAAATCCGTGATCCCTCCTGTGCAGGGCCGTGGGCTGCATCCTGGCTGAGCTGTTGGCCCACAAGCCCCTCCTCCCTGGCACGTCTGAGATCCACCAGGTTGACCTGATCGTGCAGCTGCTGGGGACGCCGAGTGAGAACATCTGGCCGGTTTGTGCCCCTACCCACCCCTGGCCTGCCCAGCCCCATACCTGTCCCTGCAGGGGCTCCAGCTCTCCCTCCCTGTTTTCTGCAGGGTTTTTCCAAGTTGCCACTTGTCAGCCAATATAGCTTGAGGAAGCAGCCGTATAACAACCTCAAGCACAAGTTTCCATGGCTGTCAGAGGCAGGGCTGCGCCTGCTGAATTTCCTCTTCATGTATGATCCCAAGAAAAGGTGCGGGTCCACCTGCAGTACCATATCCACGTTGTTGCTTAGATTTAGGGCTTAGTGCACAGGGCAATCAGGCTGGGACTGGTGATCCTGTTGCTTAGGCTGTTCTGGGCCCTGTACCTGAGAGGGTGCCTGCCTATGCAGAATGGAGGGGCCTTTGACTCAAATCCTGTGTTCATTATTGTACCTGGGACAGATCCTGGGGTCTCTTCATGCTAACTGCACTCCACCGTGAGCACAGCAGACTCCTTTGAAGATGGTTGCCCAGAGCACAGGCTGCACTGCTGTCTGGAGGGCCCTGCCAGGCACTTGGGGTCAGATGCCCAGTGAAGACTCACAGGCTCACCCTGGGCACCCACTGGTTTCTGGACATCAAACCCCTACTTATCATTTTCCCTTCTGTTGGTGGACATTTGGCCCAGAGGTTGCAGAGCTGGGCTGGGCGCATAGCACACAGGCCTCCCTGAGGCCAAGGGTCCTGTTAACAGGCTGCCTTTCTCCAGGGCGACAGCAGGGGACTGCCTGGAGAGCTCCTACTTCAAGGAGAAGCCCCTGCGTGAGTTCCCTACCCCCTCAGGCTCAGCTTGGCTGGGTCTGTATGGCAGCCCTCTGTGTCTATGGGGTGGAGGTGGGTTCTCTGCAGATCCCCTAGGAGAGGAAAGCTGGGCCAGGGCCTCAGTGAACTAGGGTTCAGACTGGAGTGCACCCCCAGCCCACCAGAGGGCCTCCTTCTTCCACAGCCTGTGAGCCGGAGCTCATGCCCACCTTTCCCCACCACCGCAACAAGCGGGCTGCCCCGGGCACCGCAGAAGGCCAGAGCAAGCGGTGCAAGCCCTGACAGTGGCCATGGGCGGACTCCAGATCAGAGGGCCTCTGCTCAGCAGCAGGCAGGGTGTGGACTGTGGCCTACGAGGAGGGCTGGGGCCTTGTAGTGCCACCTACTGGTGGCATGGCCACCGCTGTTAATGCCACTGCTGCATGGAACCCAGGGAGAATGCTGGACCCAAGTTGGGCCCTGGCCCAGGGTCAGCGTGGTCTTCTGAGGCCACCTAGGGCACAACCAGGCTCTGATGACCTCAGGCAGGGCTGACCAGACTCCAGGTGGGAGGAGGGGCCCGGTGTAGGGTGGGGACGCTGGCAGGGGAGAAGTGGCCTGACAGGTGCTCATCCTGGGGTGAAGAGATAAAAGCCTTTCAAATAGATGTGGTTTCACCATTTAATGTACTGTGGAGTTGTGACTTGTGTGACAAGGACAGTATTCCCAGGGTGCTGGGCAGGGCTGGGATAGGGAGGTTCGGAGGGGAGGCAGTGAAGATAGGGCACAGGCAGTGGTTGCTCTACCTACCCCCAAGTGGACAGGGCAGACCTGGCCCATCCTGTTGCATGGGCAGAAAGCAGCAGAGTGACTCCCTCTGGGGCTGCTGTGCCCACTGCCTGGATCAGCTACAGGCACTGGGAGGGGGGCTCTTGCCCCTCCCCGGCTTAGGAGCAGCTGGGGTGCTGGTGGCTGAGAATCATTACCTCCACCAGGCAGGAGGGCAACAGCCTGCAAGCTCTCCTGGCTGTGACACCCAGGGGAGAGACCCAGTCCTCTGGTCAGCTGTGCATCTGGTGGAGCCTCCCCAGTAGACCTGTGTAGTAGGGAACCTCCCCGGCAAAACATAGAAGGCAGCTTGCCCTGAACCCTAAACTACAGGAGGCTCTCAGGAACTGTGGGGCGTCAGTGGGCCCCCAAGGGGCAGGGTCCTTCCTGGGGACAGGTTTGGGCACCATGACAGGCAGGCTGACCCTCCTACTGGCACATGTGGTCTGGGTATTGAGAGAGACACAAGGGAAGTCCCTATGATCCAGCTTATCCTCTGCTAGCAGGGACAGGGCCCCTTCCCACCATGCAGGGCCAGACTGTCCAGGACAGCAAGGGATAGCCAAAGGCCCCTGCCACCCCCAGAGAAGCACCATGGAAACTGTGGTCTGGAACTACTGGCCAGTCCAGCCTAGGGTCGGCCTCCAGGACTGTCATAAAGTAGGGTGTCCACTCGGGCATGCTGCAGCCACAAACGCCGTTGAGTATCGCTGAGCAGTGCTCGCAGTGAGTGCCCAGGGCGGCAGGTGGGCAATGCAGCACAGTGGGCAGCATGTAGCTGGTGGCAGGTATCACAACACAGGGTGGGCAGGGCACCAGGCACCAGGCAGCTGTGTGCCTGGTACCCTGGGGGTTCAGGGACAGGGCCATAGGCTGAGGCCGGTGTGCCCTCCACCCCCCTATGCCTGGGGCTGGCCCTCCCTGGGCTCCCAGGGGTTTTGGGATTAGCCAGGTCCCCAGGCCGGCTCAGCTCATGGCGCAGCGAGAGGAAAGAGAAGGCGGAGGGCTCAGGCTCCAGCTCCTCCTCCAGAGCTCCATAGGGTGGGCTGCTGGCCCGGGGCAACTCCTCTGCTGGGGGCTCCCAGGTGTGGCCCCCACTGCCCCAGAGTTTGGCACTCTGTTCCCAGAGCGGTGACCGGTAGGCCAGCTCCATGGGGGGTGAGTCAGGGCCAGGAGAGGGCTCTGTGTAGAGGCTGACCTCTGAGCCCTCATCCTCCTGCAGGTCCCGGTACAAGTCCAGGGGTGCCCCATAGGTGGTGAGGTGGCCCCTGGGGGGCAGGGGTGGTGGCTCCTCGTCTTGGGCCAGGCGCTGCTGCAGCCAGGCCACACAGGAGGCCACATCCCCACTGGCCCGACGTGCCTGCAGCAGATCTTCAGCTGGCAGTACACTGGTACCCAGCTGGGTCAGCACCTCCCCTAGGATCTCACACTCCAGCCGCAGTGCAAAGCAGCCCAAGGCCACCTGGACCAGCTGGCAGGCAGGGGGTGGGGCGGTGACCATCAGGCGGTAGTTGTCCCTGCGCACGTAGCCCATCTTCTGGAAGCTCTGGATGAGGAGCTCCTCGGAGAGCACGCCCTTCAGCACATGCACGTAGCCGCTGGAGAAGGTCTGCAGAGAGGGCCTGGTCAACTGCTGCCCTCCTGGAAACCCATGCTGCTACCATAGCCAGCTTATGATGCTACTGCTGCCCTTGAGCTGGTCTGTTTGAGGCAGGTTGGATGGCAGGGATTTCAAAATTAAAAATACAGTTAAGTCCCTGACTTACAAACATCTGAGTTGTAAACTTCTGCAGGAGTCCTGTGTAGACTGACTTTGTTGGATTACAAATGCATCTGACTTAAGAAAGCTCTCCCAAAACTGACTTCTTTCATAAATCGGGGACTTACTGTAACAAACTTACTGTGCTGGCTCACAGTGCAGAACAAAGCAATGCTGCACTGTGAAGTTCTGTTCTCTAATGGTTCCCCCTGTATTTGCCCCTCTTTTGTTTCTGGCTTTCTGTGTGTGTGCGTGTATATGAATGGGCCTTTGCTCAGAACTACATCCCCAACTCTTTCATTTCTTTGAGAGAAGGTTTCAGTAAGTCACTAAATTGCCCAGGGTAGGCTGGAACTTACAATCGTCCTGTCTCAGTCTCCCAGAGTGCTCGGACTACAGAACAGGTTGCTGCTGCTGCTGCTGCTGCTGCTTTTTGTTTGTTACGGGGTTTTGAGACAGGGTCTTGTTATGTAGCCTATACTGGCTTCCAACTCACAGTGAGCCTCCGGCCCCACCCTCCCAAGTGCTGGGATTACAGGGGTACCCCACCATACCCAGCAGAACAGGCAGCTTCTTACACACTACTACTACGGTCTTTCCCCACAACAATCCTGCAGAGGTTTCCTTGCCAGCATAGACTTTGTGGTGCATTTTCCCTTGCAGTGTGGTACTGCACTGTGTGGATAAACCATTTTTAAAAGCTCTATAGAGACTAATGTGCAGCTGGTGTGAGTGCAGGAAAAACAGGTGGGAAAGTGCTTTCTAAACTGCAAAGCCTGGGAAGACTGAAGAGCACCGTCAGGAGCGACCTAGCGTTTCAGACTCTCGCCTCCCTGCAGCATTGTCTTGGCCTTTGACAGGATGACACCTGCCAGGCATTAGGCACCAGCCATTGGCTGCACTTCCTCTCCCGAAAGCCTATGAACTGGACCACTATGTCCCTTTGTTAAAGGAAATGGCTCAGCGATACTAGGCAAGTGCTCAAAGCCAGAAGCCCTGCCCCTGCCCTTGCCCAGTCTGTGGGCGCCAGGGGCCGGCCCACCTGTTCGATCTTGTCCTGCTGGGCCCTTCAATCTGGTCTAAACGATGAATGAAAGCCCTGTAACCTTGGACCAGCACGTGTCCCCGCGGGGCAGGTGGCTTCCAAGCACCACTGGCGAGGCTGTTGCTGCCATGACAACCGGCAGAGGCGTACCTCGCCCACGTGCGTGCGCACTGACGTTATCGCCTTCCCACTCTTCTGAATGAGCTCAGGGCTCGCGGCAGCCCTACCTCCCCAGGGCAATCCCCTTCCCCCCATGGCCCACCGGTGGTTCTCTTCCCAGTCTCAGATCCCTCCTTTAGCCAAGGGCGCAGCCCAGACCTTTGAGGGATCACCATGACTATGGGTCCTCGACCTGTGTGCCCACCCTCGGGTTTCCACGGCCACTAGGGCTGCGAAGACACTGAGGAGGCTAGGGGCCCCATCAGGTGGCGCCCTCGCCGGTCTGAGCCCACTGCAACCCTCTGGGCTCTCGCACCTTGATAGTGGTGAACTCCTTCCGCCAGGGCAGCAGGTACAGGTGCACAGCTGCCAGCTCCAGCAGCTCGAAGGCGCGCGCCAGGTCGCGCAGCGCGGGCGCCAAGTCAGCGCGGCCCCAGAGCCCGTCGGTGAGCAGCGCCAGCGCGTCGTCCTGCAGCGCGCCGTGCAGGTCGAAGTCCTCCACCAGGATCTGCCAGAGCACTGCGCGCAGCGAGGGGTCCCCGCACACGCCTGCGCGGCCGCGCCGCAGCTCGCGTTCCAGGCACAGGCGGTAGTCTTCGGACAGCGAGCTGCTGCCCATTCTGGTGCGGCAGCGGGTCAGAGCGGGCCCCCCCCACACACGACACCCGCGCCCTGCCGGAGCCCGCACCCACCGGAGAGCGTGTGGCCTGCAGCGCTACCTCTCGGTGCCCCGCTATCCCGGAGGTGCCGACGTCGCTCTCAGTGAGCCTCCCAGGCCGCACGCTTCCGGCCCCCAGACAGCGGCCGCGACGTCGGGGCGGGGCCTGGCTCGGGACCGCCCAGGCGGCGCGGACGGGGCTTTGGCTCCCGGCCATCCCGGATGTGGGCGGGGCCTGGCTCGGGACCGCCACGGCGGTGCTGGCGAACCCTAGGGATGCCCCGAAGCCAGCTGCGGCTCTACCCTGCGGGACACCTGCAGGAGCTCCTCTACTGGTTCCTGTCACTGCGCAGTCCGTCGGCCCCATAGCGTGATTCGCTCGGTGCTGCAGGTATCCAGGAGCGCTCTGTCAGCGCCCTGACCTTAGTCCACGCGGACTGCTCGCGCCGACCCTCGGAGCACTCTGGCGTCCGGTGAGGGAGCGGCGTCTCTGGGTCAGGGATTGGCCGGAGGCAAGGAGGGGCTGGGCCGGAGCCTCAGCGCTTCCATCCTTTTTTTTTTTTTCCCCTGAGGTATCCCAGGATCTCTTTGTTCTTTTTAAAATTTTGAGGTAGGATCTTGCTAAATTAACTGCCCGGGCTGGGTCGAGCTCGTTAGCCTTCTGCCGCAGCCTTCCACATAGCTGGGATGCGTGCTGCCATACTCTTGTGATTCCCACTAAGCACGCTGAGGAATGAGGATCCCGAGTTTGACACTAAGTGGGCGAGACCCCTATCTCAGAATAAAAAATAAGGGCTAAGGATGTAGCTCAGTGCTCGCTGGCTTAATTCTCATTACCAGAAAAATATTTAAAAAGCAGCTTCGGGCAGGAGATGTAGTTCAGAGGTACAGTGCTTGTCTGGCTACAAAAGACTCGGTTTGAGGCCCTAGGGGCCCATTCACAGTGCACCGCATGATATAAAAAGGGAGATGTAAAACAACCAACCAGCCAACCTAGGGTAGGTGGGCTTCCCTTGTGGGCCAGGTCACTGCCTGGTGTCAGATCCAGAGCTACAAAGTGGACCCTATCCAGACTTCCTCTGAGCCCCAGGCTCGGGAGACATTTTCTTTCTCCAGCTGTGATCTTCCCTGCTGGGCCCCTCCACCTGTTCTATGGGTGGAGGAGGGGTGGCCCTTGGGAAGCTCTTGGGGTCCCAACTTCAGCAACCACCTTCTGCTAGACTACACCCTGTTCTCAGCAGCCCCGCTCCTCACCTCTCCAGGCTACAACCACAACTACGCATGCCCCCATGAGACCTGCCTGGTGAAAGGTGCCTGCTTGCCTTCTCTCCTAATTTTCACCTGTTTGCTTCCAGAGGTTTCAAAGGAAACTTCATAAATATTGTAGCCACACAGGCACGTCTCCCTGATGCATGTAGCTGGCTGTCCCTAACACAAGCTGTCCCCAACACAAACTGTCCCCACGAACCTGCCCAGATGAAGATATGAGAAAAAAAGTAGAGGACTTGCGAATACACTTGAATGACATTGCGTGACTGGTTCCTCCTGGATAGCTACTGGGGACAGATGCTTTCTCCTTTGCCTTCCTTGTTCTTGGTGGAAGCTGTCACCCTTCTGGACTCACAGGGCAGACATGCAAGGTCAGAGACCCCACCCACATACAGCTGGGGCCAGTAGTGCCAGTTGGTCAGTGCCCAGTCCACCCTACAGCTGCCCCACTACATACTCAGCATTGTCCAGCTTTCCAAAATCTTCCAGATTCTAGTGAGTATGAAGTTGTTTTTTGTTACTGTTTTAACTTGCTTTTCTTTGTAGGAGACCACCATGAGGCTGAGCAGGAGAGGCTGTGACTAATTTATAACTGTCAATTATTAATGAGGGAGAAAGTCCAAGGCCTATGTGGCTGGGAGAGAGGCTCCCTTTGGCATCTTGGGTGAAATATCCCCACACCACTGGCCAGGACATAAGTCAGCAAACAGTGTGCTGCCCTGGTGCCTCAAACCCAAATCAGTGCTGCAGCTGATGGTACAGTTCTCACCTAAATTCCTTTGCTAAGCAGTTATTTACTGTCTTTGAGCTGCTGTCCTGAGGCTGCACTAGAATGGCTTGCTGCTTATGTGTGAACCTGGCCTGCATCAGCAGACCAGCCCTGCTTCTGTTTTCCCTTCGCAAGCTCATTACTTGCATTGAGATTCCAATAAATGTAGACCACTTTTTGATCTCTGTCCTCATCTGACTCTGACCACATTCGAGCATACTACATATAGCACAGGCTGACCTCGAACCTGTGGCAATCCTCCTGTCTCAGCCTCCTGAATGCTAGGATTACTGGTGTGCTCTACCACACCAGCTTAGTTGTGATTTTGAAGCTGTTTGTTTTGGTAGCACTGGGAACTGAACTCAGGACCTTTGCACTGAGTACGTTTCTAGCCCTTTTTGAGACAGGGTCTTGCTAAGCCTCAGACTGCCCAGCCAGGTCTTGAACTTGTGATCCTCCTGCCTCAGCCTCCTACTATACTAGGATTACAGGTGTGCACCACCATTCATGGCCCTGCTTAGTGTTTTGTTTTTTTCTTCTAGATACACAGCCTATCTGTAGCCATTTCTATTTTTGTAATTGAGACTCCAGCCTTTTCTTGTTGACCTGCAGGATTTTCAGTGGGAACAGTATGTCCCTCACTTCTGTTCTGTGGGTTGCTATGCCTGTGGAAGGCTGAGGCTACTGCAGTCATGTGGCAAAACAGCATCCAAACACAGCAGCCCACTGCATAGGGGGTGTGTGTGCAGGCTCACAGAGGGTATAGCTCATCATTCCCTATTACGTTTGCAAAGCAGTGCTTTAATCAGCGTTGAGGCCTGAGCAGAGATGTCACCGATTCTGACCACCATCCCATAGCCAGTTCCTATGTCCTTAGTGCTTGGCTACCTGTTTCCCTGTACACCCTGAATTTCCAGGGCCCCTCCTTTCCTGCCTCCCTGTCCCACAGGCCACCCTGGAGGATGCTGTGCTGCCTGTCCACTCCTTGCTATCTGGGCACTATGAGCCTCTCCACACGTGGAGTGCTGCCACTACAGGACACGGGGTTGTGTCCTCCCACATGAGACACATGGCCATCTTAAGGCCCTGTGTCCTCCCATGAGGGACATACAGTCCCCTCAAGACCTTTGTGTGCATGGGCAGAACTGGGGCTGTGTGAGTGCATGTCTGCAGGTGGAACACACAGCTGTTGTGGGGCATTGTGCCACCATTATGGGACACCTGTGTCTCTGTGGGAAGCACAACCATGGCACATCACTGTGTGGCGTGGTGACCACCACTGGGAGGCATGATGACCCTGAGAGGCCCCCAGGTGGCACTCTGGGTGTAGTTTAGCTGTGTTAGACAGCAAAGCTCGTGCTATCCTGGCTCTGCGACCCTGCTCCAGAGCAGAGGGTCTGGGTAGCTGTGCTGCCTGAGCCTGGGTCCATGGGTGGGTGGAGATGGAGGAGCCACACCAAGTAAAACTGCAGTGATCTCTTTATTTTGGGCCCAGTTGGTAGCCACATGGCCAGGAACCCTTGGACTCACCCCGACCTGGGAAAGGCAGGACAGGGTGGGAGTTGGCCAGAGCCCAGAACATACATTAACCACTGCCACAATGAGTCGGGGAGGGGGCTCCTGCTGGGGAGAGGTTGTAGCTCCAAATCCAGACTGGAACAGGCCAGCCACGGCCAAATAAATAAACAGCGAGTTCTCCCTCACTGTGCCCAGGCTCAGGCAAGGGAGGGCAGCTCTTGCCTTTGACTCTTGGTCCCTCTGTGCAGTGCTCCTGAGGGTGGGCAGCTCAAGGCTTCTTTCCCAAAGCCTCTCAGAGGCTGGCACAGGATAGAAAGTACAGAGAACTGATGTGCCCATCCTGCTGCAGGAAGAGGCTGCCCTGAGCCTCGGGGGCAGCTGCAGACCAGGAAGGGGGCTCCACCAGACCAGCTGGGGCTCCACCACAGCTGGCTGCCCCTAGTGCCTGGCACCTGAGTGTAGAGCAGCATGAAGACCAGGGTACAGCCTCTACTACTTGCCCAGTGCACCCTGAGGCAGTAGCTCCACGTAGTTCAGGGCACTCTGTAGTGATGTCAGGCAGTAACCCTCCTCTCCAATCAGGTACCTAACAGGCATGCACAGGGACAGGTGTCACCTGAAGAGGACATGACCCTCCCCATGCTTCCACAGGCTAAGACTTGGGCCAAAGGGGCCACAGCTAGGGTTGTAAGGAGGCCTCTCCCCACCACCTTCCTCACCCTTGGATGGTAGGGCAGGGGAACAGCCCTGGGACATGTCTGCCCTTGGGGACAGCCCCTCAGCTCTTGTCTAGGGGCCTGGGAACATGCTGGGGTCAGTTTCCCAGATGCAGTCTGTCATCTGCCAACCATCAGCTTAGATCAGGGGTAGGGTACCTGCTGTCAAGGTCTTCCTATAGAGATCCCTACCCCCCACCTGGGGGTTCCTACCCCTCATGGGTGAATTCCTCCAGGGCTGCGCACTCTGACACCAGCTGGGGAAGGCCGCTCCTCAGCACCACAAAGGACAAGATGGGCAGCAAGTCATCCGCACCACTGCCGAGCAGGGGCACCATGGCTAGTGGACTCGGGCTACAGTGGTCATCAACTCCCCAACCTGTGGTCCCTGGGGCCAACCTGGCCTGGCTGGCTACTCTCCTGGCACTGTCCCACCCACCAGTGGTGTAAGACACCAGCAGAAGTGCCCATGCAAGTGGCAGGGCCAAGTCTGGAAATGTGGTGCTCTCCTGCTCCTCTGCTCCTCTGCTCCTGGGACCTCTCAGGCTTCTGAGGCCCCTTCTTCCCAGGGTCCTTTGCAGGTCATGGGTGACTGCCCTTGAAATTGGGGTTGCTCAGCTCAAAACCATACCTCCGTATCTGTCCTAGGTAGGTCCATGTGCACTGAGGCCACATGACACTCAGCCCAGCAGCTTCTGCAAGGCCCAGGGGAGCAAGAAGTCTAGACAGGCTCAAGGCCAGGACTCAAGGCTGACTGACCCCACAGGGCAGGACACCCGATGGCTCCAAGGTAGGCTAAGGTAGGACCTACAGACTCTTAGTACACAACTATTGGTAGTAAAGGGACCTGGAACAGCCAGCTCTGTCTCCTTGGCATCTGCTGCTGGACTCGGTGTAGGGCAGCCACTGCCCCCCTTGTGTGGAGGAGCACCACACAGCTCTGACCTCTCCTGAGGCTAAGGCAGGGCAGAGGTTGGACCCATGCACCCACAGTGACAAACGTCTTCACAACCAGCCCTGATGCTTGGGCAGGACAGCCAGAAGCAGAGCTCATGGGATCTCTGAGGAGAGGGCACGCTGGCTCCAGGTCAGAAGGCTGCTAACCACAGCTGAGCCCAGGGTAGGATGAAGCATCACAGAGCTTCATGGCTTAGGTGGGGACGACCCTCCCCCCCAGTACATGCCAGAAACCCCCAGCTGGGGAGTCAGTGGAGGAGTGTCCCTCCTGGGCTCCCTCAAAGTGTGCAAATGGTGTCCAATGCAGGCTTCTGGGAGATGCAACCTTATTTTGACCAGATCACCCAGAGGTCAGGCACAGAGCAGGGTTGTCCTCTCCTACCCTGACCTCTGTAAGACAGCCTTAGGCCCAGTGTCCCTGGAGTGTCCTGGGACTCACATCACAGCTGCCGTGGTTTGGGGTCCGGCTTCAGGCGTGAACTCCTGGGCACGGCAGTAGTCTTCGGCACAAACACAGATGGCTCGCAGGGCTCGCACTGTGGCACAGAAATACGGTTGCATGGGGCATTTTCTCTCAGGACTGCCCGCCCCTCTTGGGAGCACCAACAACATATTGGGGGTACGCCCCTCAGAGTGGGGCTGTGACACGGGGGAAAGCATCTATTGTACCTGACCACACCCCTGCTTGCCCCCCAGACTCCCATACCAATGCACCCCAGCTTCTTCTGTGGGCAGCTCTCTAGTACCAGCAGCCCCAGCTCTTGTGCAGCACTGCAGTAGGGGTAGCTGGCAGGCCCCCTGCCCTCAGGGTCCCGGGGGAGGAGCTTGATGGGAATGCCCAGGGCTGTAGGGGGTGCGTTCCTGTAGAGTTCCATGCTCCTGCTCAGGGCGGCCTCTCGGGTGCGATGCACACTCCTAGGGCAGAGAGATCAGGCTCAGCCACCCCAGGACCCCACCCTGGAGACTGAGGCCTGGCTGTGGCTGGATCTGGGGTTCAGCCTGAGTGAGCTAGCAATAAGGACCCCAGTTGTGGAGAGTGCGCAGGCCCACTCACAAACCAGAACCTCTGGGAACAGCCTCAGTGAACAGGAAGCAAGCAGGTCATGGTCAGTACCCAGGCAGGCCTCAGAGACAGAAATGGGTAGTGCCAGGCCTGGGGTTGGTGGCCAGGATAGGGCTGTACCTGTATAGTGCCAGTAGCAGAGGCCACAGTGGGGAGAAGAAGGGCTCCTCAAGACAGGCCAGGCATCGGTCTTTGCAAGCACCTGTGTTCAGGCTCTCAAAAGCCAGGAGAGTCAGTGAGAGCAGCCTGTCTGCCGGGAGCAGAGTGAGGACTTCATTAGGGCCCTCCTGGCTAAGCCTACGAAGAACCCCTGCCCATCTTTTCCATGTGTTCTGGGGCCCCAGCTCCCCACTCCTCCAAGGAGCCTGAGGAGGGAAAGATGGCTCCTTCCTGAAAGAACCTGCACCAGGTCTGCCAGAGCCCAAAGGACTCTAGAATCACGGGAAGGGGGGTGGGGTGGGCAGGGAGCATGGTCACCACAGCGAGAACTTGAGACTGTGGCTTCTGGCTGCCGGGCCCAAAGCCCGTATCCCTAGAAGGCCTCATAAGCCACTTGCAGCCTAGCACCAAAGTGGGAAGGCTGGAGGCTGAGCCAGTCAGCAGGGTAAAAGGTGCATAGTCGTCTTGCTCCAAAATTACAAGCCCTGCCTAGTGGCCCAGGCAAGACTACCTGCTGACCACAGATCCTAGTCAACTACCACAGTGAAATGTGCTAGGACAAACAAGCAAGGCATGAGTGGGCATGCTTCCCTGGCCCCATGTGCCCCAGGGCGGGCATGGCTGGGGACAGAAGGAGTGCCACCCTGAGGGACTGGGCTGCCAGCAGAGTGTCTGGCCATGGACAGGGCAGTGCCCACAGCTCACCGATGGCATTGTGAATGTCCTTCACCGTGCTCTTCAGACACTCCAGCAAGGGCTCCTTCTGTGTCACCTGGACCTGTGGCTCAGCCTGTGCCCCAGAGCCCCAGCCCCACCTCTCTGATTTAGCCAGGAACTGTTCCAGGTGCTCAAAGGAGCTGTCCTTGTCAGGCAGGTGGGACAAGGTATCCACCAGGGGTGAGGGAGGCCTGACTGGGCTACCATCTGCTCCTCTGTCCAGAGGCCTGGGGAGGAGGGAGTGGGTGGCAGGTGGTCCGTCCTGGGGCTGAGGGGCCACACTGGGCTCTTGGGGAGACAGCATGCAGTACAGGCTCTGGGAGGAGCGGAGGCGCCGGCTCCCAGGAGCCAGCAGCCTGTTGGCATCTGGGGGCAGGGAGCAGCTGCCTGGGGCAGACAGAGCACCAAAGCTACCCCGGCTCACAACAGGATACAGTGTGCTGTACACTGCACACTGCAGTTTCTTCAGCAGCTGTGAGATCGGGTGATCAGGAATGCTGCAAGGAGAGAAGCAGCTGTTGGGCAGGGCATGGCCTGGCCACAAGGAGGCCCTGCACCCTTTCCAATGCCCGAGCTGCAGTGTACTTGCTGGCCTCTGGCCTGGGGACTGAGGAACCTGACCTGTGTGAGCCTCATGGCCTTGTCTCTGACAACTGCCTATCTACAGAGCTGCCTCGCTGTCAAAGATTCCACAAAAGAGATCTACACACTTTCTTACTGACAAATGTTGCAAACAGTGTGACTAGTCCCATCTGGAAAGTTGAAGGAAGTCAGTGAAAAGCCCTCTGTGCAAAGGGGAGCTGAGGTACAGCTTGAGTCCCACTGTGGGAGTCCCTCACCCTATGGCCTTTCACTCCCTGCAGCTACTTTAGCCCTCTTAACTAATCTCCTTTTCTAGTTGCCTTTCCATGTCACCAAGCAAGCAGCAGGGAGGACCGGGGTACCTGAGCAGGTGAGAGACTAGACTGGTCACCAGTGACAGGTCTCCCGGGCTCCTCTTGAGTTTGGCCCTCCAGTGCTTTGGCCAGTCCTGTAGGACAAGGGACCTTGGAGGAAAGCACAGTGGGTCCCCAGAATGGGATGCTCCTTACCCTCCCCACGGTGTAGGTGGACTCAACACCAGGAGACCCACAGGACCCTGGCTCCCGTCCACCCTGTCAGCCCAGCAACACTCACATGGTCTTGCTCGTATTCAAGGATGGCTGCATAGAGGGCCCGCTGTTCCCGCTCCTCGGGGGTCAAGGCAACCTGACTACAGAACCTCCTGGCAAAGAAGGACAGGCTGGGGACCCAGGACTGGACACGCAGGCACAGAAGCCCCACCACCAGACCTCCCTATTTGGCCCGAAGCAGGAAGGAACTGCACCTGTTGGCAGCCTCCTGGAGCCGCAGCCGGCGTTCCTCCATCTTCCGCTGCAGCTGGGGTGGCAGTGTTAAGGGGCCAGCATGCCTGACCTGGGCTCTCCCTACCACTTCTTGGACCCTTATCTGCTCACACCCCAGCATCCTCCATATCCCAGGGGTCCCAGTGGCAGATGTAGCTGCTACGGACTCCCAAGGAGCCGTCCCAGTGAGTGGGCAAGGCCAGAGGGATAAAGGAGAGGCAGTTCGGGGCGGTGGGGAGGGGTACCCAGGAGAGCCCCATTTCCGAGAACCTGAGGACAGCAAGCAGTCACTGTGCTGAGTGGAGGACCAGAGTCCATGGAGGGCCCACGGAGCTTTCTCCCTGAAAACATACTTCCCACAGCCTTCTCCCCACTCTCCCCTCAGGACAACAGGAACAGCCCAAAAGGATGCTGTCTCCTCCCGGGCTCTGGCGATCACCAGGTTCTCCATCATCTGCCGCTGCAGAGAGAGTGTCTAGGAGGCAAGGCAGGAGTGAGGCAGTTCCTTCCACTGCCTGGGCCCTTCCTGGACAGCCTGGGCCCTCTTCAGGCTCTGCT
Source organism: Dolichotis patagonum (assembly GCA_004027295.1). Classification (NCBI taxonomy): domain Eukaryota; kingdom Metazoa; phylum Chordata; class Mammalia; order Rodentia; family Caviidae; genus Dolichotis; species Dolichotis patagonum. The sequence goes on along the minus strand of PVJX010000294.1, from coordinate 216,197 downwards.
CACCAGTGACGTCTTCTGCATGGCCTGGCTAGGGTCCAGACGGGCCATCCGGGCCTCATAGGTAGCTTTCAGTTTTTGGTTCTGTAGGGAGGCCTCCTCCAGCGGTGTTAACTCCCTGGAAGTGGTGACAAGCTGCCACCCAGACCAGGAAGCCCAGGAGTGCTCCAGTGACCCCAATGGCCTCCTTTGCACCCCTCCTGACCTTACTATGAGACCAGGGGAGGAAGAGGTGGTGGTGACGGAGCAGGAAGGAAATGCAGAGAGTCTGAGTGGGCTGCAGGAACCTGCCCCTTCTATTCTGTCATAACATTAGCCTCAATAATACCAGGACTTTGGATTTCTCACGAGAAGCTGGACCTCTGCAACTTTATAAAAATCCCCAACATGAACCTTGTGAAGGGTTTGGAACAAGCCAAACAGAGAGACTGGTTTACATGGGTAAAGTGGAGAACTCTGCCTGCTTCCTGTGGTGTGGGGTCCTGGAGCAACAGCCCCTCCAGAGGGGTGGAGATAAAGGTGGAAGACCAAGACTATATAGTCCATACCTGGCCCTGCCCTGACACCGCAGATGCAGAAAAGGTGCCTGGATACCCCTGGCAGTGGTCAGGAGGAGTAGGTCCTAAGCTACTGGCTTTCTGCCTATGTATCAATATCTCTTATTACTTCTAGAAAATTGTCATCTTTCAATAATATGTCTTTTTTTTTGTAGAACTTCAAAAAGTGTATGTTAGACCTTCCCTTTCTTACGTTTTCTGTTTCTGATACATGTTAAGTAAATTTTGATTGTATTGCCAATTTACTCATTTTGTCTGCTGCCAGATTTACTCTGCTGTTATAAACTTGTCTATTCACTTTGGTATGTATGTGTGCATTTCTACTGGACAATATAATTTCTTTTTGTTTCCAACTAGTTTTTAAAAAATCACTTCAGTGTTACAGTCTCTTATTTCTTTCATCTCTACTTGGTTCTTTATTTGCTAGCCTGCTTTTATAGTTTCTTGCTGCCTGCAGGTGATTTCAAACTTGCCTGTTGTTTGTCTAAATACAAGGAACACTTTTTTTTTTGGTCCAGGGGATTGAACTCACGACCTTGCGCTTACCAGGCAAGCACTTAAGCCACTGAGCTAAATCCCCAGCCCAAGGAACACTTTTTCTAAAATTTATTTACTTATTTTTTGGTCTTTTTCCTTTTTTTTTTTTTTTTTTTTTTGGTACCGGGGATCGAACTTACGACCTCGCGCCTGCCAGGGGCAGGCACTTAAGCCACTGAGCTAAATCCCCGGCCCATTTTTTGGTCTTTTTGAGACCAGGTCTCACTATGTAGTTCAGGCTGGCCTTGAACTTATTTTGTAGCCCAGGCTAGGCTCGAACTCCCAACGAGCCTCCTGCCTCAGCCTCCTGACTGCTGGGATTACAGGTGTGAGCTACCACGCCCGGCAGCAGGGAAGACTTGTTTAATATATGCCTGACAGTTCTATCAGAAAGCTTTGCAGTTCAGTTTCTACTATCATTCTCTCATAGTTTCTTTCTTCTTCTTCTTCTTTTTTTTTTTTTTGTACCAGGGATTGAACTCATGACCTCCTGCTTGCCAGGCAGACTGGTAGTTTCATATTTCCTTTTGTATTCAGCTGTACATCACCTATTTTATGAAAGATCAAAGTTCTTACTTCCTAAAAAGATTTGTATTTGTTCTGCCAGGCAAATGAGTATTTCTAATCTGTAGGTACTGGAAACTGAACCCAGTACCTTGAACATGCTAGCCAAACTCTCCCACTGAGCTACACCTTCCACCTCTGTGACTCATTCAACTAAGTTCCCCATATGAAGCTAACTTTGCTTGGCCTCCAAACCCAACCACAGGCTCTGCATACCTCCCATCTTGCCATCTTACTTCTTGGAGTTTTGGGACTCTACTGCCTGAAGCTTCTGGAAGATCTCAGGAGGCAGGAATGGCGAGAGCTTCCCTCCTTCATCTGAGCACACCCGGCGGTGTCGAACAGTAGGCGGTGCTGGAGCAGCCATGGGCACCACTGGCTTCGGGAGAGTCTTCCCTGCAAGCCACATGCACAGCCAGTCTCAGCCAGGCAGGGATTGTCCCACCAAGCAAAGATTGGGGGTACACAGGCCAGTCCCCTTCTTTGGGCACCCACCGAGTTTGGCAGCTGTTGACTGGGCCCGCTCCAGGCACTGCTCAGCCAGCTTTAGCATCTTTGAGGTGTCAGGGGGCATCATTTCCCAGGCATCTGGGGCAGGGATTAAAAAGACTGGTTACTGTCAGCCTCATTGTGAGTCAGGTTCTTGCTGAGATGAAAACAAGGATGTGGAGAAGCACATCCTCCCCAGACTTAAACTGTCCACTCCTGTCCCCAGTGACCCCATCATCTGCTTGAACATCCTCTGGCCCTGTGGCTCCCACCAGCCCCCAGCAAGGCTTGTTCACCCTAAACCCTTCACTCCTCCCCGCTGGCTTTGGTGCAGGTCCCACTGTCCTCCCCACAGAGCATCCTGAATCTCTGTCCCTGTACTGGGCTCTCCCAGAGCTCAGAGCCTCCATGAACTTGCTTTCACCCACCCAAGGTACACAGTCCTGCCCATATCCCTGTGCTGGGAACACCCCTGTCTTTGTGTAGCTCACTCTTTCCTGCCCTGGGCTAGTATCTTGCTCCACTCTAGGACCTATCCCCTTAATATCAAACTGTGGCATTGTAGCTCATGGACCACCTTCTGCCAATGACCAGGCTGGAAGGACATAGGAGATCCACCCGCCCCAACTTGGGACCCACTGAGGGACAGCAATGGCAAGACTATTGCACCTTTAGTCAATTCCACTTCCTCCAGTAGCACCTGGGAGATGTAGTGGATACTCCTCAGGTATTCCACGTATGCCTCCTGTGTCCAGGGAAGAGAAAAGGTAGAGCTTAGGCCAGCAGAGGGGAATGGTTGTATCATACCTGCCTGGTACCCTTGCAGGAAAAAGGAGCAGCAGTGCCTGCTCATTTCTCAGAGACATCCAGCCTGGTGGGTAGGTGAGTATAGGGGGAAGAGACAGTAACTGCAGCGTCCAGACTTAAGGAAAAGATGTCAGAGCACTTCTTCCTCCAACTTCCACAGTGGGCAGTGAAAGCCGAGCTCACATGGGTGTCAATTTCTCCTCTCACTGCCTGTCTCAGATTCATTTAGTGGGCCACAGAGAAGCAGCCTCAACTCTTGTTTTTCACTCTGTGCAACAAGTTTCCTTCTAATGTAACGCATGTACTATTTACTTCATGACATAAGAAAAGTATTTCCTGAGAAGACAGAGTGAGGTTGCAAATCTCAGGCTTGTTTCCTGGCTTAGGTTAAGGGGAATCCCTCTGCCGAACCCCCAGATTAAGGATTCGCTGTGCACACAGGAGCCTAGAACACTGAATCCTGCATTCCTAGGATGTGGCAGCTCTGCCTAGCTCCAGCAGAGTCAGAGCATCAGGAACCACAGCAGGTGTGTTTGCTTTGCTTTAGCCCAGCTATAAAGTCTGTACCTTTGTGAAAAGCACAGCATGCATTTCGAGCAGGATTTCTGACTTGTGGGGGAACCTGCTGCCCTAGAAAAGCAACTTGGAGAACAGGCTGCTTTTCCAAGTGAACTCGGACTCTTCCCCCGTGAGCACGGGCTTTTTCATTTGCCCTGGGTCCCACGGCTATTGCCCTTTCCCGCCTGGCTTTCCTCGCAAGCGACCTCCGTGCGCGACAGTCGACCATTCAAGGATGCCACCCGATCCGGCTGCCGTCTGCCCGGGACCCCCGCGCGCCAACTCACCGGCCTGCCTGTCCCGCGGCTGCCTCGGAGCCGCCTTGGGCCCCTTCGCAGTCAACCTCGGATCTGACGCTCTAACTCGGTGACCAGACGGGGCAGCGAGGCCGAGAGCGGCTTCGAGACCGCAGTTTGGAGTCGCCCGCCGGGGGCCCCGCCCTCCCTTGGCTCACCCCGCTCTGCCTGCTCACCCGCGGCCGGTTGCTGGTGTCCAGCTCTATGGCTCCGTTGGCCATCTTCATAGCGCTCTGCAGCGGCTTGGCCGGGCCGTCCCCAGCCGCAGCAGCTGCCATGGCGCCGGGCGGGGGAGGTGGCGACGAGGGGCGGGGCGGAGCGGAACGCTGTGTGAGCGGGCTTAGGGATCACCCGAGGCGCCGAGAGCAAGGGGCGCGCGCGCACGCACTTCCGGCGGGCGTACTTCCGGAGTACGCAGATCTGGGTCAGGGAGGTAGAAGCTACACGGCGTGGGAGGCGGAGCCTGGGTCTCGTTTGTGGCTGGAGCTGACCGTCTCCGCATCTAGGCTGGGAGTCTGGAAAGGGGAACCTCCGGCAGTTGCCTCGCGTGTCTCTGCCCTTGGGGTTGGCGTCTGCTGTCCCTTACCCAGCCCTGCCGCAGTAAGGACAAAGAGGACCAGGCCTCCTCTCTCGCCGGCTTGTGGCGAGTTCTCAGCTACTAGAGTCTGGCCGTTGCGGGCGGCGGCCGCGGGCACTGTCACCCTCAGGCCGGAGAGGGCGCGCGCTCCGCTCTGCCGCGCCCCGCCTTCCCTTCGCGGCGTGCTGAGCGGTTCGCCGACCTGCGGGGTTTACTCCCTCTGGGAGCGTAGTCACCTGGGGCCGAGCGGGGCTGAGTGGATCAAGCAGAACTGAACGTCACTGAGCGGACCCAACTGAGAGGGGCTGAGAGGGGCCGAGCGGAACCGAGCGGAGCCGAGCGGGCAGATGCGACGGTTCCGAGAGGAACCGAGCAGGCAGACGAGCGGGACCGAGTGGGGCCGAACAGAGCCGAGCGAGCTGAGTCGAACACAGTCGAGCGGGGCCGAGCGGAACTGAGCCAGCACCCCCGGGCGGAGCCAAGCTGCCCCAAGCAGCCCTGCGCCTGCTCTTGGGTTGGCCGCCGCCATGAAGCGGGACCGGCTCGGCCGCTTCCTGTCGCCGGGGCTGGCACGGCAGCGCGGGGGAGCGGGCAGCGGTCGCGTGCGGGGTCGCCCGGCCCGTGGCGACGGTGCAGAGACCTTGGCGGCGGCGTCGCGGCTCGGCTGGGGCTCGGCGCGGGCCTGCGGGGATCCCATCGAGGACGGTGCGGACGAGGCAGGTGGGTCCGACTAGCACCCCTCGAACCCGCGCCAATGGCGCCCAGGTAACGCGCGACTGGGCCTCTCTGAGCCATACCCAGCCCCTTTGGCCACGGTGTTGGCCAGACGCCGGTCTTTTTGCGTCCCGAGTTCGCTGGGGTTCAGAGCCGGAGCGGAAGCTGGACAGGTAATGGGGTTGGCCCTCTTTGTGAGTGCGCTCTTGGGATCTCTGCCCAGTCTCTTTGGACCTGTTTCTTTAGGGTTAAAAGCAACCAGAAAGGTGTGCGCAAAGCTGCGCCAGCAGTGTGTGTAAGCAGCAGTCTGGGGCAACTAGCACAGTGCCCTTCCCGTGCACTGTGTAACACCCTGCCGCTTACGGATTGCTTCTCCTGAGCGCTCACGTTCAGTTCTTCTAGGGTCAGGAGAGAGCTGACATGCACAGTCGGCAGACAGAAAACCGAGGGTGGGCAACACAGCTGGGCTGGATGCAACGCTTTCATTTCTGACCTCACAAGGATGGCGTGAGCAGAAAGAGTCCGCCATCATGAAGGCACTTAGAGTTCTTTGGAAGGTTTCTTGAGCCAGCAGGTCTCCAAAGGCAGAATGTTGTGCTGAATCCAGCTCCTAAGGCCTTACTTTGAGGGAACCAGGGTGGCCCTGGGAGGGCACGTCTCCAGGTGAGGAGGCTGGTTGGGGAGCATGGGCCTCAGGGTGCAGTCACAAACCGCCCCAGAACTTGTATGAGTGTCCTATGCTCAGTAACCAGGGTCACTTGCCAACTCTTGACATCTACTTTGCCCAGGAACAGGCCGGGCTCTTGCCATGGGGCACTGTCGCCTTTGCCACGGAAAGTTTTCCTCACGGAGTCTCCGCAGCATCTCTGACAGGGCATCTGGGGACAGCTCAGAGAAACCTTCCCCAGGAGAGCCTGTCTTCATCAGGGACTTCCAGCACCTGCTGGGTGTGGCTGTGCACCAGGACCCATCCTTGTCCCAGTTTGTCTGCAAGAGCTGCCATGCCCAGTTCTACCAGTGCCACAACCTCCTCAGGTCCTTCTTGCAGAGGGTCAACGTGTCCCCAACAGGCCAGCGGAAGTCTTGTGCAAAGTAGGCGTTTTGTGGATCATTTAGAAGAACTCAGCACCATATGTGCTGAGTGTTGCTTTAGGGGCAGGGTGTCCTGTGGTAGGAACCTCAGGGTTGGGTGGACAAGGCTGTACCCACTCTGTAGAAGCCAGCATCAGCACCCATACACAGTACTGCTGGCAGATGAGTATGGATGGAGATGCTGGGGGGTGGCAAGGTTGCTTTGGGTCCTCAGGGTTAGAGGCAGCTGTAGAAGGGAAGGAGACAGGGCTCCTGGTAGAGGGTTCCAGTGGAGACAGCTAGGGAGGCTTGAGACCTCCAGAGCCCATAGATAAGACACTCTATGGGCCTTTGATTCCTCCTTATAGTCGCCCTGATCCTTTGCAGGGTCGGTGCTCAGACCCCCATGGCGGCAGACGAGGCAGTGTGTCTGGGTGAGTCTGGTTCTGGTGTGGAAGTTCTGGGGGTGGGCTGTGAGTTGGCCAGCCCAAGGGCTGACTTCCTTGTTGACTCTTCTCAGTGGATCTGATCACCTCGACTCCCCGGTGCCTGCATGGCTTAGTAGGGTGGGTGCACGGACATGCGGCCAGCTGTGGGGCCCTGCCCAACCTTCAGAGAACACTGTCCTCCGAGTACTGTGGCATCATCCAGGCAGTATGGGGCTGCGATCAGGGCCACGACTACACAATGGATACCGATTCCAGCTGCAGAGCCCTCTTACTGGACAATGCGTTGGCAGTCAAGTGGCCATGGGACAAGGAGACAGCACCATGGCTTATCCAGAACCGGGAGTCTGATCCTGTTGGGGCTGTCCCCCAGATCTCCCAGGGCAGAGGAACCATGGCTGGGGCTGAGACCAAGATTCCGCCCAGTGTGGATGCAGCCCCACCTTCACATGGCAGCTCTGTGGAGCTCAGGCCAGGCCCACCACTTCAGCCAAGCCTCCCCCGAAGTGAGGCCCCAGGTAGGAGATACCTTTGGTCTGTGCTAGACCAGGATCCCGTGTTTGTGAGTGGGGTGGGGTCTTCAACAAAGAAGATTTGTCTTTACCATGCTAGGGATGGGCTGTGGTGTGTGAACACCAGGGCTCAGTACTTCCTGTCTGCAGATACTCAAAGCACCTGAGGGCATGTGGGGCCTCCAGCTGACCATGTTCTCTCCTCTGACACAAACAGGTCCTTGCTTCAGTTTGTGCAAAGACACGCACCTCTAAGGCCATGCTGTGGCAGAGGAGACTGAGAGAGAATAATGGGGCCCTTATCTGTTGGACATGGGATGAGAATGAGGGTGCTGCTTTGGACCAGCTGCAGGTCACGTGCTGGGCTTTGGCCAGCTGGCTGGTGACACTGATGTGGGCCAGGGTTGGAGCTTGTCTGACTGGTGGAGGAGGGAAGACAAGAATGGACCCCACCTGCATATTGTAAGATGGGCACAGCTGCTCATGGACATCATGTTAAAGGCCCAGGCCTGGCTTTCTGCCTCCTCAGCCTTTCGTGTGCATCTGTCCTTGTCCCTATCCTTGCAGATGCTCACCTGGCCCGTGTGCAGGCACCCAGGTATTGAGCTAAACAGAGGTGTACAGATGAGATTCCCCAGCTCCAGAGAGGACCTCTGGGGATGGAGACCTGTGGATTACTTAGCTTTGTCAGCTGTGTGCATGAGATATTTTGATAACAACCACCTTAAAAATGTCTCAAAGCATCCACGTCATGCCCTTGAGAACGATGGCCTGAGTCAGGTAGGGGTGATTGTCCCAGGGTTCTTGCTCTATGGTTCTACTGGTGTCTCTGGACATGGTGGTGGCACAGTGGGTCGGATACTGTGCAGCGGCTTGTGTGGGTTTGGGCCAGGATGGTGTGGTGTTTGAGGCCAAGGACTGACTCTCGGAACCCCTGTAAGGCAGGCTGTGTGATCAGACTGGGCCTGCCTTGGTGGTGAGACACTTGTGCGCTCTTTTTGGTAACAGGAGTCTGTTCTTTGTTTCCCAGGGCAATTGGGTGAGAAGCAGGTTCCATCTTCAACTTCGGATGATCGGGTAAAAGACGAGTTCAGTGACCTTTCTGAGGGGTGAGAGAAGAGTGGGTTTAAATAGCCTAATATTTCTTCTTCAAAAACCAGACTCAGCCACCATCAGGGCTGCTGGCCTCTGAGGTTGGGAGGAGAGGCTGCTCCTTGTGCTGACTGGGGCTTCCTGAGTCCTGAAGTGCACCCCTGGTGCCACTGCAAGGGAGTGCAGCCCAGCCGAGCCCAGCCAGAGCCCCGGGCTTGGGTCCTCTGTTGCCACTTGTTTGTCTCCTTGAAGGCCTTGTTTTTGTGTCAACTGCAGATATCTTTAGGGTGAGGACACAAGATTCTGGCTCTTGGTGGTAGTGATGTTGGGACTTGAAGCAGACTTTACTCAGAAGGGAAGGGCAGCATCAGCATCTGTTGGCTGTGGAACAAGAGCCATCGGGACTGGTGTCTGCCTGCTCTATGGCCTTGGCAGGATGCAGCTGCACTGTTACTAATATGGGGGACCCAGGGGTGACTGCCAGCAGCCTCAGGCTTTCCTCTGCCCAGGCAGGTGGTGGCTTGTTGGGGCCACTGTGGGCTTGCTAGTCTACTTCTACCCAACAGGGACCAAATAGCAATTCCTGTTTTATTTATTTATTTATTTAGTACTGGGAATTGAACTCAGGACCTCACATTTGCCAGGCAGGTGCTATGCTGCTGAACTATATCCCCAGCCCACAATTCCTGTTTTAGAGTGAAAGATCACAGGTTTTTTTTCTTCACTTGGTGAACGTTGAAATGGTTGACAAGGAACCTGTCAGCCTAATAGGTGCTTTGTTCCTGGTCCTGGTCCTGGTCCTATTCCTGTTGAGGCAGTGACATCAAAGTCCACCTGCCTGGAAGCCCACTTCCTCTGAGTCTCCACACCTGCTGGTCCTATAGAAAGCTCTTTGCTGTTTGGATCCTGGCTCTAGGCAAGCATGCCTTGGGCTGCGGGTGGTTATTGGCTTCTTCAGTTTTAGTGACTTTGACTTGCACGTTTGTTAGGAGATGGGATTGGAGTTTCAAGAAAGTTGAGTTTTATAACACATTTTCAGGAGAAGTGAGATGGCTGTGGGAGCTATGTGGTATCTCCAGGTAGGAGTTCTGGTTGGGTCTATTGCCCAGTCCAGGCCAACAACCTCTGCTGAAAGTTCTCTCATCTTTCCTAGAGACTTCCTGAGTGAAGATGAAAATGACAAGAAGCAAAATGCACAGTCTTCGGATGAGTCTTTTGAGCCTTACCCAGAAAAAAAGTAAGGGTGCTGCTGTCTGCCACAGGCAGGTGGGATTGGGTGGGAACTTAGAGAGAAGCTTAAGGATTGGTAGTAGGAGCTGAGCATGAGGAGTAGACCTCTGCATCCATGTCTGCCAGTCTAGCTCACTTCTTGTTGCTCCTTTGGCATGACCTCAAAAGCCCAGTGAGTAAGTGAGCTTCTGAGTGAGCCAGGAGGGCGGGTGGCAGAGCCATGTCGTCAGGTAAGAGTCCATGGAAGGAGAAGTCCTCTTGGCTACACATAGTCCTCCTGTCAGCTCACAGCTTGTGCCCAGTCACCATGACGTGGCCAGCAGCCCTGCTGACCAAACCTGGCCTTACTCCAGGAAAGTGCTGTGGTCCTCTGCCAGTGCTTTTCCCAGTGTTCTCTGGGACCCCCACCCTAACCACTGTTCCCCGGGACCACTCTCAACTCTGACTCACACCAAGTATTAAAGTCAGTCAGCTACTGTTTGCTTCCTTGTTACTATGCAACTTTGCTTTGACCTTCCCTTTTCAGATTTCCTTTCCTCCAGTCAGATACAGCGTCCTGGCAAAGAGAGCTAGCTTTCATTTGTGTCCCTCTCCTCTCAACCATGTGCCAGGAGGGCCCAAAATACACAACAGCTGGCTGATGACTGAAATGGTCATCAGATGCTCCTAAGCATTTCACAGTCCAGGGAAATTTAGAGAGCAAGTAGGGCTGGGTACCATGCCTCAATCACAAAAGCCTGACAACAAAGACTGAGTGGTGAGCTTGGCTTCCTTCACTCATGTACACACATTGTTCCTGGAGAGAGAGAGGAGGAGACACAGGGAGAGAGGAACTCAGGACCAAGCCAGAAGTGCTGTAGCTGGCCTTGGAGTGGACAATAAGCCAGCTGGGGGCCAAGCAGGAATATCAGGTAGTGCCAGCTGAGGCCTGTTCCCAGGATGCAAGGCTGGGTGCAGACTTGGGCTGTCACAAGGAGGTGCAGACTTGGTGCATTCTGTACTTGATCTTAGCCAAAAGGCCGAGAAGCGATTGACTTGGTGTATTCTGGAGTCTGTGTTTCTGCCGCTTGCTGGCAGCAGTCTGAAGTGACTGAAGTGGTAGTACTGGCATCCAGAGGTCGGATTAGAGGGGGCAAGAGGGTCCCCTTTCCAGGGACAGATTGAGGGAGTGCCCTGCTGAGCCCCTGCTGCTGAGGGGGATGGCATACTCTGCTGCATTGCTCACTGGCCTTTCTGGGACCTCAGGGATACAGACAGACACCAGCTTGATTTTCTTTCTTTCTTTCTTTCTTTCTTTCTTTCTTTCTGTCTGTCTGTCTGTCTGTCTTTCTGTCTTTCTTTCTTTCATTAAACCTGGCAAGTGCTGAGCTATATCTGCATCTTAAAATTATGTTTTGACACAGGGTCTTACTGAGTTTCTCAGGCTGGGCTAGAACTTGTAATCCTCTAACCTTAGCCACCCAAGTAGCTGAGATTACAAACATGTGCTCTGGACTGGGACTTTTTTTGGGGGGGGGGGGATAACCAGGGATCAAACTCATAACCTCACACTTGCCAGGCAGATGCTTATGCCCTGAGCTAAATCCCTGGTCCCTGGACTGGAACCCTTTTAAGAGGTTTGTGAAAGGGTTATTTTAGTGAAAACTGCACCCTGTAGGAGGTAGGACCAGGAGTTGTAGACACAGGCCTCTGGTGACCATGATGTACACTGAGGTGGAAGCTTCTTAATCCCTCAGTGCTATAGTGAGTCCCAGATGGGAACTTTAAAGGACAGGTAAGTCCCTGAGCAGCACCCCAGCCTGTGTCCTCTTCAGTCCTGTCTCCAACTTTAGACAGAGTTCTGGCAGACGGAGCCTTCTGTGATGTGCTGGTCTGAGCACTGTGCTGCCAGCCAGAGGAGAACACTGGGGCATGTGCCTTGAGGGAACAGGCCAGCCAGGGAGTGGTGCGTATTCCTCAGCACAGGGACTGCAGGCTTCCTGGAGCCTCTTGCTCAAGAAGTATGTGGTCTGATTGGAAGAGTCGGCCAGTCCCTGACAAAAGAGCCCAAGCCAGGAGGGGACAGTGGACAGTTTAGACAGAAGAGGAACAGCCAGCATGTCACCCAAAAGGTTTTTAGTATCCTTTGAGGAGTACAACAGTTCCTTAAAATGTTTGTTTTAAATTGATTTAATTATCTTTTAAGTGTATAGATGTTCACAGCATTACCATTCAGTTTGCAGACATTTCATTACCCCAGTGACTGTACCCATTACTCAACAATTTCCCTACTCAGGTGCTGGCAGCCACTGATCTAGGTGTCCATTCTAAGTGCCACAGCATTTGCCCTTTTGCAGCTGGCTTTTGGCACAATGCCTTAGAGTTCATCAGTATTATAGCATGTATCAAAATTTCTCTCCTTTTTCTGGCTGAATACTGTTGAGTTGCATGGATATGTGTACCACGTTTGGTTGATCCATTCCTTTGTGGTTTGGGATTGCATCTTTGGCTCTTGTGAACATGATGAAATAGTGGTGTGCATACAGGAGTCCCTTTTTTACTCTCAGGGTGTGTACTTTAAATGAAATTGTGAGCTGGACCTGCAGTCCTAGCTACTTTTTTTTTTTTTAATCGGTACCGGAGATCGAACTCACGACTGCCTGCTTGCAAGGCAGGCACTTATGCCGCTGAGCTAAATCCCCAGCCCTAGCTACTTCTTAATCAGAGGCAGGGGCATCACAGTTGGGAGGCCAGCCTAGGCAATGTGGAAGCCTTGTTCCAAAAAACAAACAAATAAACAAACAAAAAACCAGAAAGGTTACAGATAACATAGTAATTTTTTGTTTCAGTTACTGGGAAGCCACCATTCTGTTTCCCACAAGGATGAAGCATCCTGCTTTGCCACCAACAGTGCAAAAGGGTTCCACATCTCTGTCAGCATTGCCTGTGTTTTTTGTTTTTTGTTTTTTTTTTTGTCTTTTTGAGACAGGGTCTCACTGTGTAGTTCAGGCTGGCCTTGAACTCATTATGTAGCCCAGACTGGCTTTGAACTTGCAGCAATCCTTTTGCCTCAGCCTTCCAAAAGTGCTGGGAGTACAGGTGTGCACCACCACGCCCAGCTCATTTCCTGGTTTTGTTGGTTGTTACCCTACTGTTTGTCTCCTTGTGATCTGCAGTTCGCAATGGCTATTGATAGTCACTGTCTCTCCCCCTGTGATTTCTGGCCATTGGTCATTTGTATAGCTACTTGGAAGAGTTAGCAAGGTTCTTTTTGTTGTTTTTGGTAGTGGAGAAGGAACTGAAGGATGCTTTACCTCTGAGCAACATCCCATCTGGCCCCTTTTATTGTGAAACAAGGCCTTGCTAAGTTTCCTGGGCTTGCCTGGAATGTGCACTCTTCCTGCCTCAGCCTCCTGAGTTGCTAGGGTTAGAAGAGAGTGCATAATGCCTGAGAGCAAGTCTTTTATCCTACTATGTAGGATCAAATCCAGGATCATCACAAGGAGCTACATCTACATCTCCAGCCTTTTAATTAAATTTGTGGTCCTCTTGTCTTGGCCTTCCAAAGGCTGGGATTATAGGCTTGCTCCATCACACCTTTTTTGTCCTCTTTTAAATTGAGTTGGCTTTTTGCTGTTGAGTTGTAGGAGTGTTGTTCTGTGTACGTGTTACTACAGCATTGAATCCAGGGCTTTGTGCTGAGGTACATCACCACCAGCCTTTTTAAAAATTTTCTTTTGAAACAAGAGTTACGCCGAGTTGTTAAATCACCCAAGTTGGATCCTCCTGTCTCAGCTTCTCATAGTGCTTGGGATTATAGGTGTGGGCCACCATGCCCTGCTGTGTTTTGAGTCAGGTTTCATGAAGTGGCCACAGCCATTGGGTAGTTCTCAGTCTTCTTGCCTCGGACTCCCTTATCAGCTGGACTATAGGCATCACTGTGCCTGCTGGGGCAGTTTATCTGTGTTCAGGATAACAGACCCTTATCAGATGTGTGGTTTACAGTATTTACTTCTGTGGATTGTATTCACTATTTTGGTAGCATTAATGCACTAACTTCTGATAAAGTTCAGTTTGCTTACTTTTTTGTTTTGTTTCCTGTGAGTTTGATGCCATATTTAGGGGATTATTGCCAAATCCAGTCTCATGAAGACAACAGTTTTACAGGTTTCAGCTTTTAGATTTAGGTCATGTTTCACTTGGTTAATTTGTGTGTATCTGTGAGGCAGTGGCCCAGCTTGGTTCTCCTCCGTGTGCCAATCTCCCCAGCACAGCCGAAGAGGTGAGGCTCTCCCCAGGCGTGGCCTTGGAGCCCTTGCTGAGATTCAGGAGACGGTGTGTGTTGTTGGTGTCAGTTCCCTTAGTCCATGGGACTTTGCCTGTACTTAACACCACCAACAGTTTTAACTAGCATACCTTTGGAGTAAGTCTGAGAAAGTTTGAGTTCTCCAACTTGGGATTTGTGTCTCAATGTGTATCTCAGGGTGACCTTAAACTTGCAGTCTTCCTGTCTCAGCATCCTAAATGCTGGGATTATAGGCACACCACACACGCACATGCACACAAAAGCCACTTATTTTGGTGGTACTGGGGATTATACCACAGGCATTCTTAGCACTGAACTGCATCCCCAGCCCCCCCACCCCTTTGAGACACAGGGTCTTGCTATGCAGTTCATTGTGGCTTTGGGATTGTTATTTAGCCCAGGCTTTCCTCAAACTTGCAGTCTTTGTGCCTTAGCCTCTACAGTGTGGAGTTACAGGCAGGTGCTATCATACAGGGCCACAGGCCATTTCTCTTTTTGAAACATGGTCACTCTACATTACCCAGACTGGCCTCAAGTTCACTATCCCTGTGCCTTAACCACCTGAGGAGTTGGAATTACAGCATGTGCTAATACACCTGGCTTTAAAAAGCTGTTTTAAATGTTTATTTTTGCAGGACTAGGTTCTGAACCTAGGGCCTCTGCGTGCTTGGCAAGCACTCCAGGTGCAAGGAGACACACGCACTTGTTTCTCCTTTTAGACACTGAGATTTAAGGAATCTGCCAGTACCAGTGAGGATTACAGGTGTGCCAATACTAGAAAGGGAATTTCCTAGACAGGCACATGGAAACCAAGAACAGACATCACACTCAGTGCTGAATTACTGAAAGCATCAAGGTCAAGAACAGGACCAGGGTGCCACCTTTACCACTGTTTCTCCACATAGTAGTGAAGGTTCCTGATGATAGTTCAGCAAGAAGAAACCAGAAAAACAGATGATACAATTTTAGATGCAGAAAACTACAGACAAAAATAACAAGACTAAGAATATCGCCCAGTAGTAGAGTACTTACCTAGTATAGCCCTGGGTTCAGTCCCCAGCACACAAAAATTAAAAATTTAATGCTGTCAACAGAAATTACAAAATTTCTTTTTTGGGCCATTCATCAATGTCTAGAAATAAACAGATTTTTTTTGTTTTTTGACAGGGTCTCCCTAGGTAGCTCAGGCTGCCCTCAAACTTGCAGTGATCCTCCTGCCTCAGCCTCCCAAGTGTGGGGATTACAGGCGTGCACTACCACTATATGACCTTTGTATCCTGCAGGTTTGCTGGATCCTGTGTGCCCAACACTGATCTAGCCCCAGCCTTCTGTTCCTAACTTCTTCAATGGCAGGACACCTTCAGCCGTAGTCTAGCCTGGCTGGCCCAGTTGCTAGCAAGTTAATACTGAGTTTCCATCATGGTGATGGCTCTCCTCTGGCTGCAGGCAAGCGATGCTTGCTTGTGGTGGGAGGTGGTCTGGGAAAAGGCCCACTCTAGAGCTCCTGACTCTGCCATTTCCCACCATGTCTCCAGGTGACTTTGGTGCTCAGAGTAGGGATACAGTGTTGGCCCTAGGCAGCCACGGTGGGTGCCTGTGCGCCCTGCACTGTGGTGCTGTGGGGACAGTTAAGGCCCAGGCAGTTCTCACAGAGCTGAGAAGTCCTCCAGTGCTTGAGTGGGGTACACAAAGATGAGAATCAACTGCGTGGAAATCGAAAACATCACTGAACCTGGGTGCCTCCTTCCTATTTTAGGACCTCTGGGAAGAAGAGTGAAAGCAAAGAAGCCAAGAAGGCTGAAGAACCAAAAATGCGGAAGAAACCTGGGCCTAAGCCTGGATGGAAAAAAAAACTCCGGTGTGAGAGGTAAGGGGGCTGCTGTGTGGGGTGGCCTGCGTGTCAGGGTGGCACCTCCACGTGTGCTGTCTCACAGGGAGGAGCTACCCACCATCTACAAGTGTCCTTACCAGGGCTGTACAGCTGTGTACCGTGGGGCGGATGGCATGAAGGTAAGTGGCGGGCACCATGTGGGCTGGCAGTATGAGGGCAGAAGGCCAGGACCAGTGGTGCCCAAGGACCCCTATGCGCCTTGGCTGACAGAGACTCAGCCATGGCCACAGCTGTCCTGGGCAGTGAGTAGCTAGCCATCTGCTCCGGAGGTGCTCCCTGTAGGCCCAGCACCTTCTAAATAAAGCTTTGAGAAGCCGTTGGTGGCAGAGGTGGTCAGTGGTAAAGCACTTGCGCATTGTGCATGAGGTCCTGGGTTAGGTCACATGGACAGCAGACTGCGACCTGCCCTTCTGTGAGGGTGCCCAGTAGCCCCTGGGGAGGTGGGACTTGGTCCAGACACAGCAGCCAACTTATCCCCCTGCAGAAGCACATCAAGGAGCATCATGAGGAGGTCCGGGAGAGGCCTTGTCCACACCCTGGCTGCAACAAGGTGTTCATGATCGACCGCTACCTGCAGCGCCACGTGAAACTTATCCACACAGGTAACTGCTCCCCAGAGTCCCCCTGAGGTGGCGTGGGATCCTAGCACATATAGCCACAGAGAATACCTACTGCACCTACCCATACCCTGCCCCGGGAGCAGATGGACAGCTGGAGGCTGTATCCAGGCAGATAAACTCAAGTACTCCTAGGTCATGGGGAAAGGAGACGTGTACTTGCACAGGTGTGTGGTGGGCAGATACCTTCTGTGGAGCAGTTTTTTCTGCAAGATGTGAGGTTTCAGACTGATAGAATTTCCAGTGCCTTTCAGAGTTTATTATGATTTTAAATAATAGTTGGGTTTGTTTGCCCACACCTATAATCTAAGGAGGTTGAGGCAGGAGAATCACTATAAGATCAAGGTCAACCAAGAAGAAAAAGATCCTTTTCATAGTATAAAAACTGGTGTGCGTTGTAGACG
This sequence comes from Dolichotis patagonum, assembly GCA_004027295.1. NCBI lineage: Eukaryota > Metazoa > Chordata > Mammalia > Rodentia > Caviidae > Dolichotis > Dolichotis patagonum. The sequence goes on along the minus strand of PVJX010000294.1, from coordinate 199,553 downwards.
TGGTGAAAAATAAACACAGCACACAGATGTGTCAGAGCCTCACAGTCACCCTGCCATCCACCCTGGAGGATTTGTTCTTCCAGCTTTTCCTCTGTGTGTCTCCACCTGGTCCTGTGTGTTCATCAGTCCCACCTCTGGCCCAAGGCCAAGGACACACTGTTGTACCCTGTGGCATATGGTTGGGTCTAGCAGCTCTGCTTCCTACACAAGATACTGCTGTGGATATGATTTATGTCTGTTGTTGTATCATGTACCTGGAGGTCTCTCAATGAAACCAGCTGTGGGCCATTTTCCTGTCACCCTATGCTCCAGTTATTTTCAAGTTTGTGCTTTCAGCACCCCTGCACATGTCCCAGTACAAGAATTTAGATAGGTCAGATGCTTACCAGGCCACAGTCATGGTTACAGTTAGCTTTCTTTTCTTTGACAAGGTTTCACCGTGCAGTTTAGGGTAGCCTTACAAAGTGTAGCCCAGGCTGGTCTTGAACTCACAGCAGTCCTGCCTACGCCTCCCATGTGCTAGGGTTACAGGCATGTGCCACCATGCACAGCTTAGCTTTCTAAAGAGGTGACATTATAGCACAAAACAGCATGGGAAGTGTCACAGGTGTCATGGGTTTGTGCCTAGGGTATGGCCATAGGTTTGCTGAGGAGGGCAAAGGGCTGCTTTCCAGCTAGTAGGCTGCCCAGCCCAGAGTGGCCAGAAAGTTTCTAAGGGGATCAGTGATCTGTAAACCTTGGAATTTGGTTTCTGTCTCAGTTTTACTTTCAATATTTTTAGGCTCTTAGAAGTCTTTATTAATGAAATGCTTTTCATTAGTCTTTTTATCTGTAACTGCTTGGGGCCAGGTCATAGACTGCTTCCTTATACTCAGTGCCACCACTGCCCCTCCAGGGTGAGTGTGGGTGTTGGCTTTACTCCCTCTCTGTCTCCAGAGGTGCGCAACTACATTTGTGATGAGTGTGGGCAGACATTCAAGCAGCGGAAGCACCTTCTTGTTCATCAGATGCGCCATTCAGGAGCCAAGCCACTGCAGTAAGTGTGCGCAGGGCTCCTCTAGGGGGCTGGGGGACACAGGTGGCCTTCCTCACTGCCTCTGCCCCACAGGTGTGAAGTCTGTGGCTTCCAGTGCAGGCAGCGGGCATCCCTCAAGTACCATATGACCAAGCACAAGGCAGAGACTGAGCTGGACTTTGCCTGCGATCAGTGTGGCCGGCGGTTCGAGAAGGCACACAATCTCAATGTGCACATGTCCATGGTCCACCCTCTGACACAGACCCAAGACAAGGTCCTGTCCTTGGAGGCAGAGCCACCTCCTGGGCTCCTGAGCCCTCCTGGGACCACAGAAGGCCAGGCAGTGAAGCCAGAGCCCACTTGAGGACTACATGTGGGCAGCAGGCAGGTTCAGCAGTGTGAACTCAGGTGGGACATGGGCTCTGAAGATGTTTCCCTGCTGCTTGCTCTGTGGAGCCTGAGCTGCACGCACCCTGTAGTGCAGGTGGGTGTGGCTTGTGCTTCATGTCACTTTTTTGTCCTCTGCTTTGGGACCACCTGTTTCTTTTCCTACAACACTGGGCTACTTGGGGCCAGACAGAGATTATGAGTAATTGATTCCTTTTCCCAATTAAAGCAATCAAGGAGATTTGTAATTCACTTTCTAGTGCAACAGGAGCTCCTTGTGATGCTTGTAATAAATTATTTACAAAGGAGTCAGGCTGGTCCTGAGATGGGTCCAATCAAAAGAGATGGGGTTCTTGGTACACGCCAGTCACAGCCTGGTGCTTGTGCAGGAGGGCACTGGTCACTTCAGGGTCGCAGTCTGCTCGGCCAGCCAGCAGCTGTGAGAGGAAAGACTGCTGCTCAGCCCCCTGGCCCCTGGGACAGCAAGGGAGCCATGATGAGTGTCCCAGCCCAGGGGAGAGTGTCTGGGTTACCTCTGTTATGCCTGAGAAGCTCTTTTGTGGGCTCTGGGGTATTAACTGCAGCAGGAAGAGACGTGCTTCTGTTACCAGTTCCATGGGGCTCCCCTGGGGAGAAAATGGCAGTCACAGGTCAGGGCTAGCACACACCTTTTCCAGCAGGAGCTGCCCCAAACTGGATGCTCACCTGTGGCCCAGGCTGGCACTGCAGCTGTGGGCTTCTGCCAGGTAGGGCTGACACTGCAGCGGTCTCCCCTCCCATGAAGAGCTGGACCAGCTGGAGGTACATGTCAACAGCAACACGCAAGAAGCCCTCATCTGTGACAGTAGCAGCTTTATCAAAGTAGGGGAGGAGCCTAGGACAGGGACCATGTGACCAGGCCAGGAGCGGTTGGAACAGAGAAGATGCCCAGTTACTGGTAGGACAAGGTCAACAAGGACTGGTGGAGCTGTACAGGTGCCCACCCCCCCTATGGGAATGTCCACCCCAGCCCATGCTTGGCTGCATCCCTCACAGAGCAGCTGGCAGGTCATCACCTGTAGAAGGCAAACGGCAGCAGCCTGGTATGCTGATCGGGGGCCAAATGGAGGAGGAGGTGACCCAGCCCAGCATCTGCAAGAGCAGGGACACTCAAGAGCTCTGTGTTGATAGCATAGGGATGTGTCCCATGCTGAGGACACCTATTAGCTACTAGAAAGACGGGGGTGACTTCCTACAGGAGGGCAGAGACTAGAGTGGGCACACTAGATGCCCACACCATGTACCTGTGGATTTGCATGGGGTGATCAGCAGCCCTGGGCCTCGCGGTGCTCCAGGAGGTTCTGTGAATAAGCACTTATTGTTCCTCTGCTAAGCTGCAGTTCATAAACTTAGCAAAGCATATGAATCAAAATGAGGCCTGAGGAAGGTTCTCCCCATTTCTGTGCTCCTGGGGTCTACCCCAAAGACAGTGACAGTCACTGTCCGTGCTCCTGGCGTCTACCCCAAGGCCTCATGCCTGAGGACAGTGATGGTTACTGTCCACACGCTCCTCTGTATCAGACTTCACTTGGCTTCTCACCTGCTTCAGCCAGCTGGAAAAGCCCCAGCCAGGGCACCTTCCTCTTCTGCAGACACGTGAGGACCTCAGCACAGACCTCCAGGGCTGTCAGAGAGTCAGCTATGGCCTGTGACCCACAGAAGAACAAGTCCTGTGTGTCCATGTGACAGGACTGAACCCAGATGCTAGGCTACGTCCTCAGCTCCCCCATCCTTTTTAAATATTTTTGTTTTGAGACAAGTGCTTGCTCAGTTGCCTGGCAGGACTTAAAACTTGTGGCCTACATATCTTAGCATCCCAGACTACTGGACTTATAGGTGTGCATCAGTATGCCCACTTGTTCAAAGTCTAAAAACTGGTGACAACCTACGGGGGTAGGTGTCACATTGTGCTCTGGATGAAGAGGCATAGGTCAGAGGGGCGACCAGGTCCCTGAAGTGCACACATCCAGGTCACTGCACCGAACTCTGAAATACGACCTCAGAAAGGAGCTGAGCAACAGACACATCCCCTGTGATACCTGACTCCAGGTTAGTGGGCTTGGCACAAGTCCCAGCAGCCTGACCTGCCAGATGGGGAGCAAGGGTCACCTCAGCTGAGGTGTCGGACTTACGCTTGGGATCAGGTGTGATGACAGCAGGCTGAGCAAGGAGAAGAAAAAGAGGGGAGCCAAGAGCTGTAGAGGAAACAGCCAGTTACTGTATGAAGCACTTAGTCCCAGCGAGCCCAGCCTGGCCTTGGGAGCTGCCACCCCAGGCTGCTTGGTGAGGGAGACAAGCCCAGCCACGTGTGAAGACAGCACGCGAACCCATGACTGCCAGCAGAGAGAGAGGGAATAGGTGAGCTCAGGTGGCTTTATAAACCTTTCTGTTGGAACCATGAGCCCAGATGCCTCACACTAGGCGTGGTGAGAAACACGGAAACAGCTGTTTGCAAAAGTACACACAGCAGCCTGACCGTGACCACAGATGAGTCCGTCCCAGGGTGTACTCTAGGGACAGACCGTTGGCCCTGGGTTGCTGCATTAACTGGGCTGATACATGCACCCTGTGTTCAGCAGTCAGGGTCACCCCCAGCTTGCTTTGTGTTCACTAGTACCACAGAGGTACCAGAGGGAAGGTTCTCTGACCTTCCCTCAGGAAGTCCTTGTCTTCTACATCTGTTGCCTTGGGTCCCTCACAGAGGACTTGGGCACTGTGCAGTGGAGCTCCTGAGGGCCAAGGCACAGGCTGGAGTCCCTGCCTGGGGTCGGAGTAGCCCCTTCCTCATTCCCACACAGGTCCATAGGTGCTACCTCACAGCTTGAGCTCTAGTGCTGAATGGCCTTGGTGTACATGGCAGTGCCCTGTCCGTGCACCTACAGCTAGTGGAGGAGCGCTCAACAGGTCACTTCAAAGAGAAGCATATCAGGACACCTGAGCCCTACTCAAGCTATAAACTTAGTTTTACTTCCAAATACAGTTATGAGAACATTGAACCTCATGTCTGCTCCTGCAAAAGCAAAGCCCATCAAGAAAACACTGAGAAATGCACTAACAAAACAGATTGGCTTGCTAAAGAAAATGCACATGCATGGCATGCCTTGCCTCCTCTCTCACGCAGTCCAACTTCTTCAGCAGTCTCCTTGCGTCGTCCTTCCTGACTCGCTGGATTTCAAAGTGCAGTGCGGCAGCAGAGACCCAGGCTGGGTTGGGAGCAGGAGAAGTTGAGTCCAGGGAAAGGAAGCTGGGACACAGAACATGCCACTGGAGGACCTTACAGCCACATCAGAGGAAATGACCCTTGTCTGCTGCCTGCCACTGGCTCTGCACATTCTGCATTGGCAGCAAGAAGTTGTCCTTCCAGCAGAGGGCACAGAGTTTCAAGAGCCCTGGCTCTACAGGACTTGGCAGGCAGGGTGACATGCTGCACTGGCGCAGAGCCTGTCCTAGACACCTTGCCTAGGGGAATCAACTGGGTCAGGTCTAGGAGACAGGACAAAGTGCGTGCAGCTCTACAGTGTGGTGCCCTATTTCCAGCAGGGTAAGAGCTAGGTGAAATATGAAATAGATCTCAAGGATTTAAGACGATAAGCAATCTGATCTAGCTCTATAGAGTTCAGATTGTCAAGCAAGGCCTGCCTGTATTTCCCTTCTGCTTGCTGAGGTTTTAGGCACCTTGGACTGCTGGAGAGTCCCAGACACATCAGGGATTGAAATCAGTCACCAAGAAAGGCGTTCCTGGTAGAGCAGGTCAAACAGCACTATGGGCAACTGCCTGTGTCTTCACAAGGAGGGCTGAGGACTGGTACCCTGACACTGATGCTGCTCATCCTGGGCCCTCGGGCTAGACAGGAACCCAGGATCGGCTCTTCTGGAGTGAAAACTGCTGAAATCAGTGTGCACCAGCATTCCTGAGCTGCTCTTCAGACAGGGCCTATCAGTCTAGTTCTGCCTTGTATGCAGATGGGAGGCTGGAACCCCAGGCACCCATGTAAACAGACCAGTTCTAGAAGCAGCCTGAGCTGCTGACCTCCCTACATCTAGCACTTACCTATGGGCAAACTGATGAGCCTCCTGCAGCCTCTGCAGTTCGTGGGGTAACCTGCCCTGGCCAAACTTTCGCCAACGACTGCAGAGCACTGGCTCCAGGCTTGACCACCACAACTTGGAGAAGAGAAAAGTCACTGGGAACTGGGTTAGGGCAGCTGTCCTCGGACCCAGCTCCAGCTCTCAAGACCAGGAAGGCCTCAGTAAGAGACCATCCATGGCCATCACAGCAGAGCCCGCTACCAACAGGCCAGGGATCTCCTGAGGCTTATGTTCCACCACTTTATAGCCATCAGTGTCTTCCTCATTTAAGCCTCAAAACAATTCCATGGGGCATTCTGTTCCCCAGGACTGGAAGGGCCCTACGTGATGCAATACCCTGTGGTTAATCTGTGCAGTCTCCATGTGCACCCCATACCCTATGGTGAGCCCACCAGGCCCCACACACACCACAGAGAGCTGGTATCAAACACAGGGAGCCACTCAGTAGGTGAGAGGAAGTGGGCACCCACTGGACCTGGCCACCTCCCCTCAAAGGATGCTTCTGGATGCCTGGCTTCAAGTAGGGGGGGCAGGGAATTGAAGCCTGTGTCCAGATGTGGAGTGTGCAGACAGCACACACAGACAGGTGGCTGCTTCCAGGGGGAGTGAGGCCACAGCCATGTAGCCCTCAGTACATGATAGGCTGTGACAGCAAGGCCCATGGGCTCTGTGCTATCTGCAACAATGACAGAGACAGAGGGAAGTGAAAATATGAGTAGAGGACATGGCCCCACTAAAGCACATATTCTAGGTGACCCACATCTACAAAGACAAGGGAAGTGCAGAATGGCCACCAGCCCCACTCATGGAGTCCACCCAGACAGCGAGGCCTACCAGTGCTGAGGTCACCATCAGTGGGCATCTAGCCTGGCAATTGGCCAGGGTAAGGTTGGCAGTCAGTGAGGGATCCAAGCTGCGCCAGCAGGTGTTCAAGAGCCCCTGTAGCAGGAAACATGCCAGGTGCCTACACAGCTGGGTCTGAGCCCACAGGGTTCTGGGGAGATCCTCGGGATGCTAGGGAAACATTACCCTAAAGAAGTGGACGGTGATGTCATGGGTCAGGCTCAGGGCGCCACCATGGCTGCAGAAGTTTCTCTGTGAAACAGATCAACAAGGCAGTGAGGGAGGGCCTGGCAGGAACAGAGTAAGGCCAGCAGCAGCGTGCTTGAGGGTTCCTGAAACACTTGCCTCCAGCCCAACCAGTGCTGCTGAGCCCACAGCCTCCCTGCCCACCCCTCTGGTCCCTACAGACAGGGCTGCAGGCGGCTGGCGAGGGCAGCTCTGTTGTCTCATCCGCCTCTGCTAATCAGGTATTACACCTCTCACCTAAGCACTTAAACTACCCATTCCAAGTGTTAAGCCAAAGAACCTTCATTGGGAATATAGAGACTAGGGTGAATTTTCAAGGCTCTCATTGATCCCTCTTCTTCTGTGTTCCTGCCAACTTCTCAGTGCTACATGCACAGCTGGAATGCAGCCTGAGCTCCGACTTTAGTCATACTTTCTTTTTTTTTGGTGGTGGTATTGATAATTTGCTAGGCCTTCAGCACTGAGCTACAACTCTAGCTCTTATGAGTATTGCTAAATCACTCAAACTGGGCTCAAACTTGTGATCCTTAGAGGGCTGAGATTATAGGCATAACCTCAACATCTGCAGAAACTGCTTCCCTGAGAGTGGAGGAAGCTGTGACACACTCATCCCTGACAGTGAAGATGGGGCAGTACTTTTTGTTTTCCAAGTTACACTAGCAGTGTCTACAATTAAACGAATCAGGGCTACTGGGTGGGCTTCTAGCTGGGTGGCAGGTGAAACAGATCAGAACTGGAAAGAAAGCAGTGGGAGGCAAGCAAAATGCCCCAACTCCAGAGCATTAAAAGCCAAGGGCAATTCCCTGGAGGAGCAGACGCCGGCAAAAGCCATCTCAGCCCAGAGTTGCTGCTTTCCGGTACCCTGGCTGGGCTGTAGGCAGAGGACTCTTCACATACGCTCTCAGCCCTCAGCTGTCTGGGCATGGTCCCACAGGGCTTCCTTTCTCCAGCCCACATTCAGACCTAGGGGGTGCCCCCCCCAGCCCCACAGCTACCCTCACAGAACCCACCAGTTCCGAGTTGACCAGGTAGAAGAATTCCTCACAGCTGGGCGTGGCAGGCTCCTCAGCCTGCAGGTTGCCAAGGAGAATAGAGGGAGGCAGGCAGAGCAGCAGCCTGGGAAGCATGGGCCATAGCAGCAGTGAAGACACAGCATACCCCATATACCTTCCCCAGCTCCCCAAGACCCTCGATTTTGTCAGAACCAGAGTTCTGGTCTGCAGGGCCCACTGCCCTGGCCCAGGCCTTTTCCAAGTCATGTGGAGGCTGCCACAGGCACTCAAAGTGAGCTCCCCCAAGTGTCTGGTAATGAGCCAGAGGGTAGGAAGAGGCCCCACAGCCTAAGAAAGCCATCCCTGCGCCAGCAGATCCAGTCATCTCATGCTCTAAAAAAATGGCAGTGTGCATACTGCACATCTTTGAGCAGTTTCCCTGATTTTGACTTGAGCTCCTTATAATACATCCTTCAACAAAGGGATTCCTGAGGACAAATCGGAGAGCCTGAACCCAAGGGTGCCTCTCCCACCTCCAGACCTGCCCTCGTCGGGACCTCAAGAAGACAAGCACCAAGGGTTGGGTGGGGGACAGGGAAGAAATCAAGGAAAAGATGAACTCTGGAGCAAGTTGCTGGTGCTGCTTCACCAAGCATGTGACCCACTATGTCATAGTGTGTGTCTAGATGTCCTCCCAGAACCTCATGTACTTTTAATGGGACTTTTTTGCAGGGAGCTAAATCTAGAGATTGTGATTCATGGTTTAGTACTGGGATTAAGGGTGCTGGGTTTCAGGGAGGATGACTGCTGGATCAGTCCACTGATTGGACTGGCACCTCTCCAACTGTGGTAGATAGGATATAATATAAAGGCCAGAAAGAGGCTTGGCACCCTCTCTTGTTGCCATTGCTGTCTTCTGTGGCCATGAACTGTTTCTCCTCTGCCAAGCCACCCTGCCTTGGACCTGGCCGATTATGGACTGAAACTGCCACAAACTGTGAGATAAATAAATCTTTCTTTAACTTTGGGTGTCAGGAATTTTATCTCAGAAATGAAAAGTTAGCAACACACCGTTTACACATGAGGAGCTCCTGCTGTCTCCAGAGGCTGGCGGCCACACCTCTCCCACTTGCCAGGGCCTTAAGCCGTCTGTGAAATACCCCAAAGACAAAGTGTCCCTGAGAGACAGGACAGCTGAGTTCAAGGTCAGCAGCCATCTCCTGGAAGAGAGCAAAGTCAGGAGGTCACAAGCTTTTTTCTAGATTCCAAGTATGTCTTTCAACCCCAAGAATGAAAGCACAAAGTCCTCAGGGCTTAACATCAGCCATAGTCCCAGACCTAAGAAATGGGTTTGGGGAGAGAGGTCACCATGGAAACTGTGTATTACAATGTTCTGCTCAGAAATCATTTTAATTGTAAAAATAATAGAACAGTGAAAGGTACACTGTTACCCAGATTCCACTAACCTAACATTTCACACTGACATTTGGCTCAACAAATGTGTGTATGTGCACACACACAGGGACATGCAGAGATAAATCAGCACACATGCTCTGGACCCTGCCCACTCTGTGGGCATAGCCTCAGGCTTGGACCTGGGGGCATCAGCATGGCACAGCCACCTTCTGTGTGGCCAGAGCTGGGTGGGTTGTTCAGTGTCACCCCTGTGTACTCTTTTTACCCTGAATCACCTCTGCAAACTGTTTCTCATTACACCAACATTCTTCAAGAAAATGAGACTTTTAAATGCCAAAGCAGGGGACTTCTGGGAAGATGGTGGAGTGGTAAGCAGCAGAGAAAGAACATCTCTAAAATTTGCTGTCCAGACACTGGGATATAGCAACCTAAGGAACAGAAGAAGTGAAGTGGGTCCCCTGGACTCAGGAAGGACGTGAAGCAAGAACTGAAGCCCACAAGAGTAAACAGAGAAACTCCAATGTAGAAGGAGGTAGTGGGCATGCCTTCTTCCTGTATTGGGACTCACCATGTGGAAGGCACAACCTATGGACACACGGAGACTACTGGCAACCCCGTAGGCCTCTACAGAGAAGCACAACAGTGGATGGGAACAGTGGATGCAGAGGACTACACTGGCTGGTTGCAAGTGCTGCAGAACTGGAATTCTGTCAGGAGAAGCAATCAGCTGGGAGCCCTCTTAGAGAGAGGCCAGCTGAGCTCAGAACTCAGAACTGCTGGATCCATCTAGCAGCTCTCAGCCGAGTTCAAGCCTACAAAAGGTAGGCTGATTGCTGCAGGATGAATGGGTCTGGTCCCAGCCTCAGGACCAGAAGCTCACCTGAACTTAGGTGAAATAAAGATGCAGGCTCACTGAGATCATCCACTACCCCGCCAGAAAGCTACGGCTGAATTCCTGGCATAAATCAACACAGATCTGGACTGTCTCCACATGCTATCTACCAGTGACAACAGAGACAAACCCAGAAATTGACTTTTTTTTCTTTCTTTTCTTGTCTTTTTCTTGTTATATCTTGTTTTTATATGAGGGTGAACATGATTTCTAGGTTTTTTTGGTATGGTTATTGTTCTGTTTTTCCTTTTATTTCTTCTCTCTTTTCCTCCTGTCTTCTGTCGCAGTTTCCCAAGTTTGTATGGTCCTTTGTTCTCCAGCCTTGCTTTTAATCTCTTCCTCTTTTTCTATTTCTCTTATTTTTTCCCCCTAATCCATTTTAAATGTTCTCCCCTATGGGTAAAATTGTCACATTGAGGGCTTACTTATCACATACAATTTTCTGATTTGTTTGATTTTGTTATATAACCACAAATCTAGTTCATACGGTAAAAGGTGGCAAATGAATGGTTACTTCACTCTGTCAATTTCAAGGCTGTTTGACGCTGCTGTTACTGCTGATTGTACCACTTTAGCTAAAGTGATATATATGTTCTAACCAGCTATTCTTTCTGGTATACCAAGATTGAGATTGTCTAAGAGTCACAGAAAATACTGTGGGCTAGTGCTAAAGAATCAGGGGCTAAGCCAAGCACGTAGCAATTTCTCATCCCCAATAAGCTGAAGGATCTTGAAACAGACTCAAAACCCAAAAACCAGTTACACCTGAAAGATACCTCTGAGACACAGTCATTTCCTAAGGGTTCTAGATACTAGCAATAAAGGAACTCACCATAGGCATACAAACATCAACCCAGGAATTGAATTGGCAAACAAACAAACAAACAAACAAACAAAAAAAGGAAGGGAGAAAAGGAGAAGACACTTAAACAAGATGCTACCCTAGACATCCATCTAGTTCACTAAAGGCAAATCCAGGGGCCAATGAGGTAGGACAATCTGAAAGCTACCCATCTGGACTTTCTGAAGTAATAACAGTGAAAGTAACAAAGCAGATGAATGAGGCTCTAGAAAAAAATCAATTCAGAAATAATTTCTCAGATAACTACAAAGATGGTGACTACAATGAAAAACATGCTTAGTGACTCTAGAGCAGATTTAGATTAAAAAAAAAAAAAAAACGGAGCTTAGGAAACTCTGAATACTCAACTTGGGAAAAAAATGGAACCCATAAGAGATTGAAGCAGACATCCAGAAGACTAAAAATCCCATTGAATGTATCTGCAGTAGAATAAACCAATGTGAGAACAGAATCTCAAACACAGAAGACAGGATTGCAGTTAGGATCATGAAAAGAAAAATTTCGTAAAAACAGCAAGGGACCATGAGAAATCAATCCAGCACCTGACAGAAATGATACAAACAAGAGTAACTTTGATGACTGGAATCAATGAAAAAGCAGGAAACAGCACAAATGATTAAAAAAAAAAAACATGTTCATAGACATCATGGCAGAAAACTTCTCTGGCAGGGAAAAAGAATTTGACTTACAGATAAGTGAAGCATACAGAACTCCAAATAGTCATGATAAAAAAAAAATCTACAGTGAGGCATATCACAGTCAAGATTCCAGAAATCCAACACAAGAGTAAACTATTAAAACCTGTTATGGTTTGGGTTTAGATGTTCCCCCAAAGCCTTGTGCAATCAAGGTGGGGCAGGCCCTTCGAAGACAGCTGACTCTAATGTTTGTGACTGGTTCACTGTCTAGTGCTGGGACTGGCAGTATGAGTGGTGTGCCCACCCAGGCAGATACCAGGCATACACTATAAAGAAGGGAATGAGGCTTACTCCTCCCTTTTTGCCCCTTTTGCTCCAGTCTCTTTGGATACCTGACACAGCCACCATGAATGGCAGACCCTCAGCCACACCACCCTGTCTTGGAGCCAGCTAAGTATAGATTGAAACCTCCAAGAACTGTAAGCTAAATAAATTCTTCTTTCATTTTGAGTGTCAGGTGTTTTGTCTCAGCAATGAGAGAAAAGTAACTAAGACATCATCACTGCTGACTTCTCAACACAAAACTCTCAAGTCAAGGAGAGCTTGGAGTGAAGTACTTCAAGCCCAACCTTCAAACCAGATTGATGTACCCCACAAAATTCTTTCAAAATTGATGGGGAAATAAGATACTTCCATGACAAAGAACACATGAAGAAATCCATGAACACCAAACCTATACTCAAAAATGTTCTGAAGGACATTCCAGAAAGAGATCACAAGGGCTACAATTTCTTTTTTTTTTTTTTTTTTTGGTACCGGGGATTGAACTCACGACCTCACGTTTGCCAGGCAGGCACTTAAGCCACTGAGCTAAATCCCCGGCAAGGGCTACAATTTCATGAACTGCAACAGAATGAATCCACCAGGCAAGGCAAATAATTAAACGGGGGGTGGGGGTGGGGGGGTGGAAAGCAAACAATAGGAAATAACATGACAAGGGTAAGTCAATATATATAACCACCAATGTTAATGATCTCAATTCACCCATCAAAAGACAAGACTGGCGCCAGGTGTGGTGGTGTCCATCTATAATACCACTTGTGAAACTGAGGCAGGAGAATTGCTGCAGGTTCAAGTTCAAGATCAGCCTGAACTGCATAATGAAACCCTATCTCAAAGACTGAAAGAAAAAAAAAAAAAAAAAAAAACAGAATGGCAGAATGGCTCAAGACACAAGATCCAACAATATGCTGCATACAAGAAACACATTTAATTCAAA
>PVJX010000294.1:138626-186755 GCA_004027295.1 Dolichotis patagonum | reverse complement strand
TGAACTCAAGGCTAGCCTGAACTATACAATGAGACCCTGTCTCAAACAAACAAAAAACAAATTCATAAGCTGAAAATCAAAAGATGGAAAACAATACTCTGTGACAGGAACACAGAAAAAAGCAGGGGTAGGTATTATATTTGCAGGCAATGTAGATTTCAAGCCAAGACTGATTAAGAGAGATGAAGGTCACTATATCCTTGTAAAGGGAACACTCCAAGAAGAAGAGAATAACAATCATAAATACATATAAACCAAATATTGGCTCATCCAACTATATAAAACAAATATTCAGTTGCCCTAGGGGAAGAACCAGCCAGTGTCTCCAGAGATCCATGCCATGTTGGAACTTAGGGTGCTAGGAAACCAAGCAACCAGCCCATCTCCCTGGTAAGCAGCCGTGGCTTAGGCAAGTGGTAGCCACCCCAAGGGGAGAACCAACCAGCATCTCCCAAGATCCATGCCATGTTTAAACTTAGGGCATTGGGAAACCAAGCAACCCGCTTGCCTCCCTGGTAAACAGCCTCAGGCTGAGAATCAAACATCCCCCCAGCCCTTAGCAAATGGGAGCCAGAGGTCTGACCATCTCTTGGGAGGTTGACCATATGCAATATAGCAAATAGGGGGGATTTCCTTCTACCATCTCTTTGAAGTCAAATATAGTCATCACTGTTTCACTTTGTTTTGATTAATTGTACTGCTCTATTCAATATTCTGTTTTGATAAGTTCTATCATGTTAAGTATTTGGTTTGATTTTGCTATACCTGATTGAAAGAACAACTATTGTGATGATAACGAGATATATTATGGCACCTATTACTGTTATCCCAGTAACATATCTCAGTTACTATATTCTGTACCAATTTCACTGCACTGTCTCAACTGGCTTTGTTCTGTCTTGTTCTGTTGTATTTCACTACCTTCAAAATAATAAAAAAATTTTTAAAAAAACATTAACAGACATGCAAAATCAAACACTAACCCAATTGTATTGGGGGCTCTCAAGACCCCCTACCATCACAAATGCACATATCAAATAGATAAAAATCAATGAAAAATTATTAGAACTGAATCAAACTAAATTTGGGGGTTCTGATTTTTTTGAGTTCTTTATATGTTCTTGATAGTAATCCTTTGAGGAACAGCAAAAAAAAAAAAATTTTTTTTCCCATACTATGGTTGTCTTTTTTCACTCTGTTGGTGGTTTCTCTTGCTATGCAAAAGCTTTTAATAAGATGAGACCCGAGCTGTTGATTCTTTGTGGTAGTTCCTAAGAGTTTGGGGTTTTATAAAGTCTTTGCCTACACATGTCTTCAAGAGTTCTACATATTCTGACTGGGGATTTAGCTCAGTGGCATAAGTGCCTGCCGGGCAAGCATGAGGTCATGAGTTCAATCCCCAGTACCAAAATAAATAAATAATTTAAATTTAAATTTAAATTTTAAAAGGCTGGGGATTTAGCTCAGCAGCATAAGCACCTGCCTTCTAAGTGTGCAGTCGTGAGTTTGATCCCCGGTAAAAAAAAAAAAAAAAAAAAAAGTTCTACATATTCTATCTTCCAGCAGATTTAATGTTTCCGTTTTAATATTTAGGTCTTTGACACATTTAATTTTAGTTTAGTGCATGGTGAAAGATATGGGTCTAATTTTAATCTTCAGCATGCGCAAAGTCACCATGTATTAAAGAGGCTGTTTTCTAGTGCATTCCGTTCAGCACTTTTATCAAACATAAGGTAGTGTAGCTGGGTCACATGGGACTTCCAATCCCAGCTTTTTGAGGAATCTCCAGATTGACCTCCACAGTGTTTACACCAGCTATTCCACTTCTAGACATATTCCCAGAACTAAAAACGTCATACCACACTGATATATGTGCACCCATGTTTATAGCAGCACAATTTGTAATAGCCAGATCTTGGAAACAACCTAAGTGCCCATCAACTGAGGAATGGATAAAAAAGTTGTGGCATTTTTATACAATGGAATACTACTCAGCTATAAAGAATGATCACATTGAGATATTTATAAATAAATGGATGCAACTTGAGACCATACTCATAAGCGAAATAAACCAAACACACATGTATAAATACCGTATAGTCTCCCTAGTGTGAGAAATGGTAAGAATACATAAGATGTTATGGTAATCATGATTCCCCACTACATAGCTTTGAAGCCTTTTAATGTTTTCATTCATCAGTTAGAATGGTTTTATTCTGTTTTGTTTGACTTTATTATGTGTGATGGTATGAACAGCTGCTTTGAAGAAAACAAAGCATTATGGCAGCCATTGCTGATTTAATTGCTTTGAAGTCGTACCATGCTTTTAGTCTTCTATTACTATCGGTTCTATCATGTTGTGTCTTACTGGGATTTTAATATATGTGATAGTATAAACAAATTTTTTATGGAGAATGAGATATTATGGTAGTCATTGATCATTTTCTGTTATTCGGTTCAGAATACTCTGTAATTCTTTCATTCTTTTGAATGGTTTTATACTATTTTGTTATGTTTAATATTATTGTATTTGAAGCCATGCTCAACTATTACAAAGAAAGAGACATTATGGTAGCTACTGTTAATATCTGGTTGTCTTGTTGTAAAGTGCTGTGTTGCTCAGGTTGTTCTGTTCTGATCTGCTTTGTTCTTTCCTCTTTTGTTTTATTCTCTTTAAAATTAAAAAAAAAAAAAACCATAAGGTAGCTAAGTGTGTCTGGAGTTATTTCTGTATCTCCTAATCTGTTCCATTTACACTTGAGTCTGGTTTGGTTTGTTGTTGTCATTGTTGTTGTTTTGCCAGTACCATGCTGTTTTTATCACAATAGCTTTGTAGTATAATTTCAAGTCTGGGATTGTGATGCCCCCCTGCCTTGCCTTTGTTGCCCAGAATTGCTCTTTTCTGTACATCACCCTCCTTCACCTCAGTCTCCTCAGCAGCTGGGGTTATACATGTGAACTACTGTGCCTGGCTCAGTTCCAGCTTTAACCTTGGTTCATAATGTTTGCCATCTGAACTGATTAGGAAACAGGCCTGGGGTCCTCTGTCTTCATTCAGTCTTTTTTTTTTTTTTTTGAGACAGGATCTTACTCTGTAGGCCAGGCTGGCTTCAAACTCACTGAGATCCTCCTACCTCAGCCTCCTGAGTGCTGGGATTATAGGTGTGCACCCCCATGCCCAGCCATCTCATCCACTCTTGGACCATAGGACCATCTGATGGGAATGCAGTGGCTGGTGAGATGGAGAAGACCCAGCACCAAGTCCATGCCTGGGGCCACAAGTATGCTATGGGCAAGCACATAGCAGGGAATAAACCAAACAGCACTGCTGAGGAGTAACACAAGGGACAAGGACAGGCAGGGACCTGGCACAGGATGGCAGCAGGAACCGAGTAAATGCAGACCAAAGGTGTACATACTCACATGTCCTGTCCAGCTGCCAGCACATGCTTTGTATCCTTTGGAACCCTCAAGACTTTGCACAGATCGCTGCCTTCCTAGTTTACTTTCCTTTGATATCCAAGGACAATTACAAGGCCAAAGGTAAATGCGAACATGGAACCCTGTCTCTCTCTACAGCATGTTTTCATCTGTGAGTAGATTTCACCAGAACTCACTCTCCATGGTTCTCTTTCATGCCCCACCTATCTGAGATCTTTGAAGAATAGCAGTGTGGAGCTCATACATAGGATGGTGTCAAAATCACATATGCCCAAAGGGCACAGTTAGTGTACAAAGGGGACACAGAGGATGGAGGGAGACTGCACCTCATGTGCCCAACACCCAAGGAACCCTATCATACCCTCAGAAATGGGAACTGAAGGTACACGCTGTGAGGTGTGAGGCCCTTGTGCCCCTTTTCCACACCTGTGCCTGGGCAGAGTCTCTAGACTGAGTGTTCTCAGCCCCCTGACAGCACTCCTCAGAGCCTGTTGTTCTATGCAGCCCCAGGAGTTAAAAGCAGGTAACCCATCATGACACCTGCAGAGGGGTCTTGTGCCTGGGACACCGTGATATTGGCCTGTGGTGCAAATCACAGGCCATGCACTACTGTCTGGGACCTCAGCCTCAGGGTAGGAAACATGAGTCTCCACACTGCTCAACAGGGCTGGGCGCCATTATGGAAAAAATGTGTCGTCAACTTCAGCAGTGGACAGCTTGATACAGTGGACACCCTGAGGCCTAGTATCTTCTAACTCACCTGCAGCCGGCAGAACAGGTCCCTGTTGACTTTGTGGCCACCACGGGGCCAGTCAGAGCTCCCTGTGTGGTCACAGCTCCTCGGACTGAAAGAAAACAAAGCTGAGGCTGCTAAGTAAAACCTGGTGCCCTTCTGTGCCAGCAGCAGCCAGCAGGCATGGCAGAACCCACAGTGCTGCAGCCCCAACCCAGCAAAGCTTTTTGGTTTAATATCCAAGGATTCACTACTGTAATACAGAAACCACATGATAACATCGATAATTGCAAAAGAAGTGCTAGAGAAAAATTTCATACCCTATTGTAATGAAAACACTCAATAAACAAGGAACACAGCACACTCATATGAAAACCCAGAGCCAGCATCATATTCAACAATCAAAAATGGAAAGTTTTTGCGCCACAAGGACAAGGCCAAGACATCCCCTCTCACCAGCTCTGTTCAACACTGCTCTACAAGTACTAGCAGGGGTAATTCAATCAGAAAATAACAGGCATCCAGGCTGGGAAGGAAAAAGTTATACCATTTCTACTCACAGATAATAGGAGCTGACATACAGGAAACACTAAAAAAGCCACACAAAACAGCTATTAGAATTGAACCACTTTTGAGCAGGGCGTGGTGGCACACATCAGTAATCCCAGCATTGAGAGGCTGAGGCAGGAAGATCACAGGTTTCAGAGTTAGGATCACAAGTTAGCAAGAACCACAAAATTAAAAAAAAAAAAAAAAAAAGGCCTGGGAATATAGCTCAGCACAAAGGCACTGGGTTTAATCCTCAGTACTGCTACAAAAAATAAAATACATTTTAAAAAATAATAAAAAATTAAAAGTTGGGCAACCAACTCAGGGTCCTTTCTCTCTCTCAGACAGAAGCTTTCTTTCTCTCAATAAATATGCTCTTCAAATAAAATAAATAAGTTGATAAATATTTCACAAATCAAAAACAAAAATGATAGTATTTCAAAATGAAAAATGCCAAAATTCAGACAATAATTCCATTTGCGACAGTAATAAAGAAAATAAAATACAAAGGGATAAATTTATTATTTATTTATTTTTATCAGTACCAGGGATCAAACTCACAACCACGTGCTTGCAAGGCAGGCACTTATGCCGCTGAGCTAAATCCCCAGCCCCCAAAGGGATAAATTTAACCAAGGAAATATGACTTACATACTAAAAACCATAAAACACTGTTGAAAAAACTTAAAAGTCCTCAGTGAATGCAAAGGCATCCTATGATCATGGAAAGGAAGACTTGATATTGTTGAAATGACAACTCCCAAGTGATCTCAGAGGAAATGCTGTTTCTGTCAGGGTTCCAGCAGGTGTCATAGAAACTGGCACGCTGATTCTGAAGTTCAGATGGAACTACACAGAACTCAGAGGAGCCAAATCAATCTTTTCTTTTTCTTCTTCCAGTACTGGGAACTGAACCTAGGGCTTTGTGCATGCCAGGCAAGTGCTTTATCACTGAGCTAAACTCTGGCCTAGGGCCCCCATCCTATTTTTTTTTTTTTTCCCCATCCTATTTTTTGAGACAGGGTCTTAAATTGTCCAGACTGACTTTGAATTTGTAACCTTCCTGCCTTAGCCTCCTGAGTAACTAGTATTACTGGCATATACCACAACACCCAACTTCAAATCAATTTTTAAAAAGAACAAAATTACCAGGGGCAGTGGAGCACACCTGTAATCCCAGCACTCAGGAGGCTGAGACAAGATGACTATTGTGAGTTCGAGGCCAGCCTCGGCTACACTAGTGAGTTCACGATCAGCTTGAATTACAATGCAAGACTGTGTTTCATAAAACTTTTTTTTCTGGTATGGAGAATTGAACTCAGGGCCTTGTGTTGGCCCAGCAGTTGCTGTGCCACTCAGCTATGTCCCCAGCCCTGTCTCACAAAATAAAAAAATAAATAAAAAGAACAAAGTTAAGTCATATATTTCCAAATCTCAAAAATTACTACAAAACTATAGTAATCAAAAATATGCAAAACTGGCATATGAATAGATAGAGACCAAAATAGAATTGATAGTTCAGAAATAAATCCTTACATGAAGTCTCAACTTTTTTTTGAACACTACTATGGATAGAACCCAGGGTCTTCCTTTTTTTGATTATTATTTTGATATAGGTCTTGCTTAATCACCAAAGTGTAATCCTCTTGCTGCCACCTCTCAGCATGCTGAGACTCACAGACAGATGCCACTGCAAGTGCCTCTGGTCACCTGATTTTTGATGAGCAGGCCAAGATCATTCAATAGGGAAAGAACAGTCTTTTCAAAAAATGGTTCTGGGGCAAACGGACAACCACATACAAATCAAATGACATTAGATCCCTATTTTATAATACATCCAGAATAACATGAAATGGATCAAAAGACCAAGAGTGGTGGCGTGCACACCAGTAATCTCAGCATTTCAGAGGCTGGGGCAGGAGGATCACTGTTAGTTTGAGGCCAGCCTGATCTACAAAGTCAGTTCAAAGCCAGCCTGAAACCCTGTCTCAAAAAGACAAAAAGAAAAAAAGAGAAGCAAAACCCTAAAATATGTGCTAAAACTAAAAACAAACGAATTAGACTTCACCAAGATTGTCTATCAGATGACCTTATCAAGACAGTAAAAAGACAAGCCACAGAATGGGAGAACTAACTTACCAGCCACGTACTGCTGAGAGCTTACACTTACAATAGAGGGCTCATACCACTCCATGAGACAGCCCAATTTTAAAGTGGCCAAAAGGAGCTGAGGGTACAGCTCAGTGGTAGATGCTATTCTAGCGTGTCTGAGGTTACACACACACACACACACACACACACACACACACTATACACGTTTTTTAATATAAATATAATGTATACCTGCAAAGGGTGTGAACAGACATTTCTCCAAAGATGACATAAATGGTCCTCAAGTGCATGAAAAGATGTTCACCATCAATAATCAACTATCCAGGAGTACGAATCAAGACCACAATGAACTAGCACAGCGATTAGGACAGCTAAAATCATAAAATCCACAGTGACTAGGACTACTCTTACCAAGCAGCCAGAGCAGCTACTGCAGTGCCGTGACAGTGGGGAGATCACCGTCCTTCACTGCAGAGAGGAGTGAAGAGCAGCACAGCAGCTCTGGAAGACAATCTGCTAGTTCCTCAAAGCAACAGCTACATAATGGAGCTGACCCAGCAATTCCACTCCTATGCATATTTCCCCCAAAAAGAAAGTGCAGGCCCACATAAAAACCCATGCACAAACATTCAGAGCAACACTATTCAAAACAGCCCAAACTTGGAAACAACACACATCCATCTATGGATGCACAGACACACAAAACATGGTCTAGCCTTCAAAGGTGTATTCAATCATAGAAGGAGTACCGATCCATGCTATAGCTCAGACAACCTCCAAAACATTTTACTTAGTGAAAGAACTCAGACACAAAGGACCACAAATTACATGGTACTACTTAGACAATGTGTCCCAAACGGGCAGTGTTGCAGGCAGGCAGCAGACCGGAGGCTAGAAGCCAGCACAGTGCACCCACAGCTGGGCCACGTGTGCGCACTGGCCATCACTCCTGAGCTGCTCTTGGGAGGCCAAGGGAAAACCGAAAACCCACTCTGCCTGGCCCACGTGGTTCCGGCCACTGTACATCGGCAGGAATAACTTCTAACATTGCTGGACGTATGGAAATGTAACAGAAAGGCGCTGACACACTGAGCTTAAACAGGCTGTATGCCTGGATGGTGTCTACACAGACCTCTGTGGGGGACAAGTTGGCAGTGGGACAAACAGGCATGTGTGCTGTGCTATCCCATCACAATCTGGAGGGTGAAACAAAAGGGTTCAGTTTTTATGATATGACACATCACCTTAGTCTCAGACAACACAACCCCACCTTGATGCCTACATCACCAAGCAACAACCTGAAAGTGTGGCACTGGAGGGCGCACTGCCTTGGGCCTCTGCTTCAAAACCCACTCTGTACCTTCCCTCTGCTTCAAAACCCACTTTGTACCTTCACCTGTGTCCTCACATGTGCAGCAGCTGTCAGGCTGTGTTTCTGTCCTCTGCATTGGCATACCCTGAACCCTAGGCCCAAAGCAGAGACAGTGCTATGCGGTCAGAGCTATACACCCTCCCCTGCTGGCTGGGTGGTTGCGCTGAGCACACTCAACAGGCCCTGTCAGTGATGCACACATGTGTACATGTGACTGTGCAAAGAGCAGTGTGGCACATTCTCAGAACTGTCATGAAGATACTCTGGCATTGCAGACTGACCTTTGGTAGAAGTCCATCAGCACATCAATGAGACCCGCACATGCCACCTCCAGGTCCCCACCACACCCCCCTGAAGCCAATGGTGCAGGGAGGAAGTGCTCGTGGATCGCCCACTGGTGGAATTCCTGCCTGCAACAGTAAACAAGGTCAGTTGTGTGAAATGCTTTGTGCAGGGCTTCTCTGTGCCCTGGAGCACCACACATCTCTGGTGACTACAACCTGGGACTCAGGAAAGGCATGTCGAGGGTGACCTCTGCTACCAGCAGAAGCCCAGGCCAGGTGTCATCCCACTGGGTGGCCACTGGCTGTACCCTGGTGAACTTGGCACATGGAATGCACCCGACCGAGTGGGCCACAGTTGGACCACAGGCAGCCACCAAATCAAGCAGTACTGCATGTGTCCATGGAAAGGGTCAGTTCCTGCAGTCTGTTACACACAAAGGGCCAACCCCAAGTGAGACCCTACACAACCACATAGTCAGGAGCATCTGGGACCTGGGTGACAATGGTTAGGGCCATCTCCATCTGTGCTGCACCTGGTTGAGTGTAAAGAAGTCCCAGAATGCATCCAGATTACCGCATGGCAGCAGCTACTTGCAGGGTCCCCACTGCTACAGTGCCCAGATACACACCCCAAGAAGGAACCAATGGCCAAGCTGGCCCCACAGAGACCTGAGGGCAAAGTGGCTGCTCTGTTAGAGGAGGAACAGCCAGGTTTTGTTCTCCCCAGGGTTTTCCTGCTCTGTTATTTTTCTTCAGTTCACCCAGAACCTGATGCTGCAGCCATGGTACATGGAGACAAGACTGTGCATGTGCAAAAGGTCTCAGACCACAAGGATGGGGTGGCTGCTGCAGGGCCACCTCCCCTCAGACTCTCCACACCTCTTTCCCTCAATGCCACTTCCCAAACCCAAGGAATCTCCTGACACCCCTCACCACGCCCAAGCTGCACTTCAGGCCTTGATGTCCCTAGTGCCTGGGCTCCTATATTTCCACCTGGAGCCATGGCCTTTTGTTGTCTCACAGGGCTCTCCCCTCCCTTAAGCCTTCTTTCTCCAACTACCTCCTGGGGGGCCGGTAGAGCACAGCTCGACACCCAAGCGCAGGTGGCAAGGGGCTGGGTGTGCTGCATCTACCCTCTGTACAAAGGTGCTGTGCACACAGGTTCATCTCCTTACCCTGCCCCCAACTCCCAGGCTCATCTCCTTACCCTGCCCCCAGCTTCCAGGACATTCTGGAAATGCCTGAAACATGGTAGGAGCTCAATAAATGTTTCTTGAATAAAAGAACAAATAACTAAAATCCTGCTCAAAGGATACGGTTTGCCCAAACTTTCCACTGAGGACACAATGAAACAGCCCTTAAAACAATGCAGAAAACCATGCCACTGCTGTGCCAGGCTCCCCACAGCACTCACCTTTCTGTGTCTGACAGAGGATCAGCTCCAGGGGAGATCTCCAATTCCAGCTGCAGCCAATCTCTGTAAGTCAACTAGAAACAAGGGGCATTTCAGTGCGGTGAAGACAAAACACACAAGTCCTGTGTCCAGTTTGTAAACTTTTGTTTTTGCTTTCTGTGGGTTTTTTTGTTTTTGTTTTTGTTTGTTTTGGGTACTTGGAATCAAACTCAGGATCTGGCACTAGACAGGCAGGCACTGTGCCATTGAGTGACATCCCCAGCTCTGTCACTGTATCTTAACAACAAAGATCTGAGTCCACTTTGTAGTGAAGCGGCAGCTGCAGGAGTCTCTACCCAATACCACTTCCCTGCTGTGAAACCTGAATGCTTCCACCACAAGGACATCTGCACAGCAGGCTGAACTTCCTGCATCTGCAACACTTGGAATGTTGCCGAATGTTTCAGACTTCAGAGTTTCTTGGAGAAGAGGTGCTCAACCATTCAACACTTTATCTCCCAGTAGGAAAATGTCATTTTTATGGAATGCTTTGCACACTATACATAAGAAACGAAGAACCAATAAACCCTGGAAACATCAGTATATTTTACAAATCCTGGTGTGAAGTGAACCAATACCACTTAAGCAGGTACTTGTAAATACACGTTGACATGGAGCCAGGTGTGGTGACACATGCCTGTAAACCCAGCATTTGGGAGGCTGAGGTAGGAGAATTGCTGTGAGCTGTAGTGAGACCCTGCCTTGATGCTGCCCCCCACACACACACACACAAAAAGTAACACACCGTCTGGTTTTCAGTTACTCTGTGGTATCTACAAACCCATTCCCTGTTGGGGATTATATAGCAATACCAGGAAATAAGTAATTTCTTTCTGTAATAAACAGCTACAAATATTCATGGTAGCTTATTTCTTGTTTGAAGTTCTTAGAACAGATCCACAAACCACAGTGGACTAATCTCAAAACCTCACAGTACATGGAAAAAGCTTGTCAGAGAAACGGTCCTCCAGTACAGCCTGCCTGGGGACAGCCAAAGCCAGGCAGCAGAACTGCTGTGGAGTCACATGCATGTGGGATCAGGGCCATCGCATGGCATGATTGGCAAGACGCCCCACCAGGAGCTGGGGCACAGCAGCTGGGCACAGAGAGCTATTCATGGCTTCACCACTGCCCATGGTGAAGACTCACCTGGCCCATGTGACAGACAGTTACCAAGGACAGCACTGACAAAATGTGCCAAAGCAATCTGCAGATCCCCCTAACTGAATCCATAAACACTTGGGAAATAAACGAGAGAAATGCGCCTGTGGGGTAGCAGTACCAGGTAGGCCCCAGACTATGTCCTGGACAAGCCTGGGCTAGTGCAGAGGCTGCATTACTGTCACAAGGTCTGGCACTTGCACTCAGGAGGCTGAGGCAGGAGCATTGCTGTATGAGGCCAGGCTGAACTAATTAGCAAGATCCTGCCTCAAGAAAAACAAAAACAAAATAAAACAAAAAAAGCCAGATGTGGTGCATCACCACTTGGGAGGCTGAGGCAAAAGGACTGCCATGAATTCAAGGCCATCCTGGGCTGCACATCAAATCCAAATTCAAGGCCAGGCTGAACTACATAGCAAGACCTCAAAAAACCAAAAACAAAGAAACTACACACACAAAAACAAACTAGTTTTATTCACCCTTAAAACTTGTCTGCAAGAAGCAATTGTTGAGAAACTTGGGCAGAGCACACCAAGGTCTTCCTGCAGTTTCCTAGAGCTACATGTGAAGCTACAGTGATCCAGGAAGATCTCAACCAGACACAGAAGCTCACAGACCCAAGGGACAATGTCACACAGGAGACAGAGACCCACCTGAAACTCCGGCTCTGCCAGCAGTTCCTGGAAGCTGCTCTGTCGCCACAGAGCAAGCACAGCACTCTGCCACTCTGCAGAAGGAAGGCACAAAAGTCTCCAGGGAGGGCTGTCCTCATTCTCCACAGGGCGAGGCTCTCGGGCCTCTGAAACCAATCTGAACACAGCAAACTGAAACTGAGATAGAAGTGGATGAGTCCTCGCGAGGCTGGGAGCTGTGCCAACAGCCACCCCTCTGGAGGCCTGCTCCAAAGCCCAGGATCCTGCCAGATGCTCTGCCACACCCAGAACCCTGGCTGGCAGTGCTGCGTGCTGACTAGTGTCTTCCACTGCTCTCCAGCACTGGGTTTTTTGGCACAGGTGCCAAAAGGACAAGCCAAATGTCTCATTGTGATAGTTCCTGCCTATCCTATCCTTTGAGGGCAATCACCTTTGGCTATTAAAGGGCCCTGGGTCCCCCAAGGAGTCTGTGGGGAGCCTGCAAGTCTCTCTCCTAACTTCACCAGCTTTCTTTGTTCCTGGCCCAAGACTAGGTCCCTGAAAGCAGGCAACGAGAATGTGAGTGGAGCCTGGACCCCAGTACTGTCCCTCAAGGCTCAATTATCAGTACAGGGTCCAGGAGCCTGGACTTTCAAAGCTTCTCAGTTTATTCTACTGTGAAGCTCGGAATTGAAAATCACTTGTTCCATACACAGAGGTGTTCATTAGAATTCAGTGAAAGGAGGGCTGGGGTAGCTTGGTGGTAGACCACTTGCCCAGTATGTTTGAAGCCCTGGGTTCCATCCTCAGCACTAAAAAAAGACCTGTAAAACAATAACCCTGATTTGTACTGTAACTTTACTGTCACTTTTGAAATATAGGGTTCCTAGGCAGAGGATATTGTTAATAGTGTATCAGGATTTAAAATCTATATTATTCTCACCACTCTGTTTAGATGGATTATATTCTGTTCCAGTTTGTCTACTTGCACTAGATTGGAGGGCACAGACAGCTACTCCAAAAATAGCAGGATATATTACGGTAATCATCCTTAATTTCCTATTAATTTAATCTGAAGCCCTGTATAACTTACACTGTCTTATTATGACTGATCTTATTTGAATCTGGTTAGATTGCTGTTTTGTATTGACAGATTTTATTCGAATCTGTTATGATTGATAGTACCAAGTCTAAGAGTATAGGCAACTACACTGAAGATGACAAGATTCACTAGGATACCCACTCTGGTTTGATTATTACCTGCTTTTGAAGTCTTATAATGTCTGCAATGTTTTGTTTTTATTAATATTGTTATATAGTGCTGAGTCATCATAGTAACCATTGTAGATCACCTTGTATTACGGTTTTATATGACTTTTTTGTTTCATGTGTTTCTAGGAATTTGTTTTGTTTTGTCTTGCTTTGTTTAGTTCTTCTAATACAGAAAGGATAGATACACATGTAGAGACTCATGCATGCATAGAACTTATAAACAGTTTATGAGAGCTAATTATATAACACATGATGAAATGAACAACTACTTTGAAGAAAAAGAGACACTACAGTATTCAGTGCTGATTCCATAGTGTCATGATGTGAAATCCAGCAATACTATCATGCTTTGTTCAGTGATTTTAGCCTGTCTTGTTTTGTTTAAGTTCAACATACATGAAGGTATGGACAGCTATTTTGAAGAGAATGAGAGACACTATGACAGCCACTGTTGGCTTCCCTATTGTCTGGTCTTGAAGACCTAAAACGCCTTCCTCATCCTGTTCAGATCAGTTCTATACAATGTTATTTCATGTGAATTCTCTGTATGTAAACATATGGACAACTATTTGGAAGAAAACCAGAGATTGTCTTGCTTTGAAATTTATGTCTCTTACAATGCTTTCTTATGTTCTGTTTTGTTACGTTTAATTTTACCCTCTTTAAAATAAACTTTTAAAAATAAAAAAAGAAATATAGGGTTCCTGACACTCATTAAAGGCCTTCTGATACATGCAACGAGCACTACTAGAAAAAGGGAATCACAATGTTTCTTTAAAGGGAAAGCTATATTTTTTTGGGGGGAAAGCACTTTTTACAAGCACTTATCTTTGAATCGACCTGCCCCTCCACGTATCAGTAACCATGTCTTTTTTTGGAGGGGGTGGTATCCGGAATTGAACTCAGGACTATGCACTTGCCAGGCAGGCACTGTGCCGCTGATTTACAACCCTGCCATAGCATCCATGTCTTTAAAAAAGCAGACACATACTTGAAGCTGTAACATTACCCAGTTACTCAGATGTGAAGGGACAGCAGCCCCCAGCACAGAAGGCAGCCCACAGCCAGCCTGATGGGGTGCTGCCACGCTGAGGACGCCTGGGCTGGAAAAAGCTGCACCTGAGACCTACCTTTTTGATAAGGCCGAGAGGTAAACAGCTGCGCAAGGCCCCATGGGGCTGAGGGGAGAATTTGCACCAAGAGTAGGTGATTGCTGCTGTGCAGAACCTGTGACAGAGAAGAAAGTCCTGACCACAGCCATCTCCATGTCCCACCACGTGGGATCTGTAACAGGGAACAGGGGACAATATACAACTTGGTCCATGCCAAACAAGGATGAGCTGGGTATGGTGGAGCACCCCTATAATGTCAGCATTCTGGGAGGCTGATGCAGGAAAACTGCATAACTCTAGTCTGGGCAACTCAGTGACTTAAAAAGATCTCGTCTTTAAGCTCAGTACAAAGGCCCTAAGTTCAACCCCCATACCACAAAACAACTACCACCAGCAGGGATGAAAAGAAACTGTAAACTGTACAAAACTGAATTTAGTGTACTCTTTAACTGCATGGCCTGCTGGTCAGTCCTTGGTTTAGAAAAACTCTCATGTAGCTTCAGCCCAGCTCAGCTGTCTCCACAAACTCCCTTCTCAGCAAAGGCAGACACCATGCCTGGCTTCTTCTGCTTACTAGGGACTGACCCCAGAGCCGCATGCATAAGCTCTACCTACTACTCTGCACCCCAGCCTGTCTTCTGTAATTTTATCTGGTAAGCAAGTGTTATTTGGTGGAGGAGACAACGGGGAAGGCCATGACTGAGGAGTGAGGAGCAGCTCACTTCAGGCAGAAGAGCGCAGATTCCCCAGTATGGCAGGACAAGAGGTCATTGAGGAACTCGGGGACAGGAAGGCTATGGGTGGCTACAGCAGGCTGTGGGTCCACCTCTGGGAGTGTGGCCCTGGTCTCCCCCAGGTGGACAGCCAGGGCAGCCAAGCCCAGCACGTGTGGAGCACTCAGACTTGGGCCCTGAAAGAGAGACAGGGAAGAGGCAGAGCTGTGACAGCTGCCCAGGCACCGAGGGTCAGCCCAGACCAAGGTGGCATAGTATACCTGGTGACGTAGCAGCTGGCAGAACCGAGCAAGAACTGCAGGTAGCAATGCATGACCACACAAGGTCTTCACAAAGAGTGTGGCCCAGGGGGCCTGCCTGCAGGGAGAGCAGAGACCACCATGCTGGCGCTCCCAGACCACACGGCTTCCTATAACAGACCCCAGTCCAGGACACCAGGTGGTCCCCACAGCACACTAACAGGCAAGTCCTTCATAGCATCCCTTGAGAAAATGCTGCCAGGCCCCCATGACCACTCAGTGACTCTCTTGCACCCTCACCTCTCTGGCGGGACAAAGCTGCAGGCTGCCATCAGGTCCTGACAGAAAGCCGTCAGCAGCAGATCCACAACCTGGAGGAAACACAGACACTTGAGGCTACAGCCTTGAGCATGCAGCACCAGAGTGCAGCTGTGCCAAAAGGGGCAGAGGAAATTGTAGGACAAGCAGGTCACAGGATGGCCATCCTCAACCTTGGACCCTGCTAGAGTAGTGTCAGAGTAGCACACTTTGACAATCGAGAGCCAGAAGGCAAATACTTTAAGCTTTGAGGTTGGTTGCCAGTGCCCTCTTCCACACACACTTCTTGTAAAGGAGTCCAGCATGGTGGTACATTCCTACAATCCCGGCTACTTGGGAAGCTGAGGCAGGAAGATCACAAATTCATCACCTGGGGAACTATCATGGCTCAAAATAAAATTGAAAAATGGGTTAGGGATACAGCTCAGTGGTAGAGTGCTTGCCTAGCATGATCAAGGCCCTGGGTTCAATTCTGACCAAAAATCCCCAAAAGGTAAAAGAGCTGCTCCTATACAAACAGAATGTGGTAGCCTGGCCAGCCCCCAGCAAAGTGTACCGAGGCCCTCAACAGCAGCCTGTTGCCCACACCTACCACCTGATACTGCTTCGGGACATCTGGGGCAAAGGTGCCGAGCTGAATCTTCGTTTCCTCACAATAAGTATCATCTCTCCTGTGACCCAAGACAGCATCAAGCTTTTCAGCAACCACAGCCACCTGAGCAGACAGAGCTGTATAAAGAGGAACCATGAGACAGGTGGGAAGTATAAGGGATGACGCCCAGGGGCACAGGGCACAAGGAAAGCCAGGCTGCTCTGCCTATCTCCAGCCCCTGTACACAGGAGCAACTCACCAATGAGCCCAACCCAGCAGTGGAAGTCTTGTTTATCCATATCGCTGTGGCAAGTGAAAAGACCCCTGACACACACGCTACTAGGCACCAAGCACATACTGTGGGTAGCACAGGCCTGACCACTACTCACTCTTGGACTGGCTGAGAGCTGACAGTGCCTTCACTGTCCTCTGTACACGGGGATGTCAGTTTAGCACAAGCCTCCCAGACACCTCATTCTGGGGACTACGCACAGTCACAACTCACTGCAGCATGAAACCTGCTTCACTGCTGCTGGAAAAAGGGTGACCTAACAACTTTGCTCCCTCAGTGAAATTGTTTCTAAGTCTCCAAACCCCACATTCTGAATGGGTGCAGGGCACAACAGCCCTGGCAGCCTCAAAGCTAAAATAAGAGGGTCACTTAAGCCCTGGAGTTGGAGGCTGGAGGCCAGCCTGGGCAACACAGTAAGACCCTAACTCACCCCCAAAACAACAGGAGCTGGGAGCTGGGCATGGTGGTGCACGTCTGGGAGGCTGAGGCAGGAGACTGTAAGTTCAAGCTCAGATTAAGCAACTTTATAAGACCCTGTCTCAACGTAAAAACCAAAAGGGCTGGGGGGTTATGGCTCAGTACAAAGCCCCTGGTTTGATTCCTAATAGGGCCAAAATGAAATAAACAAAACCCCAACCGATAACCACCATATTCTACCTGAGCACAACTTTAAAAGGGCAAACTCTTGCCATCATGCACATGGCCTGGGCACAACAGGGCACAATAGGGAAGCACTGCCCCACGTACACCAGCCTACTGCAAGTTGAATGAAATCCATCCAGAAGAAATAAAGATCTGTCACACTTAAGAGTTAGGGCCTAGGTGTGGTTTAGTCCCCAGACAGTGGTGCTGGGAGGTGGGACTTGTAAGTGAGAAGTTTGGAGCAAACAAGGTGACATGGTAAGGGAATGCTGTTCTTAGAAGAGACCAACTAGGGCTGGGGATTTAGCTCAGTGGCTTAAGCACCTGCCTGGCAAGCGTGAGGTCATGAGTTCGATTCCCGGTACCAAAAAAAAAAAAAGAAGAGACCAGCTGGTTAGGCGTACTGAGAGGGTTGTCCTACAGAGCCAGACTGACTCTCCTCAGCCTCTCTGGTTCTATCTCACAGTAAGATCCCACTCTTCCATTATACTGGGTGTAGCCAAGCCTATGGGGACTGCCAATCTTAAGCTTCAAGCCTCCAAAAACGTGGTATGAATAAATCTCATTTCTTTACAGCTTCAGGTGTTTAATATGCTCAGTGAAAATGGAGCTTCCTTCAGATCCTGCATACATC
Organism: Dolichotis patagonum; assembly: GCA_004027295.1. Taxonomy (NCBI): domain Eukaryota; kingdom Metazoa; phylum Chordata; class Mammalia; order Rodentia; family Caviidae; genus Dolichotis; species Dolichotis patagonum. The sequence continues at coordinate 169,183 of PVJX010000294.1, read as the reverse complement.
ATAATGAAAAGAATTCATGAAGCCTAAGTCAGGGATTCAGGTCAGCACTTCTGGGAACACAATGGTCTGCGGCCACGTTCCCACTCCACAGGTGAGCACTTCACCCTGCTTTACACAACAGTCACTGAACTTGCTTCTCACACACACTGGCAGGCTAAGAAGGAAAACTGTGCCTCCTCTGACTATTCTTAATTTCCTCCTCTGGGGATGTCCAACAGCAGCACATTCAGCTCCTGTTGAGGGCTGCAGCAGCCACCCATGGCCCATCTCCCATCAACCTCAGCAGCCACTTTGTCACAGGAAAGCACACTGGACCACAGGGAAGACATACCCATGGGCTCCCATTGCATCTGTGCACAATCACCCGGGACACACGCCCCAACAGACACTGGGTCCTCACCGTCATACTGCATCGGGTTGGTCATCAAGGCTCTGAGCTGTCCTAGTGCAGCCCTAAGTGGCTCCAGGGCCTGTTCCGCACAGCCAGGCTCTGTCCCCATTCCTGGGTCTGTACCTGAGGGAAGGGTGGGGAACATTAACATTGGCCATATGACACTTTGCGTTGCAGAAAGCAAACCCTAATGCCTACAGCTATGTACAAATGTTGGCTACAGACTTGATAAGCCCACGAAGAGGCACATTAAGTCTTCTCTAGGCTGGCTGCTCCACGTCACAGCAAAAATCAGTGGTGAGTGCTTGCCTGGCATGCACCAGGTCCTGGGTTCCATTTCCACCAAAATGACAACTTATAAACAAGTTTAAGAAAAAGTACCTTGTGGTCACAACTTCCACAGCTGTGAAAAGCACACGTACAATGAAAAAAAAAAAAAAAAAAAAGACTAGTGTAGTCCTGAAAGCTAAAGGGCAGAGTCAGGATCGGGGTGGAGGATGGTTTATATGAGCAGTGTCCCAGAGCCAACCACATGACCCTCATTATAAAAAGGAAAGTACGCCACATATATATGAAGAACAAAACAATTCCCTGGTGGTTGGGAAAGGCACAAGCTCACAGTATCCTGCTGTGCTGAAGGTTTCCCCAAAATGAAACTAACAACCAGGCTCTGTGCTCTGTCCTTGACCCCTGTTAGAGCCTGAGAGGACAGTCCAGAGTCCCACTCAGCCTGTGGCCACGGCCTCTCCATATGTCGGCACCACATGGATCCACAGGTCAGGGTTGTCATTCTTTGTCCACTTACATGTCTTGTCTGTAGGACATGGTCTAATTATAAGAAGGAGGCACCTGGAACCAGAACTATGAAGAGGACTGCCACTGGTCAGAACAGGCTCACATGGCCCGCCAGGCCTCAAGTGGCAGAGAATCTAAAACAGCAGCACCCACACAGCTGCCAGGGAGGCACCAGCATCTGCCAGTGAAGTGCCATCATCAGCAAACAGACCTGCTCCTGACATCATTGCCACTGTGGCCTATGCAGCTGGCAGAGCCAGGGCCCTAAGAATGGGGACATGAAAGCCAGCCTAGGCCTAAGTTCTTGTTTCCTGTGGGCAGAAAGACCCCCATTCACACCCCTAGCAAAATGCTCAAAAAGCAGTGCCTGCAACACACCAGGACTTGCCCCTGACCCCCAAAGTAGCCTCCAGGCACTGTAAAAGTGATAGAGTGGCCTCCAGAGCACAAGACACCCTGGAAAGTGCAAGTCAGTTGTCTTCAGGCCACCAAGCCTAAGGGTCAGTGTCTCATTTGGCTCTTGGGATGCAATGACAGAGTCTAGCGTCATGTGGTAGCAGGCTCCATTCCCCCACCCCTGGCTTGAGCACACATGACCCAGCCCAAGGTCACCGGCACAGGCTTCAGGTAACAGATGCTCCAAGTCACAACATATGGGGGTTGTGATTCTTACTTTCTGGCTTCTCCTTCTCAGCAGTGGCACAGGCTTGACGGTAGGAAGCATACACAGATGGAGGAATTTTGTCCGCCCTGGATCAGAAGACAATATCCAAGTCAATTCTCAAGTCCATACTTTCAAAGCTGTTATAAAAAATATACATTAAATTTAAATGAATTGTACAGCATTATATGGAGTCTTGGTTTTAGAAGGAAAACAACATAGGAGGGAGGAGAGGGTAGGCAGTTTTAAAACATGTATATGTACCAATTCTCCATGGTCAATGTAATCATAATATACTACAAACATGCACCAACAAAAAAAAATCCTAGGCATGATTTTAAACATATGTATGGATTTCAGGGATTCTGTCACTGTTAGTCATAAATAATGAGCAATCCTAAGAAAAACACCCACCCACAGCCTCAATAGTGGCCCAGACCCTTCCTGTGGGGTTTTACACTGAGGCACAGCATTGTCCCCATTCTCTGTGTCCTGCTGACCTCAGTTTGCAGGGAAACCTAGGCAGCCTCACAGCACCATCTTCTCAAGAGTTATCTGTGCTAATTTTTTTTTGAGACGGTATTCATTAGTACTTTGTCACCATATGAACAACACTATGTCAGTGAATTTTAAAACCTCGAAGTGAATTTCTAGAAACCTACATAATCTCAAGAAGAGTTAAAAAACCTGACTAACAACTACCCATGAAAATGACTCACTGGCCCAGTCGCTAATGCCACAAGTCACGAGGACTAGACATCTTCATAGTAGAACAAAAAAAGGCATAAAAGTTGCCTCTTTTTGTTCTACTATGCACTAGAAGGAACTAGAGTATTTCTGTAGTAATCTCTGTGGCTTGAGAATGTCAGATTTTTATTCTGTATTTTTGCTTGCAAAGTATCTTCTAATCTTGTACAATATATAGTACTGCTCATATAAGTTTACAGTGATGCCTCAGTTCACAAACAGAAGCATCTGCTAAAATCTTGTTTCTGTTTGCAAACTCAGCATCTGTGACAAACACCACCTTTCCCACACAAACACAAACATGGCCATCTTTTCCAAAATCATGGAACATATTAAGTTTGTGAAGCAAGGTATCGCTAACTAAAATTTTCCTTCTGTTTTAAAATCTTTTCTTTTCCCAAATGTGAATGCCAATTAAATTTATTATGTGCAGCATTTTTTAAAAAATCAGAAAGAGACAAACATTTGCCCTTGTAGGCAATATGATTATCTATAAAAGGAATCCAACCAACTAGCCAAGTACTAGACTAAGCTCAGCAAGGTAACTAGATGCCAGGTTACTTAAACCTCAGAAGTAACAATAAAAAAATGTCAGAGAGTATGTTTTTCACAGTAACAACAAAAGCCAGTTACTAACAAAAGATGCACAAGATCTTTATGGGTAAAAAGATATACAATAGTTCAGAAAACCAGTATCGTAAGAGTCCACTATCCTTAAGTTAATCTGTAAAACCAGTGGAAATCACTGAAATTGCAAAAAACTTTTTCATGGAGACACAAGGATGTTCACTGAAGCATTGTGGGTTTTTTGTTTTGTTTTGTTTTGTTTTGTTTTGTTTTGTTTTGTTTTGTTTTTGCAGTACCAGGGATCAAACTCACAACCTTGCGCTTGCCAGGCAGGCGCTTATGCCACTGAGCTAAATCCCCAGCCCTACTGAAGCATTGTTAAAAGCATAAAGCTGCAAAGAATCTAAGAGCTCAGCCACAGGAGAGTGGATAAACTCATGAGGCAGAGTCATAATCCATGCAACTTGTATACCAGGCAGTGTCTGATCATGACAGCTTCTGGACACAAAGCTCCTCAGAGCAGTTAAAGCCAATAAATATATACAGGATGGACAGGGTATGTGAAAACAAAATTCTAGAATGATGTGGATGGCATGGCTCACAACTGAAAAGCACAACACCTGATCTGATAATGTACATACTTTCTGCCTAACCACCTAAATTACAGATGTAAACACACATACCTAAAAGAATAAAGGAAAGAATCATACAAATGTGGCTGGCTGTGGCAGTGCATACCTATAATCCCAGCACTCAGGAGGCAGGAAAAGTTTGAGGCCACCCTGGGTTATATGGTGAGTTCAAGGCCAGCCTCAACAGGACGGCAAGACCCTGCCTTAGAACACACACATGCACACGCGCGCATGTGCACGCGCGTGCACACACACACACACACACTCAGAGAGAGAAAGAGACAGAGAAAGGGAGGGGGAGGGGGAGGGAGAGAGGGGGAGAGGAGGGGGGGGACAGGGGAGGGAGAGGGAAGAGGACTGGATCATACACTATCAGGATAAGGGTTTTCCTGGACAGGAATAGTGAATGAGGTCAAGGAGCCAAACTAAAGGAACTCTGACTATAAGTAAGATTTTTAAATTTTATTTTGAGACACAGGGTCTCATTAAGTTGCCTGGATGAGTTCAAACTTGATCCTTCTACCCTTGCCTTCTAAATGGTAGGATTATAGCCATGTACCACCACGACCCTGGTTCCAATTGTGTATTGAATATTATTTTTTTGAGACAGAGTCTCATTATACAGTCCAGGCTGACCTCAAACTCATGGCAATTGTACTGGTTCAGCCTGCCTAGTGCTGAGGTAATGAGTATGCATTACCACACCCTGCTCCCAATTTTATTTTTTTAAAAAATAAAGATAGCAAAATATAGATAGAGGTTTGTGGGTGTTTTTTAAATAAGTATTTAAAAATATTACCTATATTCTTGTGTATATTTGAAATATGTTGTATCAAAAATAAAAATAAAGGGCCAGGGATATAGCTCAGTGGCTGTGTATGCCTGGCAAGCATGACGTCATGAGCTTGATTCCCAGTACCAAAATAAAAATAAATAAATAAATAAATATTTTTTAAAAATCAGGACCTCAGAGAATGGTCTTTCTTCAGTGCTGGGGATTGAACTCAGGGTTTTGTGCATGCAAAGCAAGAGCTCTACCACTGAGCCATAGCCCTAGCCCCAGAGTGGTCTTTCTGTAAGATAAGAAAAGAACCCTTTTGTAGGTACTCTTTTTTTTTTTTTTTTTTTTTGGTACCAGGGATCGAACTCACGACCTCGCACTTGCCAGGCAGGCGCTTAAGCCACTGAGCTAAATCCCCGGTCCAACTCTCTCCTCTCCTTCTCTTTCCAGACCTCTCTGGAAAGCAGAATTTAGTTTCTTCCTGTTTCAGGAAAACCTTGCCACTATTAGGCCACAGGGCAGGTGAAATGGCTGAGACTCTCCAGACAGGACGCTCGCAGCATGGGGCTTCTGAGGGGCTCTCACTTCTTTGTCCACCTCTCCTTTCCTCAAGTAGGGTAAAACATTCACTCTAATTGCCAACTAATCTTCCCAAATATTCTCAAGAAAGAAGAAAAATCACAACCAGTTAATATGTCAGCCAATATTTTACAAATAAAACATGTTCAATATACATTTCTCTATCAAAACCACCGTTCTTTGCACCCTCTGGAAACCACAGCCTCCCGAGGCCCTGGTGTACCTCCTCAGCGACTCGATGAGCACTGCCCGTGCATCAGGGACCTGGGGGAGCTGGGTCAGAAGAGCAGCGAGTGAGCCACATACAAGTGTGCCACCTTCCCACAGACTGGCCAAACGCAACTCACCACACGTGGCGTGAGCAGAGCAGGGAGGAAATGGGAAATGTAGTAGGATCTCCTGAATATGCTGCAGCAGAGGGACAGACAACACCATAATTAGGCAAGAGAAAGGCACGTTCCACTCACTGTCCTGACTGCCCAGAGGGGTGGCTCTGCCTCTATGCTCTAATGTTTGTTGTTGCAACACTGGGCCTTCATACTGAACGACAACCCCTCCCCTCACCTTTTAAATTTTTATTTTGAGACAAGGCCTCTCTAAATTGCCCACACTGGACATCAACTTGCAATTCTCCTGCCTCAGCCATCCTAGAGTACTGGGATGACAGATGGGCAGTACCACATCAAGCTATGGCTCTGATGTTTGTTTTTAAGTCCTTTATACTGTCCCATGGCACATCTTGGCAATGGTCATCTACACTGCCACAACCATGCATTCTGGGAAACTTAGACTACACTCTACCCATCCTAGGCTGGGCCACAGAACCTGGGCTACTCTAAAACCATGAGGACTGCTTTGGGGCCAATCTGGGCCTTCTCCTTAGAACTGATCTCAAAATGCCCAGAGTCAGCCGGGGATTTAGCTCAGCAGCATAAGCACCTGCCTGGGAAGTGCCAGGTCGTGAGTTTGATCCCCAGTATCAAAAAAAAAAAAAAAAAAATGCCCAGAGTTCAAATCAGCCTACAGGGACTGAGGATTTAGCTCAGCGGCATAAGTGTCTGCCTTGCAAGAGCGAGGTCGTGAGTTTGATCCCCGGTACCCCCCCGCCAAAAAAAAATTAAAATCAGCCTACTCATACCAGCAGCAACCACAATTTAACAAATCCGGGATCACATGGAATTCAATCATTTTGCTGGTTAATTTCTGGGACTAGCTCTACCTGATTCCCAAGAAAGCATTAACTAAAACATCCACCATAGCTGTCTGAGGCCCCCATCCTCCCACCCCCCACCCCTGCAAGGTCTGGGAAGCCCCAGCTGGAGGCAGCTTCGGCAGCACAGTCTCCCACAAATAGACTGTGACCCCAACACACATGCAGCCTGGTAAACGCATCCAGTCACATTCAGAAGAGCCTACCACCCCAACGCCTTCACAGAACCCTGACCCTACCTGGCCTCCAGAACGGGTACCGGGACTTTCCTTGTGTGTTCAAACATCAAGATGGCCTTCTCTACATCCTGGGCTGCCTGGCTGTGGGGCTGGTTCCCACCCAGGAAGGAAGGGAGAGACCGAAGACATGAGGGAAAAGAGAAGTAGCTAAGGCTGGCAAAGCCTGCCCGGCCTCGCAGCCACAAGTCTCCACTCAGCTTGAGGTTAAAAGACAAGGTGGTAACAAGGGCAAGAGGACACAGAACTCACATGAACCCCAACACATACAAAGCAAGAATGAACTGCACTGCCACTTTCTGCCCTTAGACACTTGGGCCAGGTCCTGTGAGGCTTCTGGGGATGGCCCCACGCCCAAGAAACTCCTACCCGCCTGTCTCTGCCTGGCTGCAGCTCATCCCACCACTCTACCACTCACTTAGGAAGCAGTAGGCTTAATTTTTGAGATTTAAAAAAATGGTGAAACAGTAACTTCTGAACAGCAATAAATGTTAAATGGAAAACTGCATGATACTTCTTCACCCAACACTAACAGCTAACAGCACCTATAAATATTCTTTCACAACTTTAAAAGTCATAAAGTTAAGGTTGTTTTCACAGCGACACTCAGACCACATAGCCAGCTGACATTTGATTCCCATGAATATTGTTGGCACTTTTCTGCAGGTCCCAGGAAAATCAGGCAGACACTTCTCTATCCCAGGAGACCCCCAAAGCTCTTCTGTGCCCATAGCCCTCTAGCCAACAGTCATGCATCTGCAGACACCACAGGACAAAACACCCCCAGAAGGACACTGCCAGCTGCACCAGGCACAAATCGGGTGCAACACTGGAAGATAAATTCTCAAGTCATAGCACAGAGCAGCAGACCAAGACTACAGGGCAACCAAGACCACATTACCTCTGCAATGTCGCCAGCCAAGGACACATCCTTATACAGTCCCATGTTCTCCAAGGAAACCTTCAGAAGAGAGAAATGAAAACTGGAAAAAGAAAGCAGTCACTGGCTACTGACAGACAGATTACGGAGGACAAAGACTTGCCTTGAGGTCGGCCAGCCGTGTCCTAGCCAGCGAGACATAGTCGCCAAGGAGGCTGCGGTATTTGCTGGGGACCAATGGTGGGTGGAGAATGTGTACCTGGGACAGACACAGCATGGTAAATCACCTCCAGGGATGGTAGAGAAGTAATGTTGAACAGAGACAGACACCAACAAAGCAGAGCTCACAACAAAAAGGCCAGAGGTCAAAGAGCCCCATGCAAGTGGGTGCTACTGGTGGTGGCACCATAGGCCACCTGCAGCCCATATCCACAAAGCCTGGACACATCCTGGTGAAGGGACAAAGCACAAAGCAGCACCAACCACAGAATACTGGGAAAGACCAGGCCCGTATGGGCTGAGGCCAGGCTCTGGGAGAGGTCTATAAAGAGAGCTTGCAGGGATCGTGGGGAAAACCTTGGGCCGCCAAACCTTAGATCCAGGGTTTGGTGGCCCAATGCTGATAGTTGGGGTTCACAGCTCTGCTATGAGGTAGCATCTCATCTTAACTTAACCAAAAACACAATGGCACAGAAGGGAAGGAGACCCAGAACTCAGAGCAGAAAGGTGAAGCCTGTTCCAGCCTCCCCTGAACGGTAGGGTAGCCCTCACTTGCCCACAGGCCCCACCCATCCTTTCTGGAATGGGAGACAAAGGTCTAACAAGAACAGAGGCTGAGAGCTCGGTGTGGTGGTGCATGCCTATAATCGGAGACCAAGGCAGGAAGATCACCGTGAGGTGGAGGTCAACATGAACTATATGAGATACATGTTTCAAACAAACAAACCACACATAAAATTCAAATAATAAACTAATATAAAGTCCCATTTCTTTACGTCCACTCTTGGATGGTAGGGCTACTGGGAGTCACAGACAGCTCCTCACCTGCAGGTACCGGGGGGCCTCCCAGGGCACAAGGTCAGACAGGAACTTGAAGAGGAAGACCAGAGCCTTCTTGCTGCAGCTGTGGTAGCCACTTGAGCTCCCAAAGGAGGCCTAGGGAGGAAGACAGTATGACCCTTGCCACCAGGTATCCAACCTGTAAGCTGTGCCATCCATACATAGAAGCCTGCTACAGTCAAAAGGGAGCCTTAAAGAGCCCATTTCTGCCTCCTGAGAAGGGATGAGATGAGTTTTTGCAAAGAGCTGGATGCAATGGTGCACACCTGGGAGGCTGAGGTAGGACTGCTGCCAAGTTTGAGGTTAGCCAGTGCTACATGGTAAGTTCAAGACCAGTCCAAACTACATAGTGAGACCCTACCTCAAGAAGCAAAACTAAAGCTAGAAATAGTTTGCTGTAGGGAACAGTAACTGGAACTGTCCTGTGGCCCCCAAAAGCACAATCTGTTCAAGCTCTTTACTCAGCAAACATACTCTCTCTGACAGCGATACTCTTGACTACAAAACTTCCAAACCTGTGTGTGAGCTGGCATGATGCCTGCAAGGTGGGCAAAGGCAAGGATGCCACCTTTGGGACACTAAAGACACAGATCAGAATGAGACAAGGTACATTATGCCAGAGCAGCCTTTAGATGATAATACAAGGCTTGACCAAGGCCAGTGCAATTGTGAAGGAAGGAAGGAGATCAGAACTGGCACTGGCCCTGAGTAATCACCAAAGAACCTACAGAGAGATCATGTGTCTATGGGAATGGCCATGTGGGAAGGCAGACCCATCATGACAGCAGGGGCCAGGACAAGCCTCCAGTGCGGCATGTAAACCTGGATGGCAGCATGTGCTGGAGCTTTATCCTGGCCCCTGAGAGCAGACAGCACTCAACAGAAACAGCTGACTCCTTCTTATGTTGTGATATCACAAACACAAAGAGCCACCAGGCAAATGGGGAAATACTGGTAACACCATACTGTGTCTAAGGACAGTTAAGGAAAAACCAAGCTCAGAGACATCAACTGTCTGCACCAGATACCAGGAAAGTCACCTGACACTGACAGGTTAAAGACTCACAGAAACCCCAGCCAAGGTCATCCTCTTCCCACCGAGGTTCTCTCACCAACAAGGGAAGGAGGAGACCCAGGCCCTCATGAAGCTCTCCCATCTCTGGGTGACACCTGCTCCATAAGACCTGAGCCTCAGTGACATGCTAACTGCAGGAGGGTTGACACTGAGCCCACCACCTGAGACCTGCCTTTCCCAGAAGCTTTCTGGAAGACACAGCAACACATACCCCAGGCTGGATCATGGCCATCATTGTGTTACTCTGGAAAAAGGAAGTTCTTGTTACAAAAAAGTATGTAGCTGAATAATATGATGTGCTACAAATCACATCACTAATCAGAGAGTTCAAATTAGCAAATGTGGCCCTATTAACATCTTTTTAAAACACAGATTAAGAACCAAGTACAAGCTGGGCATGATGGCGCATACCTGTTATCCCAGCACTTGAGAGGCTGAGGCAGAAGGATCATTGCAAATTCAAGACCAGCCTGGGCTACAAAGTGAGCTCAAGGCCGGCCTGAATTGCACAAGACCCTGAGTCAAAAAAGACAAAAAAATAAAAATAAAAATAAAAATAGAACTGAGTAGGGTGGTAGGGGAGGCTGAAGCAGAAAGATGGCTATGTCCAGGAGTTCAGTTAGTCTGAGGAACACAGGAGACCCTGTCTCAGAATATGCATGGACAAAGAGACTAACAGACCTTCAGATTCTGAACAAATACTTATCACAATGTACCCAATTGTAAATGTAAATTGGTTACACTTTACTTAAATTATAGCTTGAAAAAGTTGACTTTAAAAAATAAATGGAAGGGGGCCAAGGATGTAGCTCAGTGGCACAAGTGCTTGTCTGGCAAGTGCAGTATGCTAAGGACGATTGCCAGTATCCCCAAAAAAGAAATACATAAATGGAAAAGCACAAGAAACCAGCACCACGCCATCACACAGCATTTCTTTCCTCAACAGTCCTCTCAGGGGGTCCAGCTCCAGGAAAACTCAGTCAGACTCAGGAGACAACACCCCCACCCAATCCACCTGGCTGTCACAACCCACAAAGTAAAGACCCCGTGACAGATACAGCACACACACACCAGGCACAGAGGTGAGCAATGTCAAGGGCCAGGTGCTGATGAGTTCTGGGGTCCCATCCACCCAGTGGACGCTCAGGCCATATGGGCAGTAGCAACAAGCCCGGGTGCTGAGAGGGGATGAAGAGCAAAGTATACATCCACCAGCCACCCTGACCACACATCAGACAAGCCAGCCACAGTGCCTTTCCAAAGAGCCAGTGCCTAACTCCACAGTAGAGCCTGCGGAAAACCCAAAACTTGATAAAGAGCCAGGCAGTTTTGCAATGTCAAACTTATACAAGACCATAAAAGGATAACAATGCACCTAACCTTCCAGGTTGATGCCTCAAGGACTCCACCCCAGCCTGGACTGGCTGGTCCCCTGGGAAACACAGCCTTTGTGGGTCAGGGCAGCCCACACTAGTATTTTCAGAGCCCTCTCCAAGTGAGCCTGAGGTTTTGGGGACCAGAGTAAAAGTGCACATATCGCAGACAGAGTGACAGGGAGACCGAAGGGCTCTGAGGACCAGGGTCTGCACCTGGGATGCCCTGCTCGTACTGTAGAATAGTAAGCACTGTTAGTTCCTGCCCAATCACTTCCTGACTCCTCCAAGATGGACAGAATCCTCAAGAGGAAACCAGAGGGATTTAGAGCCTCCATAGCAAGCTGGAAGTCTGTCCAGGTCATCTCTGCAAACTGCCTGACACTGACTCCCTGGGGAAACTTGTCACCCCTGCCAGCTGGCCTGTGGGAAGCACTGTGATCTGGTAACTGACTTCCCAGGCAACTTACCTTGAACCAGTCTGCATAGGACGGGAACACAGCAGGGCCCTCCAAAGCAGCTTGGCGCACAATCAGGAATGCAGTGACCATGCTGTCCAGGTGGAAGCTCTCAAAGGCAATGGCCATCAAACGGGCCACCCAATCTGCGAGACCATGACACAGCCCACAAGTGACATGAAATTGACTAGGGGCTGAGGGCCCATCCAGGATGTGCTAGGCAGAAGACCTGGTGTCCATCTTGCACCAAACACAGGCCATCAGGACACAGACAGGGGCAGCATTCAGCACAAGTCAGGACAGGGTCTGCAGGTCAGGAAGGGTCTCACAGATGGACTCACCCTCAAGTGCCAGGGTTCTGCTGCCACCAGTATACAAAGCATCCTTGGTTCCCTATACGCACCTCTCACCAGCTGCTGTGCCTCAAGGAAGCAGGTGACCAGCACAGACACACAGGACAGCACACGCTGCCAGTTAACCTCCTGCTCCTCCAGAACTTCCTGCAGACAGCTGACTGCCTCCTCAGGGCTCAGCATCACAAAGAGCTGAAAGGAAAGCTACACTCCTACCACAACTCAGCCACTGGAGACAGTGTAGGTTCCTGCCTCCCTTAGCTGCAGTCCACTGTCTGCTAGAAAGCCTAGACACACCAAGGAGTAGGGACAACAGAAGCACAGCGTCTGTCCTCTCCACAGTGGTAGGCACTGGCTGAAGGAGCTCTTGCCCCTGACCTTCTACCAGGTGACAAGTTCACTCCCCAATCCTGGGCTGGAGCCCTGGTGGGAACAACTGTGTCTTAAGGAGACTCAACCTCTGGCGCTGGTATCCATGAATGGCTGTGGGACAAGGATGGGAACCGTAGGACCAGCCCCACTCACCCGGCGAAAGAGAGAGGTGAGCAGTGGATGTGTTCTTGCAAAGCTCCACTCTCTCTGCCTCTGGATGGCATCTGACACTGCAGGAGGAAACACAGGAAGGAGTGAGCTGGAAGTCAGCTTTCAAAGGCTACATTCCAAGCTTCAAGGAGGAACATAACTATTTTAAATAGTATTTTTCAATTGTCCAGCGTTTCCCTATTTGTTAATTAGTCATCATCACTTGGCATCCATGGGTTCTGGTTCCAGGACTCCTAAAACCCCACCACAGATGCTTGTGCTCCCCATATACAGGAAATAGTGATTTGCATGGAATCCATGCACACCCACCCTGCACAGGATTACTGTAACACCTACTACAGGATAAATGCTCTGTAAGTAGTTGTTGCAATGTTTTTGAAAATGATGAGGAAAAGGTCTGCACACCTTCAATACAGATGCAATTCTTCCCTCCAGTACTACTTCTCCAAAGTTGGCTGAATTCACCAACATGGAAACCATACTCTATTACACTGATTTTCTGTGGCTTTGGCCTATCTCCCTCCTGGTAACTGTCACCTTCATGAGGAAATTTTTCCAAGGATTAGTTACATTTTGCTACTTTGAAACCATAAACTGTCCATAAACCAATCTGAGCCAGGGTGCTGTCCTAGGGTGCCATCTTGGAGTAGGAGTCCCCACCCCCAGCCCTCTGCAGACTTGTCAGGTGCCCACTGGCCTTTCTTGCCCTGGGCATCCTACCCGAAGCCACCTAGACCACAAAAGCCAGGTGAACAAGGTTGAGGCAGTGGGTCAGTGCCCGTGGAAGACAAGAAAGAGCCTAGTGAGAGAGCCAACGAGATACCCACAGGCAGAAGACATGAAATCGAATTCTTACAAAAACTACAGAACTGCTTAGGAAAATGTTTATAATGACATACAAAATAAAATTGTGATATTCACAGTATGACTATGTCATTTAAAAGCCCATTTAGGAGGGCTGGGGATTTAGCTCAGTGGCTTAAGCGCCTGCCTGGCAAGCGTGAGGTTGTGAGTTCGATCCCCGGTACCAAAAAAAAAAAAAAAAAAAGCCCATTTAGGAAAAGGATGCAAAAAATGTTTTGTGTTAAAGACAGCTCTGTTTTGGTGACAATATAGATGGCAATTCTTCTGTCCTCTCTTCTTTAATCCTAAATTTTCTCAAAAACAAACTACTTCATATCTTTTTTCATAGTGCTGGGTATGAAGCCCAGGGCCTCACACATGCCAGGCCAAGTGTTCTACCACTGAGTCACACCCAGGCTAGAGAATGACTTCTACAAATAGGGACATTAGTGATGAACTGTCCTTCACCATCTAGAGGCATCTTAGAGGTTAAACCACACCATCCAACTCAGAGCCCAGGATCTCAAGAAGGGTACAGCCACAAATGGGGTAAGCAGAGCATCACCCAGGCACCAAGGAGCACACTGGGCAGGTACAGCAGGCTGGCTTACCTTTCAGCACAGGGCTGTGAGTGAGGATATGGACCAGTGTGTGATGGAAGAACTTCTTCAGAGGATCTGGCGCAATCACACAACACATGTGCATACTGAACATATCCAACCTATAGCACAGGAGGAGGAAGGGTCAGAGAGGGCACACTGCCGTCTCCACCATGCCTGGCACCTTGGCTGGCAGGCAAAGCCATTCACCAGTCAGGTCATGAAGCCATGAGCTTTAGCTGGAATCCAAGGAAGGTTTCATTGACAAGACACACACAGCAGGAAGGCTAACAGGCTAGAGCGAGTGACAAACTGGACACAGATTGGAAAAAGCAGACCAGACAGGGGCCAGGCTATCGAGAACAGCAGGGTGACAAGACCAAGTCCCAGCAAATTCAGCCACTCCATGTGCCTCAGTATACCATGTGAAAACAGGAGTCACAGACCCTCCGCACCAGGTGCTCCCGAATCTGTAGTAAAGCTGGGACCATGTCTGGTACACACAGTCCATATAGCAGCTACTGCAACCACAGCCAGGGCCACCTCTTGGAGGGATGCAAAGAGGATGGCCCAGGCACCCAGGGGCCTCCATGGGACAGGCCAGAAGGAAATGAGAGGCAAACAGAGGTCACAGAGTCTGGCCTCAAGGCTCCTTGATGGCTGTCAGCACAAAATCAGTGTCAGCCCCTGCAGCTCACCAAACCCACAGCTGTGCAAGACTCCTTGGAACAGACATGATGCTCACACCCACAATGTGGGGAACTGCGTCCCTGGCTCCCCATGAAGGCACTCAGCAACTACAAGTATGAGTTCTGTGCAGATAAAGATACCACAAGAAGCACAGACTCAGCCCTGCTGGTTGACTCCAAAGGGCAAGACCTCAGGGCACACAGCCCAAGGTCAAGGCTGGCCTTGCCTGCCCACAGAGCAAGTCTGATCTTAAAAGCACTGGCAGTTCATTAAAAACTCTGAAACAGTCACTACCTGACTCCAGGGACACCAGCTTCAGCAATCTGGCCGTGCAGTACAGACCATGTCTCTGCAAAGGTCACATGGTGAAGCCCTTATCCCTAAGGTAACCATCTTTGTAGGGGCCTCATGGTAGCATTCACACCCTTACCCAAAGACCAGAGAGCAGCTGCCCCTCCTCCACATACCTGGAAAATGCCACAGGAAGGGGTGCCCAGAGTCCAGAACCATGGGACAGGTCTAAACTGAGCCAAGGTTCACAGGCTTTGCTGTGGTAGGCCTGAGAAGACTCACATACACATAGACTTTCCATAAAAGTACCAAGTGGTAAGTGCATTCATTAAGTATAGCTCAAGTGCTTGCGGTATATGGAACAGGCAAATTATTGACAACTGAGAAGGCTGGAGATAGTGGGGACTCTGCCTGGCTTCTCACAACTTCCACCTCAAGGCCCCACCCATCCAGATACCCCAAATGCCCAGGCCTAACACCCATGTCCGTTACAGTCTGTCTCCATGCATCTCCATATGCCCTGGAGAGAGAACTAAGGCATAGCAGCAGTGAGCTAAGCTGGAAGATGAATAACAACACAGCTCTAAAAAGCAATAAGCTGGGGAAAGTGGCCACTCAGAGCATAGGCAGTCACCCAGGCACAGGGAGGGGGAGCTGCAAAGACCCTTGGGGCCTCTGTTGGGCCAGACAAGAGTGGGAAGAGGCTGAGCAGAGGCCAAGCTGTCAGCAGCATCCTCCCAAGGTCATCATGAAGGGCAGGGTGGGGTACCGAGGGCCAGTGCTGCCACCTGGTCCTGACAAGCAGGAGTGCCACCCCAGACATACCAGCACCTCACTGCTTTGTGAGCCGGAGACGACTCCTGAAGGTCAGCCGCCAGGGAGTCTAGCACAACTGCAGAGAAAACGTGTAACAGGAAACCATGTCAACACAGTGACAACTGTCACATACATGCATGTGAACACACACACACACACACACACACACACACACACACACACATATGCACGCATATTTTTGGAGCAGGTCAGTTTCTCAAGCCTCCCAAAGGCCCCAAGTACCCAGGCGGCACCAGCCCATGGTGACATTCGATGATCTCAGGCACTGAGATCTATAAGGTAGAAGAGTCACCCACATGTGTTGACAACCAAGGACACATAAGATGATGGTGCCTCACATTAGATAAAGGGCTGCTGGTCAAGGGCAGGCACATAGACCACAGCCACACGGGGGCCCTGGGGTGGGACTAGAAGCAGGCCCAAACAGTGACATACAGGACCACCTGCTTCACACAAGGCCCAAGCTTCAGAAACTGCTAGTAAGAAAACAAAACCATTTACAGTCCTGGGCCTGAGGATCAACTTACAGCTCAGCATTCTCTGCAACACATTGAGGGCGACCTGTCAGGACAAGGCACATATGGCAATTTTTAAGCAACGTAACCGGCATATGCCACACATGAAAACTATTACATAAATTACAGGACTGCTTTCTAGGGCCAGGGATTTAGCTCAGTGGCGTAAGCGCCTTCCTGGCAAGTGCAAGGTTGTGAGTTCAATCCCCGGTACCAAAAAAAACCCTGCTTTCTAGAAAGGATCACTCATGATTTTTTTTTTGTACCAGGAATCAAATTCAGGACCTTGCACTTGACAGGCAGATGCATGAGCCATTGAACTATATCCCCAGCCCTATGACTACTTCTTAGGCTAGAAACTGAGAGTCAGTGAGCCAAGCCATGACACAAGTGCTCTTAGCAACACTGGAAGCCACAGCTCCAGTGTGGACACACACAAGGTACAAGGGTCTGGTAGGGTGGGCGTCTTGAGTACTGTTGTGGTTTATATCTAGATGACTCCCAAAGCCTCAGGTGCTCAGAGGTTTGGCTTTGGGAGGTGATTGGATCTTGGGGATGTGACACCAGTATACTAATCCACTGGATGAGATTATAGATAAATATGCCATTGGGAGATACAGTATGGTTGAAAGAGGTGGACCACTCTGGGTATGGCCTGGAAGGGTCTAGCTCCCTCCCCCACTTTGACTCCACTTCCTGCTATCAGGCCATGAGCAACTCTCCTCCACCATGTACCTGTGCTATGCTGTCCTGCCTTGGAGTCAGCCAACAAAGGACTAAATATGAGCTAAAATAAACCTCTCCTCTTTTACTTTGTGGGTGTTAGGGATTGTCTTAGCAACAAGAAAGTGACTAAGACAGGTACTCTAGTACCTGGTGAGTCGGTCTTAGATGCTATAGTAGCCTGGCCGGGCAGTATGGGTAAACCCCAGCAAGCACAGGCCTGGAACTAAAGACCCTTCCCTTGGAGATCTGTGGGGGCTGGAAAGCTTAGGTGGGAAAACATTTCTGCTGGTGTCTTTCTTTCACATCTCCTAGACTTCAGAGGAATACCACGAGGAACACTTCACACCCCACAGACTCTCCCACACAGAGCTTGGACTGCAATGCTGACAGAGTGCCAACCACTGGCCCTGGAATGTCCAAAAGGGATCAAAAGTGTGGATGAGGGTTGCTCTTTGGGCTATGGCTCTTTGTCATAATGAGGCCAATTCTCCAAACTTCCCACCTCACTCTTCCTCCTACCTGAGGCATCTTATCAGGCTCTATAGTTCTTGCCAAATCCGAATTGTCCTGAAATGCCCTCAAAACCAACAGCTGCACAAAATCTGAAAAGGCATAAACCCAAAATATTTATGGATATGATGATCTCTAAACAGCTATGATCATACAGACCCTGCTACAGAGGGTGGAGTGTGGGTACAGCTTGGAAAGCCAACCAGCACCTAGGAAAGGTGTGGCTGGCCCTGCCACCCTGTCCAGCAGTCATTTACCAAGCCACTGTCCTTCTTGCATTTCACTTTAGAGGGAAAGGCTTATAATAAATCAAGTTTTATTCAGGGCTTTTAATACAGAGAAGTAGATTCCAAGAGATGTCTCATGGATGTTTCCCCTAGTCAGCCCTGACCACAGGAGACCCTAAGAGGCCTGCATTCGAAGCAGTGAGAGCACATGCCTTTGTAAAGGTTGAAATCAAGAGCCTGAAGTTAAAGAGGTTTTCTGTTCCATTTTCAGCTTCAACTTCACTTTCCTAGAACCAGAACCAGAAGCCACACACCCTCAAGCACCAGGAAGAAAACCTCTTGCAAAGGAGAAACCCACAAGCTGCCGGTGTCTCTTGGCCTTTATGTGTTGGGGCCCTGCATGGAAGTCACTGGCAATGCAGCAGTCTATGGCTTGAGTGCAGAGGGGCTTGGGGCTTCTGTCACCCAGCTGACTGACTAGACTCCCCAGCTCTCAGGTCAGAGTGAGCTAGGCTCATGCTGGGCCCCATGCCCATGGAAGCAGGCAGTGTCTTGTTCCCTACCTATGCAGGTGCCTGTTCTCCAGGACCCTGCCTGCAGTGACCCTACCAGAAAGCATAGCCCTGGTGGTGTTGCAGGGGGACCCTACCAGAAAGCATAGTCCTGGTGATGTCGTCGGATGGGCAGGACACTTCCATCTGCTCACAGAGAAGGCGCAGGTTCCCAAAGAGCCACACTGTCACAGCCTGCACATCAGGATGGCTGGGGACACACAGATATGTGATGGAGCCTGTCCTCTCAAGAGGCAGTTACGATTTGTGTTTTGAGACAGGATCTTTCTAGTCAACCTAGAATGATCTCAAAGTCATGACCCTCCACAGAAACTGTGGTGGCTCAGGCAGTTTTAGTACCTATACTTCACCAGGAAGCAGGGCCAGTAGGGACCAGCCAGGAAAAGTGGTGGGAACCTACAGCATGTGTGCTGCAGTGGGCTGTCTGTATCACTGAAAACTCTAAAAGGCTCACAGTCGATGGTTAGGCCTCTGCCCAAGTCAAGTAGCCTCTCAGTCTGCAATTGACACAACCATCTCCACACACAGCTCACTTCAACACAATAGCTGGGGCTAGGGATTTAGCTCAGTGGCATAAGTGCCTGCCTTGCAAGCTCGTGGTCGTGAGTTCGATCCCTAGTACCGATTAAAAAACAAAACAAAACAAAAATAAACACTATAGCTGATAGTGGGTGGCCCGGTGATCAACTCTGTTCAAGTGATTTTTGTTTTTCTTTTATTTTCTCTATTTTCCATTTCACTGTTTTCTGTTTTGATTCTTGTTACTTTCTTCAGGCTTAGTTTCCTCTCCTTTTCCTGGTTTCTAAGGTCCAAACCTAAGTTGATTTGAGAATATTCTCTTTCCAGATAGAGGCTTTCACAACCATAAATTGCCCTCTACACATTTTATTAGCTGCACCCTGTAAATTTCAGTATACTGTTCTAATTTTCATTCCTCTCAAGATATGTTCTACTTTCCTTTGTGATTATGTAACCCATTGGTTACTTAGAAATATGTTTAAACCAGGTACAGGGGCATATCACATCTGTAATCCCAGTCACTCAGGAAGCTGAGCACAAGGATCCCAACCTTGAGACAATCCTTGGTACCTTAGCAAGACCCTACCTGAAAACAAATAAATTAAATACATAGGGTTGGGATGTTGCTCAGTGGTATAGTGCCTCAATGCAGAAGGAAAGCAATAAAAGAGGAGAGGGGAGAAAAGAGCAAGGGAGGAAAGATAGATACTGCTTAATTTACCAAATTTCCTTCTGGTGCTAACTCTAAACTCCCTTCGCCTTGTTTTATGCCCGGACCCTGGGGGCCGTCCCCACGTGCTGATGAACGTGCACTCTGCAGCTGCAGTGGCTGTGCCCACGCAGCTGCCACACCAGACCAGAGAGGAAGGCCAGAAGGCCTGTGGCTCAGAGCCTCCCACTCCCTGCCCGCTACCTCTCCAGCAGCTCCCACAGGCTGACAACGCTGCGCACATGCAGGCGCCACACAGCTTCCAGCAGCAAAGAGCTCTGAGGAAAAAAACAGCACTGTGAGTCCCCTGTGTGAGTGACTTCCTGCCCAACACAGTCCCTCTGCCCCTTGCCCACTGAGCCCCAGGTCCTCTGCACACAGCCCCTGTGTTGTCCAGCATGGCCTCTCTTCTCTCCTCTGACGCCTGCCTGCCAGATCTAACAGGCTGTTCCAACCCTCTCCAACCTGCAGCCCACACACTCTATGCAAGTGAGTCCATCTTGCCTTTCAAAGATTTGCTGTCTTTTCATAGCTTTCAGGATAAAACTCAGACTGCGGCATAGGCCTGGGACCTCCAATGGGCCTCTCCCATAAGGACTTCTTTTTTTTTTTTGGTACCAGGGATCAAACTCACAACCTCATACTTCCCACGCAGGTACTTATGCCACTGAGCTAAACCCCCAGCTCCCACAAGGCCTTCTGAGGCAGCCAGACAGGCAGCACTGGATGTGCTTGCCCACTCCATACTACTCTCGCTGAACTCTGAGGGAAGCCCTTAAGGACCACTCTGACACACATCTGTGCTTGTCTGCACACCCAAACACCCATCACCACCATTCACATGTGTTTCCTTGCCCTCCTTCCACAACTGGATGGCAATGAGTACAGAAACCATAACAATGCCTGACAAATGAGTGAGCCATGTAACACAGTCAGGATAACATAAAAAAACACTTGTGGGTGACCACCTCAGCCCTAACTTTCCTTTTTTTCATACACTTGCTAGTAACAGTTATTGCTGAACAATTTGAACTTTTCAAAAATCTATAAACTGGGGCTGGAGATTTAGCTCAGCGGCATAAGCGCCTGCCTTGCAAGCACACGGTCGTGAGTTCCATCCCCGGTACCAATTTAAAAAAAAAAAAATCTATAAACTGGGGTATAGCTCAGCAGCACAGCTGCCTTGCACACACAAAGGTCATGAGTTAGAAAACAAAAGAGTTAGAAAAGAAAACAAAAATCAATAAACACATCATTGTCACAGCATTGTCATGAGTTAGAAAAGAAAACAAATATCTATAAACCTTAAAACCAAAAAAATGTGCCAAAAAAATAGCTTATTGGTATAATTTTTTTGCATTTGAGACAGTCTCATCATGGAGTCCAGGCTGGCCTTGAATGTGCAGTGAACCGCCTACCTCAGTCTCTCAAGTTCTGGGTTTACAAATGTGTACCACTATGCCCAGCAATACAATTTTTAAATTATATATGTACATATTTTTGCTTTTTGTTTTGCCTTTTTAAAACAGGATCTTGCTATGTAATTCAGGCTGGCCTTTGAACTCACAGAGATCTTTCTGCCTTGGCCTCTCAAGGGCTAGGATTACAGGTATGTGCCACCATTCCCAATTTTTAAATTACATTTTTTGTATCTTACTGCCTTAGACAGCCCTTGTAGGACCAGGGATTTAGCTCAGCGGCATAAGCACTTGTGTGGCAAGCGCATGATTGTGAGTTCAATCCCCGGTACCAAAAAAAAAGAAGAGAGTAACAAAGCCCTTGTAGGGGACTGGGGATTTAGCTCAGTGGCATAAGCACCGGCCTTCCAAGTACAAGGTCATGAGTTCAATCCCTGGTACCTAAAAACAAAACAAAACCAAAAAAACCCTTGTAACACTATATCCACAAAGGCAGAGCATCATGTTCCTGAGATGTGTCTATTCTAACAAGGACAACTAATGATAGGTAACTGCTGGCAAACAGGAAACTAAAGTACTTCCTTCCTGCCCACAACATGTCTGATGCCCCACTCCACTTTTATAACTCTCTAATAATTGAAGACTTTGCCTGAATTCCTAAGACACCTCAGGGAGTCCCAAGTCAAAACTGGGAAACTGACATGCACTCTAGCCAGGCATGGTGGCACATGTCTATAATCCTAGTACTCAGGAGGCTGAGACAGGAGGATCATTGCAAGTTCAAGACCAGTGTGGGCTACAAAGTGAGTTCAAGGCCAGCATGAACTGCATAGTGAAACCCTGTCTCAAAAAGACACACACACAAAAAAATATTACCTGCTTTCTCCAAAATTCTTGACAGAAGGAGAGACGGGAGAACATACTGTGTGCCAATAAATACTGGCCAACATCTAATAAGGAAGACAGCTTTTTCTGAAAAGAGAAAATATTTTTTAAAACAGGCCAATTAACTAAAACAATATTAAAGAACTATCTCATTTTCCTGAAGTTCAACAGCAATGCCATCTGTTCACACCCAAGGGGTACTGGGTCTTACCCTCTGCTCCAAGCTGAGCAGAACTGGGTGGCCGGGCTCCGAACACACCTGCTCCATGCTGCAGGCCACTATCCTGGCTGCCAGGATGGCCACAGGAACCCCCAGCCTCAAGGCTTGATCCCGCAGGGCAGAGCCTTAAAGACAAAAACACAGCCTTCCCTGAAAATGGGGAAAACTGGAAACACAAGACTTGGGTTCAAAATGCCTCTTGTAGCATTGCAGAAAACTGCCTGTAAAAGGAAAGAATAGCTGGGAACGGTGCAGCATGCCTGCCATCCCAGCAGTCAGAAGGTGGAGGCAGGAGGATCCTGAGTTCAACAATGTCACAATCAAACGTGAAAACAGCTTCTGATATAGTCACTACAATGTCTGAACCCACAGCTGTGCATGTGCACTTGTTATGTCTCACCTGACACAAAGCAAGCAGGATGAGCAATGCACTCTGACACTATGTATTCAGGAAACTTCACTGTCTCTCAGAGGAACACAAGGAACTGACAACTCCAGTGGGCTCTTCAATTAATTTTACTTCCCCAGGTGACACAAACTCAGGACTCCAGGCATACCAGACAAGTGCTCTACTACTGAGCAACACTCCAGCCCCTTACTTCTGTTTTATTAACTATGTCAACACCACAACTGAGTCTCCCCATACTGACTGCACTGATGCTGCAGTCAGAACTGGGCACAGCTTTCCCATACTCTGCTGTGCACCTGGGGTCAGAGAGGCCACAAGTGTGCTCAGTCCTCAGGACTTGGTTTCCTGGAATGATGGTGCATAATTTAGGGAATTCAAATGTAATTATAGCAAAGAAAAGCAGTATCACTTACCACTGGAATTTAGTGATCAGTTGTCAAGGCAGAGCTATTAAGGTTCTTTTAATACACTTTTTTTTTTTTTTTTTTTGTCTTTCTGAGACAGGGTTTCACTATGTAGTTGGGGCTAGCCTCGAACTCACGGCCTCCCAGTGCTGGAATAACAGGTGTGCGCCACCATGCCAGCCTTTAATAAACTTTAAAACAAATTAGTTAATAACACTTTCCAAAACAATAATCATTACGTATTAAAAATACGAAGGACAAAAAAATGGCTTATGTTTTGCTACTCATAACTTTCCCTACCTCACTTTCAAGCTGGGGTAGGGGTGACACGAGACCTGCATTCTGGGGTATGGTCTGCTTGCCCCAGAACAGCACAGTCTGTTAGCATCACTTCTCAAATGAGGTGGGGACTCTGGTTCTTCCTAACTCTAAGCCTAATGTGAGTCAAACAGCTTTTAAACCCAGCAGTAAAACCCAAAACAAGCCACAAAACATTATGTGCAAGTGGTGACTATACCCACAAGCAGAAAATCATTATTTGGCGGAATTCAAATGTCTACTTGTTTGTTTTCTTTTGTACCAGGGATCAAACTCACGACCTTGTGCTTGCCAGGCACGCGCTTACGCCACTGAGCAAAATCCCCAGCCCCTCAAATTTCTACTTGTAAGCAGATCACAATCACTTATCATAAAAAGTTCCCTATAACTCTTTAAGAAAATGAATCTGGGGGATCACGGATTTAGCTCAGTGGTGCAGTGCCTGCCTGCCAAATATGAGGTCCTGAGTTCGATTCCAGTACTCAAAAAAAAAAAGAAAGAAAAAAATGAAACTGTAACTCACCTATAAAGGAACTAGAATGATCACTGCAGGCCTCAGCACTGTCACAATCAATCAACTGACTGGGACACAATTTTTTACAAGGTGGATCTTCTACCTAGAAACCAAAACCAAAACATGAAGAATACTACTTTTTAAATTCAGATTCTAGGGGATGGGGATTTAGCTCAGTGGCATAAGTGCCTGCCTTGCAAGCGCGCAACCGTGAGTTCCAGCTGCATGGCCGGTACCAAAAAAACAAGTAAACTACTTAAAAAAATAAAAATTAAAAAAAGCAAAATTCAGGTTTCTGTTCATTTGATGTCTGCATGATCGGCATTCTCAAATATTTTTAAAATTACAACTTACTAAAGCCTCTTGAAAATTACTACTAAATTCATTATTGAAGTGCTTTCATTTCCAGAGGTAAACGCTTTCAGCTTTTCCTCTTACCGATTGCCTCCATCAGGTACACTATGCTTTTCAAGTTCAAAACTCTAAACCTAAATCTGCCTGCAAAGGCCAAGCCAACTTCCTCTTTGGTATGTGTATTTTTTATTAGTACCTGCTTGCAATACGTAATGTTTACATTCACGTTAGGGAGAATGTGCAGGTACTTTCTTTTTTAAAAAGTTTTTTTAAACTTGTCTCACAGAAGTGCGCTATTTCAGCGTGTGTCGTCTTTATTTCACTTAACACTGCGGTAGCAAGTTGCATGGTTTCTCTCTTACCTCAAGCAGAAGGTCCTCCAAGTTCTGGTGGCGTCTCAGGAGCTGCATAGCTGATTCCTTTAATTTCTGTTCACGCTCAGGATTATGTTTTTGCCGCTTGACCCTTCCGGCTAAGAGGGAAATCAGTTTCAGAACGGAGCAGACACCCTCGCACTGCGACGGCAGTCCCTCAGCCGGATACGATCCCGACCCTTAGCTCAGCTGGCAGTCTCGGGAGGAGAACCCGGAACGCCGCCAACAAGACCCGGGCCAAAGTCGGCACCCGACGGTCCAGAAACAGTGCAGCCCAACGCCCGGACCTGGCTGGCTAGCCCCCTACCCAGCAGCTCCTCCCAGGGCCTCCTACAGCCGCCCGCGCCCGCCATTGCTGAGCAGCGTGCCACAGGGGATGCGCGCGCCGTGCAGCCCGCGCTGCCTTCCTATTGGTTGCAGCCAGACGCGCAAATCCATTTGCTGACCGCCACACGCCCAAGTGGGCGGGAGCCTCACATTTTAGCCATATTCGTAGTGGCCTTGGATGGAAATGGGTGGTGGCCATTTTGGTGGTGGCAGGATTTCAACCCTAACGCTCCGCGTTTGGAGCTGGATATGACTGTGATATGACGTCCTGTTGTGCAGGAAGAATGGTGGCGTCGCCGATGCGTCGAGCTAGTCCTGAAGAGACAGCTTGGCCAACCCAGATGGTGGAGATGCTGAAAACCTCTGGCCTGCATTACTGAAAACTCCCAGAGGCTGCCATTCGGGTCTGTCTCTGACTGCGGGGAAAGTGGACAAGAGAGGATTTCCTGCCTCAGGGAGTAGGATTGGAGAGCATGCATCTCTTAAGATCGCTCCCTGCTCAGCACTCAAACTGTTCAAAAAAGACTACCAGCCAGAAAATGCCCTGGCCTCAAGTTCTCCATTTGTAAGACTAGCCTGGCATGTTCAGGGGCTCCCTGGGAAGGACCAGGGGTCCTGCTTGGAGGGGTGTCTGGAAGCCCAGAGCAGGGGTGATGAGCAGAGCCTGATCCAGAGCTGCAGGCCCTGAGAGACACCAAGGGTTAGGGTCAAGTGACCCTAACGTTTCAGCAGGAAGGCCAGTTCCTCAGGGGAACTGGCTGGTCTGGGGTGCCCATTTCCGTGGCACAGTGGTTGCAGAAATGTTACTGAACCGGATGGAAGACACAGCACCAAGGCACTTGGAAGGCAGCAGCTTTTTTACGGCTGTGGGCTGGTGGGAATCCAGTTTCAAATCATCAGTCCTGACTCAGGGTTACACAAAAGCTTGTGTTGCAACCAGGAAATACAAAAGGTTGATAGCCGGCTATTTTATAATTGGTTACCTATGTTTTGTCATACTTCATTAAGCAAATTCATTTTGGGCAGGTTTAGTTGCAGGAGTTCTTGTAGTAGAAGGTCAGGGGCTTGGGGAAGCAGGTAAAATCAACCATGTCTTTTTTTAAAATTTTATTTAAAAAGAAAAGAAAACAAAACAAACAAAATAGAAAAAAGGGTAGCAACAGTACAAAATTCCAAGGAAAAAAAAGAAAAGAACAAAAAATACTAAGAAATCATTACTTGATAACTTACATACTGTCTCTTGCAAATAGTTGTTCAAGTTACAAAGTTAAAACATACAAAGTACACATTCAAGCAATGAGACTGTTAACAGTTCTGCTCCATGATATAACAAAAACAATAATATGGTCATTCATCTTACACACTTAAACATACATGCAATCATGTCTTTGACTGAGCTAGTCTGTCTCCAGGTTCTAAGTCCTTGAAACAAGCTAGCACAACAGGACATGCTATAGGCTGGGTAGTGCAGCTGGGTTATATTTATCTTACAAGTTTCTGTTGGCCTAATATGTTAAAGCCAACTGAGTCTGACAGTCTTAACTGTGAGATGGGCTGGGCCTGCAGATCCTACCTCAGCATAATGCCAGCCTGAGTTTTAAAGTTCTGCCTCACAGTGACTGGTGCCTGCTACACTGTGCATCCACACTTCCCAGAAGGACTGTTCTCCAGGTAATGAGGTAGATGGATTCAACTACCACAGCCACATTTGGAAGCCACATTACTCCAGATTCCTTACAGAAGGTGGGACTGGCAGGCATGGGGAGAGTTTGTGGGGAGCCATGGCAGTAGCTGCCACTCATCCCAAGAGAGCCAGCCTCCACTGTAACTCAACAGCACAGCACAGTGTACATCCCCACGTATGCCACGTGCACACACACCATACATACAGATGAACAGTTGGCACACGTGCACATTTTACACAAACCACGTGAACACATACTTTGCACCTGCACACACCATGTATGTACACAGACACTGTGCACACAGTATTTCAATTAGATCCTACTACTTCGTTCTTCCTTCAGCAACATCATCCATCAGCAGTAAGAAAGAAGGAAACAGAATTCTCGGCAATACAGTGACATAAAATTGTCAGGTTCCTCAGCCAGGGATGATGTTGTTAGTTTGCTCTGACTGAAGTTCCCTGAGTAGGAGGTGACTAGTGGAAAGAATAAGGAGAGAATAGCTGCCTTGGCAAGAGAAGAAACCAGGAGCCTGACCAAGTTTTTAAAGGATCACAGTCATCCACCTTGCTGGCCCAAAGGTGGCACTGTTGTGCTGGTAACCAAAGGACTCACTTCAAAAGAGAAAAATCTAGCAGGTGCCACACAGCCATAATCTCAGCACTCAGAAGGTCTTCAGGTTCTGCAACAGAGATAGATTAGGCTGTACCCTGTCATGGCCCCCAAGATGGATGTTTCTCAGCACAAATTCCTGATACCAACATGTGAGCACCATTCTTGTCCTTTACCCATCTTCATCATCTTCAGAAGAAAAAGTGAAATCTTTTACACAGACATGAGGAGGATTTTTCTCTTCATTGTAAAAGCAGTAACATACTCTTCTTTGTTGGAACCCTTGAAGCTGAATACATGTGCAGGGCTGTGGCATGGCCCAGACATGGCTGAACTGAGAACGAGGAGACACCTCAGGGGGCAAAAGAGGCCACAGCTGAGGCCACCTAGAGATTTTTTTTCTCCTAGGATACTTCTTAATTGGCATCATCTTAATTGGCATTGATTCTGAGGGGTCCTTGAACCCCTCCCAAGATCCTGCTCAGGTTTCCTGCATTTTCCACTTCAATCCCTTCCTTGTTTTATTTATTTATTTATTTATTTATTTATTTATTTATTGTCTTTGTGAGACAGGGTCTCGCTCTGCAGTGCAGGCTGGCCTTGGGATCACTTTGTACCGCAGGCTGGTCTCAAACTTGCAACAATTGGCCTGGCTCAGTCTCCCAAGTGCTGGGATTACAGGAGTGTGCCACCACACCTGGCCCCTTCCTTGTTTTAAACAAATACAGGCTGCCCAGAGACAGTCTGTCTCAGCTATCAGGGTTATGAACTCTGCAGAGGATTTTGGTCCTCCTGGAGCCCTAAAGATCAAGTTGCTTATCTCATTCATTTGCATCTTTACTGTGCACTCTTTTAGGAGATTGAAGGCACAGACCCCAACACTTCTTGATACAAAATTAAAAGTCCAGAAGAGCAAGCCAGGCATGGTAGTACACATTAATACTTGTTCTTTACTTTTAGCCCTCAGCATCTTTATTTAGCAGAAACTCAGGGGTACATCCTGAGAAGTCTACATCACAAACTTTCCCCTGTTTTCACTCAAAAGATCCTGAAATTCCAGGATATGGAATACTAAAAAGATATACATTCAAAGATCTAAACTTAATAAGAGTAAGTTTTTATTGCTTTGTCAAAGAAATGATTAAATAGAATCGCTCCTCCCCCACACCAGTGTGTGTGGTGAGGTGTGTGACGATCCAAAGTTCCATCTGGTGGCACAGCTGTGATCCATGCTACCGTGCAAACAGTTTCACCTTTAGGAGTGAGCTGAATGGTGGCCCTCAGAAGTTATGGCTGCATCCTGACCCCTGGAATCCATAAATATTACCTTATTCAGAGAGTCTCTGCAGAGAGTCTCTGCAGATGTAGGTAAGGGGTCTCAAATGGGCCCTAAATCCAATGACAAATGTCCAAGTAACAGAATAAAAGATGACATGATCGTGAGTTCAATCCCCGGTAACAAAAAAAAAAATGACATGGAGAAGAGGAGAAACCACAAGAGATGAAGGTGGCTGCACAGAGGTAGCCACAGCCAAAGAGCTCCTGGAGTCATCAGAAGCTGGAAGAAGTCAGAAACACAGTTTCCCCCAGAGCCTCTTGGAGAGAGTTTGGCCAAAGCTGATTTACAGTCTTCAGAACGGTGAGAGGCTTGGGCATAGTGGTGCATGCCTTTAATCCCAACACTCAAGGCCATCAGAATAGCAGGAAGATTTCCAGTCAAGACCAGCCTGCACTACATGGTGAGACCTGTCTCAATAACCCCCCCCCAATTTCCATAAGATGATAAATTTCTATTGCTTAAACCAACCAGGTTGTGGTCATTTGTTTCAGCAGCCTCAGGAAACTCATACATCCACCATTGCTTCTGCATCATCGTTATACGTGTTAGCACAGAGAGAAAGGACAATTACACAGTAATGTTGTTATGAAAATGACTCTAATATACTGGCCACCCCAAACGATGTCAGGAACCTCTGAGTATCTGTAGGTACCCTGTAGGGGTCAAATCTCAGCACAGATGGCCCTTTAGGCAGAAGGCAAGATAGTAAATATTTTAACCTCATGGGCCATAGTCTCTGTTGCAGCTATATCACATACTACAGCAGCATGAAAGCAGCCACAAATGAGTCCCAATTTACCAGCCTCTGATCCGAAATACACCTACACTAGGGAGGCAGAAAATTGAATTGCATCCTGGCCTTGAAATAGGAGTTCTACAAGTTCAAGATAAGGTCAACCTGTACCTCATCTTCTTCTTTTGTCAAATGGGTAAGATAATACATAGTCTCCCTCCTGCATAGGATTTTTTTTATCTCAAACTTGTATTTTATTTTATTTTTTTCAGCATAGGATTCTTGTAAGAATAAAATGAAATGACAGTGAAATTCCTGTGACTATTTTATGAACACCCAGTGGTCATTCAGCATGCTTGGTTGGACTCCTAAATGCAAAACTGGAAAAGTTCTGGCCCTGTGGAGTACACAGGCTAATGGGAACAGAGAGACATAATAAATAAAATGTGGCATGCTGGATGCCAAATGGTAAATGGTGTGAAAAAAAGAATTGCAAGTTACTAAGCAATGGGAGGGAAGGCAGGAACATAGCAGGGGCCACTGGAGCTTTTGGGTTTTATTATGTTTTTGAGATAGGTTCTTGCTATATAGCCTAGGTTGGCCTTAAACTGAAGTCCTCTTGCCTCAGCCTTATGAGTGCTAGGCTTGCAGATGTGCACTATTACAACCATCATACGGGTTTTTGTTTTGTTTTGTTTTTGTTTTTGTATCAGAAATTGAACTCACAACTTCATGCTTGCCAGGCAGGCACTTATACCACTGAACTAAATCCTCAGCCAATATTGGTCCTTTCTAAACATTGTGAAAACCTAGCTTTCATGTCTCCAAAACATCAGTTATCTATTCACCTGACCAATGTCTGCTGAGAGCTGGCATTCTTTAGAGACTTTTCTGTCAAATTAACTCACTTCTCAAAAAATAAAAATCGAGTGGCCCTGAAGCAAGGCCAGCAAATTGCTGTAGCTGATAGTTTCAAAAAGAAGCCTAAAGAGAATTCTTTCTGTGGTCTGTTGGCCATTTCAGAACTTTGGAAATGGAATGGTCGATTCATTAGAAAGAAATAGCAGGTGAGTATGGTGGACTTTAGGGGGCTTGCAGGGGAGAGACCCTGGCGCATTGAGACCTGCACAACGTGGTTGACTCGGGGTGCCGGGAGAACAAGGAGCACCACCCCTCTCTGGGGGGCGGCTGAGAATGTGGCAGACTTTCGGCAGCCTGAAGGAGAGAGACCCTGGCACATCGGGATCTGCACAGCGCGGTTGACTCGCGTGCTGGGAGAACAAGGAACTCACCCCCTCTCTGGGGGGCAACTGTGATCCTGCCTGCGTATGGACTGAGAATCAGACATCTCATGTCATCCTGTCCCCCATCCTGTGTCCCCCCTCCCTCTCCCCCCTGCCTAGCAAGTGGGAGCCAGTGAACTACACATCTTGTGAAAAGATTGGCTATGTTATTTAGTAAGAGCTCTCCATATGCAAAGATAAGGACAACCATTTGGAAGAAAACAAGAGACAATATGACAGATAGTGAAGATCTCTGGTTGTCTAGCTTTGAAATTTATGCTTTCTTATGTCCCATTCTGTTCTG
>PVJX010000294.1:92061-138526 GCA_004027295.1 Dolichotis patagonum | reverse complement strand
TAAAAAATAAAAAACAAAAAAATCGAATTTAAAAGAAAACTTTACATACTAATGTAAGTGGAAATCCTGTATTCTTTTTTTTTTTTTGGTACCAGGAATTGAACTCACCACTGCATGCTTACAAGGCAGGCGTTTATGCCGCTGAGCTAAACCCCCAGCCCCCAAAATCCTGTATTCTCATACATCATAAAGCACATATGAAACAATTTAAAGAAGTTTGTTAAGGACTTGTCTTTGGGGGCTGGGAATTTAGCTCAGTGGTAGATCAGTTGTCTAGCAAGCAAGAGGCCCTGGGTTCAGACCTCAGAACCAAAAGAAAACAAATTAAAGAGAAAAAAAATAAAATTTCAAAATGAGATAGAGGGTAATAATGGTTAATACACTGCATATTGTTATGTTTAAATTAGTTACTCAGAGTACAAGATCCCTGCATTTAATTGTCCAAACGATATTAGCACAAACCTTTCTTTTCAATGAACTAAAAGAAATTAGTAATATAACTATCTTTATATATATATATATATAAATTTCAGCTTCTCACACTAGGGAAACAATACAGTGTTCACACATGAGTCTGATTTATTTCACTTATGAATATGGTCTCTAGTCACATCTATTTATCTATAAACGTCTCAAGTTTATCCTTCTTTATGGCTGAGTAGTATTCCATTGCATAAAAATATCATTCTTCAGTTGATGGACATTTAGGCTGTTTCCAAGATCTAGCTATTACAAATCACCACCAAAAGGTTTAAAAACAAAAAAAGCAAGAAAAAATTTTGTCTTTGTGTTACTCACAATCAGACCAGCAATTTTTTTTTTTTTTTTTTTTTGGTGCTGGGGATCAAACTCATGACCATATGCTTTGAAGGCAGGTGCTTATGCCACTGAACTAAATCCCCAGCCCTGTTACTCACAATCATTTGTGAATTTCATTCATACCTGAGAAGGTTGGAAAGCATCATTGCTACCCCAA
The DNA here is from genome assembly GCA_004027295.1 of Dolichotis patagonum. Classification (NCBI taxonomy): domain Eukaryota; kingdom Metazoa; phylum Chordata; class Mammalia; order Rodentia; family Caviidae; genus Dolichotis; species Dolichotis patagonum. The sequence continues at coordinate 137,550 of PVJX010000294.1, read as the reverse complement.
CAATGAGAAAAGAAGTGATGTATGGGTCAAGGATTTAGCTCAGTGGCATAAGTGCCTGCTTGGTAAGCACAAGTTTGTGAGTTCAATCCCTGGTACTGCAAAAATAAATAAATAAATAAATAAATAAAGAGATGTTATCTCCCTGAGAAGCAAATCATCTGACACCCATGGGAAAACAATGTCTCTAAGAAGATGGGATCCTGTGCCCTCACATGCAGCACAGGAAGGAGAGACACAAGGTGCTATATTCACAGGTAACAAGAAGCCAGGTAAAATTCTCTCACGAACTGCTGAAAGCCAATTGTGGGTGAGAAGACATTGTCTTTGGGAGCCACAAACCCAAGAAGAGCAGACACCTACTCACAAGTTCTCATCCACACAGCTCCCTGCGACCTTGAGGGAGGCTGGGCAGAAGGAGGCACTGTAGGAAGTTGCCTGCAGTGTTCCTGCCTGGAGAAGGGACAGGTCACTGCATCAGGAAGGCAGGGAGCCCACACAGACTTTTTCCTCCTGTGAAACAAAAGCTTGGAAACAGACGGGACAGCTAACACTGTTGTCAGAACAGCTAATGCTGTTGTCCTCACGGAAAAGGTGGAAATCCACTGTGGACATCTACCCTGCAACATGGGGAGAATGTGCCCCAGTGCCAGACCCTTCGAGGTCTCTTTCCACCAGGGAGGGAAGAAACTCTCCCAATGAGGAACCACAAGGATGCAGGCAGGATTACTGAGAAAGCCTCACCCAGAGCCCAGACAGGAGGGTCAAGAGCAGAGATGGGCTGAGACAAGAGGCAATGCCCTGTCCACACCACCACCACTCTGAGCTAACAACTGACAGCCCCCATAGCTAAATGCTAGAGGTGAGGTGAAAACACTCAGCAGTCCGTAGGAGAACCCAAACACGAAGTGGAGGCAGGAAGAACATTCCTGAGGCAGTACCACCCCACATAATGAAAACAGTGCTAGAGGAAAGTGAAGATGGTGTTAGAGGGCAACCATGACAGCAGCAAGCCCAGAATCACCTCCTCTGTGGACCACAGGGGCAACACCAGGGATGTGGCAGAAGGTGCATGTTTACTTCAAGACCAGACACCACCTACATCAAACTGTCCTGGCCAAATGCAATGCTTGGCATTCAGCCAAGGTACATAAGATGCAAAGTAAGATTAAAAACCAACCCACTCTTAAAAGACAACACAAGCAAGGAAAAACAGGAATTACTCAAACGAAAACAGAAAGGAACTTTAAAATAAGAGAAGATCCAAGAGGTGTGGAATAATGCCAAATGACAAGAGAAAGTCCAAACAGGCCTCCCAAGAGAATAAGAGAAAGAGAATGAAGTAGGAGAAATTGTTAAAGATAAAATGGCTAAGAATTTTCTAGAAATAAAAAGATGATCTGTGAGATCTAAAGGCTCAAAGTACAAATGATGGAAGGCCAGGGATATAGCTCAGTGGCACAGCATCTGCCTGGCAAGCACAAGGTCCTAAATTTGTTTCCTGGTACCAAAAAGAAAGGAAGGAAGGAAGGAAGGAAGGATGGAAGGAAGGAAGGAAGGAAGGAAGGAAGGAAGGAAGGAAAGAAAGAAAAGAAAACAAAGCACAAATGACAAATGATGGGACAGACAAAACCATAGGAAAGGGACATTCATACACAATATTCAGACTGCCAGTGTTGCTGAATATAGTGATATACATGAATAATCTCAGTACTCAGGAGACTCAGGCAAAAAGATTGTCATAAGTTTGAGGCCAGCCTGGACTATGTAGTGAGTTCAAAGTCAGCCTGAACAACATAGTTAAACCCTGTATCAAAAATAAACAAACAAGCTTTTGACATCGAAGAGCAAAAAAATTATGGCACTGATCAGAGAAAAGACACATTAAATAGAAACAAGAATTACAAGGAGTTGGGGATATAGCTCAGTGGCACAAGCACCTTCATGGCAAGCACAAGGTCATGAGTTCTATCCCCAGTACCCCCCCAAAAAATAAATTTTTAGAAAGATAAGAATTATAGCAGACATCTCACCCAATGGCATGGGAGCAGGAGATGATGGAGGATATATTCAAAGTGCTGAGGAAGAGGCAAGGGGTGAAGAAGAATTAAGATGTGTTATGTACATGTTCCAACTCACCATGATAAATGTAATCATGTACTAATAAAAATAGGCTTAAAAATAAATATAAATTAGTAAAGTTTTGGAAAAACCCATAACTACAAATTTCTATACCTAGCAAAGACATCTTCGAAATAATGAAGGCAAAAATCAAAACATGTTCTGTCATACAAAGTTGACACAATTTATTATCAGAAGACCCATGCTGCAAGAAATCCTAAGTTCTTCAAACTGAAGGAATATGATATCATACAGAAATTTGGATTTGGATCCGCACAAAAAAATTTCATACCTCGAGAAATGGATATAATGAAGACAAATATAAAAACACCATAAAGATTATTTTCTGAACAAACCAAAACGGTAGCACTGTGGGTTTATCACATGTGGAAGCATCAACACACACAACACAGGGACTGGTAGAACTCAAAGTGTGTTTTTGCAAGGCGGCTGAATTCATGAACTGTGTCACTTACACAGCTGTGTCTGTCAAAATTTACACACATGTACATTAAAATGGTAAACTGTATTGCTTCCAAATTGTACTTCAGCCAGGTGTGGGGGCACATGAGGTGGATTTGTGAACAACAATATAGCAATCCAAGCAGCCAAACTGATAAGTTTGAAATTCAATTAACTGAAGTCAGGACCACTCTCATATACAGACACCTCCCACCACCGTTTCAGAGTCCAGACAAGTGGCCCCAAACTGGAAAGTTACAGAGTTTTCAAAATAGAGAACCACAAAAGACATCCTGTTGGAAACAATTTAGCTAGAATCTTACATTAATTTTTGGTTGACATCTGTATCCTGCTTCTTTTGTTGAGCGGGTTAATTTTTCTCTTGTGGGCACAGCTCATTCTGCTTTCCTCATGGGACTTATACTCTGAGTAATTTTCCATTTTCCTGGGTCAAATACAGGGCACTAGTTAAATGCAGGGCTCAAGATGGCATCAGTTATGCTAAGCTACAACAGCACACTCCTGTAATCCTAGCACTTGGAAAGCTGAAGCAGGTGCATCACTGCAGGTTCATGACCAGCCTGGTTACAAAACAAGCTCATGGGTGGGGGATTTAGCTCAGCGGTATAAGCACCTGCCTGGCAAGTGCAAGGTCCTGAGATCAATCCCCGGCACAAAAAAAAAAAAAAAAAAAAAAAAAAAAAAAATCCTGCCTAACAAAACAAGCTCATGGTCAGCCTACATAGTAAGATCCTTCTTCAAAAAACATCCAAAAAAGAATGTTGTTCACTCTAAAAAGAAAAGTAAATTAAGTCATTTTGCATCTGTCAAAGATTCAAAAGTTTGACACTATTCCACACTCAGAGAGCTTGAGGAAATAGACACCCTCAAACATTGCTTGTGGGTGTGTGAATTGAGAGCATTCTCTGGAGGGCAAGTTAGTATCTGTTGACGTCTGCATGTCGTTTGGTCCAGCAAGTCCATCTCTTGGGATGTACACCACACATGTAGAAATGACCAAGTATTAATTGTGTTTCACTGTGTGAAAGGTACTTGGCTATAAAAATAATTTAGGAAACAGTGTATTCCAGGTTGTTCATTTGGGAATGGAAATGACCTACATCCCCATTGGTGGAGCACTGTGTGGGGGCTGGAGTACCCATAGTGATCTGCAGAACTACAGAGAATGTGGAAGCTCTCCACACACTGGCAGACCCATTCCCTGTGCTGAGAATGATAAACCAAAGTACAGGGAAGGTGTGTGACATGCTATTCTATGTAAACAGGGGTGGGCATGTTTGTAGCTGGCATGTGACATTTCTGGAAGGAAAACCAGACACCCACCACAACAGTTGTCTGTGCTAGAGGCACTGGGTGACTAAGACCAGTGTAGGGAAGAAGACTTTCCAATTTTTATCTTTTTTCTACCTTTAAACACTAAACCTATAAAATTCACCAAAACTAACTTTGTAAGGGGATTATTCGGGATGGGCAGTGGGGTGGCCAAGTCAGCATCAAAACCCAGATGTCAGTCAGGATGTGATGCTCTGTCAGGTGCAGTGCAAGGTTCTTGCAATGACCAGCCTGTGACACATGGGGAGAGGGTTCCATTCATTATCTATTCAAGTTGCAAATGACCCCAAGTGTCCTCAATGGGAAGCAAACAGAGCCCTTGACTATTTCCCATTTCCAGACTAAGACCCCAAGGTGGGCACCCCCTTCTTCCCCAGCCTCCACCCCATGTCTTGCAGGAACCTGTCCGCTGTTCCCTCTGTGCTGTCTGCTTGGTTTTCTCCCTTCATAATGGCGCCATTCTGGACCTCGCCGTGGGAGCGTCTCACCCTTTCTCCGGATCCTCTCTCTCTGTCCAGGGTCAGCTACACTCAGCCTCCACATCTTCAGCCACTAACCCAGAAATCTTTAGCACCTGTCCCCAGACTCCTCCCTCCTAGCTATCCCAGGTTCCCTGTCTGAGACCAAGCACAACCTGGCTTTCTCTGGCATCCTTTGGGATCTGTGACTTTTATCATTATCCCAAAATAAACCTAGAGCACAAAACACAACCTCTCACATTTCAGCTATTTCTCCTGGACCCCTGAGCAGTGGCCCTGCCTGGTTGCAGGAAGCACAACAAAGAGCCATTCAGGGGACTCTGGGCCAGAGAAACTGGAACTCACCTGCAATTCACTGCAAATGGTGTTCATGGCATCCCTGGGGAGAAGTCGACCTGTTTTTGAATGTGGAATGGACTTAGCAAGGCCCAGGAAGCTGAGCTCTCCACTCCTCATAAGTGAAGTGGTCCCACTCTGTCGAGGAGAGGGACATCAGAGGCCTCTGCTTGAACACTGTCCCTGTGCTTGACTCACTGCAGATTCTGTGCACTCCCACCCTGGGTGTGGCACATGTTCTTGATACACTGCCAGGGGCCCTGGAGTCTTGTGCTCCTGGATCACAGAACTCTGGAGTCATCTGTGATTGTAGCCGTAGAATACTTGGGTCTCCTGTTCTCACTCATTCTTTTAGCCTCTAGGAACCTAAAATTAGGAGTATCTCATCTCCACATCCACTTGTGAGCAGATGCTCACAAGTAAACATCCAAAGGTTTTTGGTCTGTTCCAGCCCCAGTCATCAGCCCACAGTTGCTCTGTAATGTTGCCACTGTAAGGCGATGATTTACAGTTTCCCCAAGAGTTCTCATGAGTATTTTTTCAAAGTAACAAACAGAACATGGAAAAAATCAAAACCAGTGGAGCTCCTGGTCTGCACTGAGCATGGGCGACTCACCTACCTGGAGTGGTTGTATTTGTTCCCTTATGTGGCTCTGGCCTCCCCTAGGAGCAGAGGGGCAGGTCTTCCCCAGGCTGAGACAGCAATGCCCATCCTCTGTAAACAGCAAGAGTGGACAGCACCAGAAGATAAATATGTGTGAGTGTCTTTGCAAATACGGTAACTTAATATAGTCATTACCCCGGCTGGGGATTTAGCTCAGTGGCATAAGCGCCTGCCTGGCAAGCGCGAGGTTGTGAGTTCAATCCCCAGTACCGCAACAAAACAAAACAAAACAAAACAACCCAATATAGTCGTTACCCAAAGCCAAGCACTGGTGGATTAATCATTGAACTAAACAATTCAGGTCTGTCCCCAAGCAGAATGGCCCATAGTCACTGTCCCCCAGGGCAATTTCCCAGCCTTCTAGAAATAAATGTACTACAGATGATCACATAACTATGGAAATAGTCTTGGCCCAAAGCCTTCCAAGCTGCGTTAATGATTGACCTATAGCAATTTCTACTGCAGTGTACTGTTGAGTTTCTTATTAACAGTTTCTTATTAACAGCTGAAATCCTCCTGACAAGTTCAAGTTATGAAAGAACCAATATTCCTTTAATTTTGAGATCTTGCACTGTGTACTCCATGGACAAATAGCTAAAGTGTTTTATCCCTGGTGCCATTTTCTCAACTGGGTGGAAATGCTTGTTTTGTTTTTTTTTTTTGGAAATGCTTGTTTTGACATTTTGTTTTGCATTGTTTTGTTTTGTGACAAGGTCTCACTCTGTAATTTTAGCTGGCCTTGAACTCACTATATAGCCCTGGTTGGTCTTGAACTTGCAGCAATCCTCCTGTCTCAGCCTCCTGAGTGCTAAGATTGCAGGCATGTACCACCCTGCCTGGCCTTACCTTGACCTTGACTTCAGTTAGCAATTGGCAACATTTGCCTCTGTACCAAGCAAGGATCATCAACCACACCAGGGCCCAGCTGTATCTAGCAGCTTAAAGCCATGGGCTGATTTAATAAGCTTTGAGTGCATCCTTTTTAAATCTTCTTTTTGCTCCCTTGGAACTTCTGCCTTCCTGCTTGATCTCCTGATCTCATGCTAGATGACTGATAACAAGTGCCAACTTCTACATGCTTTTGTGTCAAAAGATTGGCACCAAGTGGAGGGTTTGACTTGACCTGAGTCAGGCACAGGAGCTCTGCTCTGCACCTGTGGCTGACAGGTCTTTTCCACTGGTAGGTCATGCCCACCTGCTCCAACTGCTCCAGCCACTTCACCATCCCCTAGATTCCTACTTCACAAGGTTCCTGCTGTGGCTGCCCTTTTAAATTTCTGTCTTCAGGAGAACCAGTCAGCCAGTCCAAGATCTGGCCATGGTGGAACTTAGGCGACTGAACAAGATAGCAATTCGCTCTTGGTAAGCACCCCTGGCATGAGCCAGGAGAACCACCCAGCAGCTCCCGTGAGCCTATCAGCCCAAGGGCTGAGAATCAAACAGCCCCCCACCCTGCCCGTTAGCAATTGGGGTCTGGCCCCAGTTGCTAACAGGGAAGATGACCCTATTATCTTCTTGGGAAGATGACCGTATGCAATACAGCAAATATGGAGGATTTCCTTCTATCTTCTGTTTGAAGACAAATGCTGTTTTCACTGTTTTATTTTGTTATGATTAATTGTTTTGCTCTACTCAATATTGTCTTTTGATTGCTTTTATAATGTTCTATTTTTGGTTTGATTTCACTATACCTAATTGAATGGACAACTACTGTGAAGCTAATGAGATATACTATGGTACCTATTACTGTTGAATATGTAAGATTTTTTTTTTTTTTATCGGTACCAGGGATCGAACTCACGACTGCCTGCTTGCAAGGCAGGCGCTTATGCCGCTGAGCTAAATCCCCAGCCCCGGTACCTATTACTGTTATCCTGGTATCCTGCTGTGAAGTTCTGTACCAATTTCACTGCATTGTCCCGATTGGCTTTGTTCTGTCTTGTTCTGTTGTATTTTTACTACCTTCAAAAAAAAAAAAATTCCTGCGTTCTCCTCTTCTGGTATCCTTGTGGAGTCCATACTTGTAAGCTCAGAAACTGGGGAAATATTGAGAAGGTGCCCAGCAAGTAGTTATAGCAACGTAAGACACAACTCACTTTATCAAACTCCTTTCTGCAGGAAGGTTAGAAATCCAGGAGAGGCGCCAAGTATTTTATTTATTTTGGTACAGGGGATCAAACTTACGACCGGGCACTTGCCAGGCAGGCATTTACACAGCTGAGCTAAACCCCCCACCCCTGAGGTCCAAGTCTTTAGCAAGGTGCCACACCTTATCCTGTGGTTCCCATACTCAGATGCCACCGCATCATCAGAGAGCTTCAGAGCCCCAAGTTTCATCCCAGATCTGGTTGGATCTCCAGCCCCCCAGCCTGGGAATCTGCACTGGCTGGGACCCACAGCTTCACTGCCACTTCTTGCCCAATGGCATTTTGTTGCCATGTAATTCTGATATAGCACAACTGTGGCATCACACAAACCTTGCTAAGCTTAGGAGCAGCCTGGCCTGTACCACCTCTGGGGCAGGCATGGGAGGCCTGGAAAAGAGGAAGAGAGGTGTCTTGTGGCCACTGGGTGGAGAGTCCTCTGCTGGAAATGCTTCCTACCTGCCCGCCAGTGTCGCACACACTTTTTTTTGTTTGTTTGTTTGGGTTTTTTGTAATTTAAAATCTTTATTGAATCATGTTTTCTAGAAATACTGTATTTTAAAATAAATCACCAAAGGCCAAATACTTCTCTCTCCTCTCAATTCTTTTTTGTCTTGTCTTTCTGTTTGGGATGGGTTTAGTTATGTAGCTTCAGCCATCTTGGACTCACAGCAATCCTCTGGCCTCCTGTGACTGCTGATCTGCACCACCATGCCCAGCTGTCTTCCATATCCTAAACCCCTTTCCCCACCAAACATAATGCCTATTTTTTAATTAATCACTTTGTGACAGCTGTGATTCCCAAACCTTTTTTCCAAACACTTTTAAAATACAAGATCATCATAGCAAACAGACCATAGGTTGCAATTCTAAAGGGTGGGGGCTTTAACTGATCAAATCACCCATCATCTGAATCCAGCCTTCCTTGGCTGTAATGTCTTTGTTCACCAGCACTGCATGCCTCGGAGATGTCCCCACAGATGTCCTCACATCACAGGCGCAGCTGCTGTAAAAAGCAGCTAGAGCATGGAGAGGAGCCCTGCTGACATGATTCTATCCTTTCAGACACTTCTCCACTTTCTTTATCATCTTCAGCGTTATCTCTGCAAGAGTCTTGATTGCTGGATTCAATAAAATAATTTTCTTCCCCATTCTCTCTCTTCTGCTTTTTCCTCTTCATTAAAGCTTTCTTTATCTCCAGTGAAACTTTTCATCTCTTGATTGCTGAAGTAGTCAAATACTTTTCCACTTTTGCATTTCTCTGAAAGAAACTTATCAGATATTCCTAGTGCTTTTAGTTTGTTAGAATAATGCTTTTCTGCTGCCATTCTCGCATTTTTCTGAGAAACTCTTTCAAATAGTAGTGGCCTCATTTTAAATTTTTCTTCTCTTTCTTCTAGTTCTCTTCAGTATTCTCTCATTCTTTCCTTTTCACTCTTTCTGAGATATTTTACTCTGGATTTAGACATCTGAGCTAAACTTTGATGAGGATCATAAGTCTTAGCCCGGGTAGTCAGGAGTTTCTGCAATTCTTTCATTCTTCGCTTCTGCTTAGTTAAGATCCGATTTCTTTCTTCTTCCAACATTTTCTTTTCCTCAAGTGATCTCCTGATGGCTTCTTCCCGTCCTCTGGAGGACGCTGTGGGTGCTGGGGGTGTGTGTCGCACACAGTTTACAACAACCTCCCAAAGTCGACCTGGCCGCCAGCCCTCCAGCCACCTCCAAGGCATGGTGACCTCCTCTCTGACCCTACCATGGGGGAAAGGGTGAGGCCCACAGGCCCCCTGCCTTCCTCGGGCATCCACTCAGCATCAGACAGCCCAGGCCTCACAATCACCGCAGTGTGTCCGGCCTGCATGCCAGCCTAAGCTGGGAGCATGTGTGGGCACCGATGTTGGCGGCCCCCGGGCCGCCAAGTTGCCCGGGGAGGTGGGCGTGGGGTGGCCCAGCGTCCACGAGTGAGACCCGGTGGTAAGTCTCCCCCTGCCACGGGTGTGACCCCTAAGCCCGGAACGGCTCTACTCTACCATCACCTCTCCAGTCTGCCCTCCCAGGCCACTCGCGGTCCTAGCGCTGACCCTCGCCAGCCTCGGTCGCTGCGCACTCTCTCCAGCTTCCCAGCCTCAATTTTTGCCCCGCCCCGCCCGCTCTGTCCGATGACGCCACAGGCGGCGGCGAGGGCCCGCCCCGCGACCGGCCTGGCCGCGCAGCTATGGGAATCCGCGGCGCGCGCGGGCGACGATGATGGGCCGCCATGGAGCTAGGGAGCGGCGCGGCGGCCCCAGAGCGCGCGGGGGGCGCGGCGCGGGCCGAGCCGTGGGAGCTGTCCCTAGAGGAGGTGCTGAAGGTGTACGAGCAGCCCATCAACGAGGAGCAGGCCTGGGCTGTGTGCTTCCAGGGCTGCCGCGGGCTGCGGGGCGCGCCAGACGGGCGACGCATCCGCGACACGGCGGACATCCTGCTGCGCAGGGACGGATCGGTGGGCGCGCGACGGGAGCCGGGTGAGCGGGGCGCGGCCGGGAGCGGCGACGGGCGGGGGCGCGACCTCGGCCCTTTTGGCGCACCGGGACTTCCTTTCCTGCGGAACCTCAGCGGGGACCCGGGGGCCCCGCCCTGCGCGCGTCTCCGGACATCAGGGCCAGCCGCCCGCCCCCGCCCCGGCCTCGCTCGGGGACTGGGGGCGAGCACCGAGCACCCCGCATTCGGTCTCTCAGTCCCAGCTCTGGCCACCTGGCGCGAGTGCTCCTGGTCTGGGGTCTGTGGCCCTCAGAGTGCGGTTCACGCAGGGCCCCTGGGTGTGAAGTCAGCCTCTCTCAGCCAGTGACACCGCAGGTCCTGAAGCAGGAAAGGACACAGAAATGTCTCCAGGCTGTTGGGACAGGGTGTGTCCGCCTGGGAATCCTGGCTGAAATGAACTGACTTGGATTCTTGGACATAGTGGAGAGGAGAGAAGAATGTGTAATATCCGGAGGACCACCTGTCTTTTCTGATGTAGACCATCAGTGAGAACGAGAGACAAAGCCCTTGGAAGGTTTCGAAGTCTATTCAGAGCACTGAGTTTCACGGTTTACTTTGTTTCATTTCTTCCCTAGAGAACCAAAGTGCTAGTGTGTGTGGCACTCAGTGCTGTTACCCAGAAGTTGATACTGGCTGGGAGTACAAAGGCAGTTGTGTGTTGGCTGAGCAAAGCTGGCCTCTTTCCAGCCCCGAGGGCCGTAGGTTTAGAAATTCTCTTGAGCGGTTCCTGGACAGACAGCAAGGCACCCAATTCTAGTTCCTTCTCTCCTAAACTTTTTCTGCCTGCTCCTGGTGCCTCCTCCTTCACACTCTGCTGTGAACTTTGCATATTGCTGTGTTTTGCACAAAAAGCACTAATACATCAGTGAGGAAATGCTAAGTGTAGGGCCTCATGGTATTATTCCCACATTTTGCTCAAGTAAGCTGAGGCTCGAGCTTGACCAAAATGACTCAGAAAGTGGTAAACTTTGGATTGGTCTGAATCACTCTGATACCCTGTCTTTCCAAGGCCAAGCAGGGAAGGGGCAGATTCCAGGGGCAGCGGTGGGCAGGGGCCAGGAATCAGCCTGTGCATGCTTTCCACTTGAGGCTGTCCTTCCTAGACCACACCAGCCCTGGAGATGAAGAACCCACCAGGCTCTGGCTTTGGGCTGGGCCCCCCTTAGGGTATGGGCCCTCCATCTCCCTAAGTCCCAGGATGGTTTCTGTCTCTTCTTCCTGGTTAGGGCAACCCAGTGGCAGTTCCTGGCTGTCAGATCCATCTGAGGCGGGTGCTTTGTTGACCTTTAGGGAGCGGTACCAGCCCATGGCACCAAGTAACCAAATTTCATTTTCTGTTCAACATAGTCACAGGTTTGGTTCATGAACATATCTTAGGTAAACAGTCTATGACTTTCAATCTTTTTTTAGATGAGTTCTGTTTCCCAAGCTGGTCTTGAACACATAATAGGCTCAAGCCATCCTCCCACCTCAGCCTCCCTAGTGCTGGGACTACAGGGATTTGCTGCCTCTTTGAGAACTAAGAAAAGTATATGGAGCTGAATTTGCTCGTCTGTTTTTTTGTTTGTTTGGTTTTTTTTTTTTAGTACCCAGGATCAAACTCACAACCTTGCGCTTGCTAGGCAGGCACTTAACACTGCTGAGCTAAATCCCTGGCCCCTGCTCTTCTGTTCTTGAATTTCTGAATTAGTTATAATTTTAGCCCCGAAGATGGCCTAGCATTCTTTGGGGCTTGAGTGATTGGTGTGAAATGCACATTGTTGCTTCCTGTAAGTTGAGGTAAGAAAAGGTACATATCACCCTCATCAGCACTTTGGTCTGTCATTGATGCCAGCTGAATTTCTGAATATGCTTCACTGGGCATTGGGCCATTTATACCTATCCTGTCCCCAAAGTCTGGTTGACCTAGGCCGTGATAAATATTTAAAGCACCAGCCAGCTGGGCTTGGTGGTGCAACTTGTCATCCTAGTGCTCTGGGAGTTTGAGGCAGGAGGATCACAAGTTCCAGCCCAGCTTGGGCAACTTGATGAGCTGGGGATATAGCTCACTGTGAAGGCCTTGGGTTTAATGCCCAGTGCTGCAAAGAAGAACCCTTCCTAGTTTTGTAGCCTGCTTGAAAGCTTTTTTTGTTTATTTATTGTCTTTTTGAGACAGGGTTTTGCTATGTAGCTCAGGCTGGCCTTGAAGTAACTGTGTAGCCCTGACTGGCCTTAAACCCCCAATAGTCCTCCTGTTTCAGCCTCCCAAGTACTGGGATTATAGCTGTGTGCCATAAGCTTTATTTGTTTTTATTTTTCTTTCATTTAAGTGGAATTTAAGTGGAAAAATGGAAAGCATATTAAGATGTGAAATTATCTTTAAGAGGCCACATGAGAACTTCATAATGCAGAAGCACATCCATCAGGCTGTGCTGCCCCACACAAGGCTTCATCCTAAGACCCCACCAGCTCGGCTGTCAGGACCTACAGTGCTCTTGGAGCATTGTGGGTCCTTGGCCACTCTCCTCCAGGGACTGGTTGCAGTGCTGGTGGCTTCCTCCTGTGGTGTAGGAGTCTGCTGTCCTCTTAAGGTGCAGTGGGGTCATGCTGTTTTCCTTTTGCCCCTTAACTCTGCCTGCGCTCACTCATACACAGAGTTTTAATTATTTCTCTCTGGACAACTTTTTCTTTTTGCCCTGGAAATGGCCCAGGGCCTCATCTCATGCTAAACATGGGCTCTGACACTGAGCTCTGTCCCAGCCTGGCTACAAGACCCTGGCAGCCTGTGTTTGGCTCCATGGGTGGCCGCCCACCCCAGCCCCCAATTCCACCTTATGCCATGTGGACTCCAGACCCTCCCAGCACTGCTCTGGTTGCATCCTGAGTTCCCAACACAGGCATACTTCCAGGAAGTCTTCCTGGAACTGAACTGAGCACACAGGGAAGCTGCAGTTGTCTTTCTCCTCCTGACTCCAACTGGTGGCCCAAACCCAGTAGCCAGAGGACAGTTAAGGGACACTGGGGATTAACCCACCATGCCTGGGACAGGGAGCATAGCCGTGGTCCACCACTGTTTCTGCAACCATCTGTTCCAGATGTGGACACCTGCTCCTTGTCCCCAGACCCAGTGCCCACCTGGGCACTGGGCAAAGTGGGACCTGGCTTCTGAGGCTTGCGCTGTCCCCACTGCTGGTTCCCTGTGCTGCTGAGGCCGAGTACTATTTCAATTGCTGTTATTTGAGTTTGTTTTTAAGTATCAGAGATGGAAAACAGACCTTAACACTGAGCTACATCTCCAGCCTTTGTTTTGTTTTGTTTTGTTTTTCTTTTGGTTTTTGAGACGGGGTCTCACTATGAAGCCCAGGTTGGGCTGGAGCTTTCAATCCTTCTGCCACAGCCTTCCAAGTGCTGTGCTGAGGTTATAGGCATAGGCCTCTATGCCTGGCTTCCTCCCACATTTCTTGATGGTTACTGGGTCCTGTCCAAAGTGTTCCCTGCAGAAAAGGGAACCAAAGGTCAGGGTGAGGCCTATGGGGTGTGGCAGGTGTTGGCTGCTGTGTGCGCGTGGTACGGGAGGATCTATAGATTGGGGTTTCCTGGTTTAGACTCCCAGATCAAGGCCCACCGCAGGAGGACAGTCCTTCCTGTGTTTCTTTCTAAGACACTCTGTCTGGATTGGCATCCCTGGACACTCCAGTGTGTGTGTAGCCAGGGCACCTGCCCCAGCCTGCCCAGCCCTGCATTGTATGTCTGGGAGGAGGCTTTCACTGTAAGGGACCAGGTAGGGGTTCTCTGTGTACCTTGTGCTACCTCTCAGCCCTGGTCCTTTTCAATGACTGTCCTGGTGTCCATGAAGAATGGCTCCTCTGCCCTCTTGGACAGAATTGACTGTCTTTCACAGGGCCACTGGAGTGGTGGTTGCATTGCAGCCTACCACTTCACGGGATGATGTGGTCCTGGAATGTGGCCCATTTAAGCAAATCCTCTGAGGTTTGACTAGGATCACTAACTCACCCCTCAGAGATCTGGCCCTAGGGAAAGCTGAGACTGGTGAGGAAGGAGGCTGCCTAGAAGCATCTGCCTGATAATTAGTGGTGTTGTGTGGGTTTCAGGGCACTGAAGGGAGTGCTAGTGTCACCTTCACCTCACCTCCCCATTCTTGAGGATTTGCTTATTCTGGTGTATTTGCCTCCTGGACTTTCCTGGGGAGGGGAGACTAGGGTGTAGCTCAGTGGTAGAGGACTTGCCTGGGATGCACAAGACCCTGGGTTTGATCCTCAGAACCCCCAAAAAAAGAGTGCATGGATTTTCTGTGGCTTCTACAAAAAAGATTGCCACAAATTTGCTGACTTTTTTATTTTTTTCTTGTACTGGGAATCAAACTCAGGGCCTGGTTCTTGCCAGGCAGGTACTGTGCCTCTGAGCTACATCTCAGGCCCTAAACTTGCTGACTTAAAGCAGTGTGCATTTATTCTCCTCCATTTAAGAGTCCAGAACCTTGAGCCGTCCCCACCTTCTGGCCGGTCACCAGCAACTATCTTCTCAGCCTTAGATTCCCCTTTCCCATAACATAACATTTGTGGGCTCTGGGGATTAGAGCAAGGACAGCTTAGGGAATGAGGAAAGAGGACAGAGGGTGGCAGGAGTGTGTAAATACTCAACTTCAACCTCAGCATCTAGCTTCCCCATCTTCCAGTTCAGGGCCCACAAATGTGTTCCAAAGCTGCCCAGAGCCACAGATCCTTAGGCAAGTTCAAGTGGTCATTCCCCCAAAACTGTCACCTTTGGGGGCTGTCAGTGTCTCTGGGTGTTAAACGTGGGTCTTTGGGTCCCACCTAAGTCGGTCTCATCTGGGAATCTGCATCTCTTGTGCTCACAGCTGATCTGCTGTTTGGGGTTCCTTGGATCACAGCTCTAAGGGCTCAGTCCCCCAGCTCTTGCTTCAGTGCCAAATGACTCTTGGGTGAGAGAGGTCAAGAAGGGCAGAGATGGGGTCCAGAGTTAGCCTGAGCAAGGTTAGTGGAGGGCTGTCTCAGCAGTGGTACTGGGAAGGTCACCACCCTTTCTGAGTCTGGTAGACTGGGGTTATCCATGGGGAGCCATTGTGAGGCAGGCACATAAGTGCCTCCTTGGGAAGCTCAAGGGGGGTGCTGCTGTTCCCAGCCTAACCAGGCTGGGTCTGGCTGTGGAGCTCAGCAAGAGCAGGAAGCCAGGCCTGTGAGGAATGCACAGCAAATGTCCAGGGGTTTACTGCCCCTTATCTGGGTCTCTCTCAGGTCTTAGCCTGCTGCCTGGAGAGGTGACAACATCCCATGTAGGTGGTGAGTGTTTCTGAGAATGGAGCTACTACCTCAGCTTGATTAGCTACTGCCTGGCTGGCTGTTGAGAGGATGCGGAAGTGAAACTCTAAACTGCAGAGGTGGAGGTGGAGGTGGTGGCAGGACACACCTGGGTCACTTTGACCCAAAGAGCTCTCTGTTTTCTAAACAAACAGAGGACTTCTGACTCCTGTGGTTTCTCAGGGTGACTCTCCTGCAGGCTGATGCTTGGCACGGGCCCTACTGAGTTTTAAAATTGTTTCCATAGCAAGCATTTATGGAGAACTTGCTATGTGCTAGACACTAGGTACATTTTCATCGAATCCTTGCAGTAACCTTGGTGGCATGGATGTCTTTTGCTCAAGAGGGCAACAATTTGGTGCTCAAAGCCATGGAGAGTGTTTGACTCCCAGGTGCCCTGGCTTTGTAAGCCCCCCTCCACCTATGGGGGTGCATACTCTCTCTAGTGTTCTCCTGTGCCCTCTTGACACCATTGAAGAGTCCTGCATCCCTGCCACCTAGCCTCCTTCAGGTCAGGCATCCACTACCTATGCGCTTTCTGTGCACCAGCTCTCTGAGGATGCAGCTCCTAAACTAGGGCTGCAGGTAGGGTGTTTGTTTCCAAGGCTGGGTCTTGGATCAACATAGCACAAGCATAGCACTGTGTTTATTTTAGTGGCTCCCTGGTGTCCCCTGGGCAGATGTCTCTTTAGGTCTTCGGCAGGACAGTAGCAAGTGACTTTGCAGGTGTGGCACCATTCAGCAGACCAGCGAGTAGGCAAGGGGGTGATTCTGAGAGGTAGCGTGTCTTTCTGAGGTCATGGCCAGTTAATATTTCCCCAGAATTGAGTGTGTCTTGTCAATCTGGCCTGCTGTGGCTGCATGGGAGCTCCTGAGAGCCCTGGGCCTGAGATGTGGGCTAGGGGAATATGTGTCCCCTTTGGTTGTCACTCAGAGATGGGGGGCTAGGCTCAGGGGAGCCCAGTGGGCTGTGGCCTCACAGGATAGGAACAGTTGTTCCTATCACATGGACCACAGGACCACAAGGGTCCTCTTTGGTACCTCTTTTACCGTGCCACATCCTCTCCATATCCCCAGGCATCCCACCTTGGAGTGTCTCTGTATTTGATACCTCACTTCTTGGAGGTGACATGTGAGTTAGCCTGGCTTTCATCCCACAGGGGAGTAGGTGATGTCACAGAGACAGACAGCTGGAGCCTGATGACCCAGGTGGCAGCTGGTGACCATCCTCCTTCCTTGTACCTGTGAGACACCTCTCCTGGGAGGTAGTCAGAAGAACTGGGTTGTAAGACCCACCAGTGAGCTCTCCTCCAAATGAAGTTGTCCTCTGAAGTCATTCTTTTCTACTCCATGACCAGGTCATTTTTGAGAGAATGCTCTTACTTTCTGATTGATCTTCACTTGTGTTGTGTTGTTTTGTTTTGGTTTTTGTTTTTTGAGATGGGTCTCACTGTGTAGCCCAGGCTGACCTCGAACTCACAGGAATCCTCCTTCTTCAGCCTCCTGAGTGCCGGGATGACAATTGTGAACCACCATGCCTGGCTTCATGTGTGTTTTGTGCAGAATACCAGAGTGGTTTCCTCTCCTTCAGGGCCAGGCCATGCCCTGCCTGAGTGACTTAACAAGATCTTGTCTCAAAATAAAAAATTTAAAAAGAAGTGGGGATATAATTCAGTGTGAAGGCCTGGAGTTCAATCCCCAGTACTGTAAAATAAATAAAATTTTTAAAGAACATTAAAAAGGCGGAGGATGTAGCTCAGCGGCAGACAACTTAAGACCCTGGTTGCAGTCCCCATTACTGGGAAAAAGCCAACAGGAAGCTTTCTGGCACCCAAGCATTGGACCATACCTGTGCTCACTCTGCATAGAACCCACCATGTCCCTGCCCTGTCCTGCCTGGCCTTGGCCATGGCACTGGCCTCTTCCAAGAAGCACCTTCACTCCAGGTCTGACTCTCTCCTGCTGCACTGCCCACTTGTGGGTCTAGATTCCAGCTCTCACCAAGAGCCCAAGGTGGGCTGGGGACTCTGTGTGCCGACACAGACTGCCTGCCGCTCACAGCTAGTGACCTCACTGATGTGGGGACCAGATCGTTTTCCATTATTTTAATGGGTTGCAGGCTCCTTTTATCTCTGGCAATCTTCCTGGCTCCTGATGGCATTCTAGAAGTATTTTGCGCAGCACACAGGTTCACTTAGCAGACAGTTTTGTGGCTCATTTTTTTTTTCTTGCTGCACTCCAGAGAGAACTTCAGGCTTCTGAGGTCCCACGCTCACACAGAAGCGGAGCTGTGACTTGAGGGCAGCTTTCTGTGTCATGTTCTCTGGCATCCTGGGGGTTTAGAGTGTGGTGGCAGAGCAGATTCAGGGTTCCCTGGCCCACCTCACCCTGGCACCACCACTCACTAATCTGACGCAGCATCACCCTCTGTGCCTCTGTCTCCTTGTCTGTGTGATGGGTGCCAAGTGGTTCTTCATGGGCTGTGCTCAGTTATCTGAGGAGCCATGTAAGGTGAGTACTCACTTCCCTGTACTTCTTAAATAAAGTACAGGGTCAGGCACCCCCACAATCCAACCTGAGGGCTCGCTCAGTCTGGGGAGATGCCCAGCCAAGGGGCCATTGTCAGGGTGGCTTATCCCAGCAAAGCTTGGCTTACCAGTGACCAGGGCCTGTGCCCTGAGGGTATCTGGCCCAGCCCCACATGCCAGGGGATATCAGCTCTCCATGGAGCGGAGCTGTGTCATTCTCAGTCCCTAGACTGAAACACTCAGGTGTCCTACCTGGAGCTAACTCACGCTGGGCCTGGCAGGTGTCATCTGAGTGACCCGTGTTCCTCTTCTTTGGGGCCGAGGTGGCGGTCCCAAAGACCAATCCTAGGGCTTTGCATGCGCTCTACCTCGAGCTGCTCCCAGCCCCTCTGCCGCTCCTTTGGAGACTTTGAGGGTGCTGTGCTCTGCAGAGGGAAAAGAGCTGGGAGAACGGCAGGCAGCCCGGTACATGGGGTCTGGGGTTGCCAACCAGTCTGACTCACTGTCTTCTCTTGCAGAGCCCATGACCATGGTGGTGCCGCCAGCCAGCTCAGAAGCCCAGGTACTTAAACCATTTATTTTACCTATTTATTTTTGAGACGGAGTCTCGCTGTGTTGTTCAGGCTGGCCTTCAACTTGCTGTGTAGCCCAGGCTGGCTTCAGACCTAACAATCCCTTGGCTTCAGGCTTCCATGTTCCCACTCGGATCTAAAGAGGCCTTTTTTTTTTTTTTTTTTTTGAGGTGGGATCTTGCTAGGTGGTCCAGTCCAAACTGACCTAGAGCACTATGTAGCCCAGGCTGACTTGGAACTCACAGCGATCATCCTGTCTTAGCCTCCCAATATACCACACCCGCCCTCCAGAATCTAAGAGTTGACTGGGTACATGGTAAAATGTACTTGGATTGCTTAATGTAAACTGTAAAAGTTATAGTTGTTTCACTAAGGAAGACACAGATAAAACAGTGGAGGGGCTTAATGGAGGAGCTTATGGAACAATCCATTTGCAGAGGATAAGAGAAAAGGCCCCAAGGGCTTCCTTGGTCACTGATCCCTGTCCTACACCAAAAGGTGAGGGCACAGTTCTGTTGGGCACAGAGCTTGGGGCAGGGGTGTCTTTTAGGGGCAGACAGGAAAACCAGACCCAGACCCAGGACTCCACCCAGGCCTCAGTACTTCGTCTTCCTGTGCCTCCTCTGCCACCCGCCTCCCTCCAGCCAGTGTCCTGAGCCTGATGTTTGACCTCCACTGTGAAAATCAGTTTTACTATAAAACCTGCTTGTATATGCTTGTCCATGAAACAGTGCCATGCCATGGGTGGAGATGGGCACGACCAAAAGTAGACATGTGATTGTGGTTGGGGACATAGAACTATGTGGCAAAGTCAGCCCCCACTTCTGTGCTGCCGTTTATCACCACCCATGATCCTAACAATGCCAGTGACAAAATATCTCTGCCACTATGGAATGTAAATAACACCCAGCATTGCTTGTGAGCTCTGTGAAAGTGGTATTGTTCTATATATAGATTCTGGGGATTTGGAGGAGAAATGACTGTGTTTCTAAGACACCTCTGCATTGCTCTGTGACCATTAGTCATCTTTTCCCACTGTTCCATAATATTCCAGATCACTTTTTTTCCAAGTCCTGTACTCTGGAGCAGGGCAGTCAGCTGGCATCTACTGTCCAGGGTTTCCAAGTAGAGGTCCAGCTACTGCCTACCACATAAAGAATTTTCCAAAGGGTTCCTGTTGTTAAGCATCTTAAAAACTTTTATAGAGAATTTTGTACAGAGGGAGCCTGTCTGGATCATTCTTTGAAGACCCACAAATGAACCTGAGAGCCCACCTCTAGGAAGCGGGGCAGGGGTTCTGCTTAGTTCTTAAATTTGTCTCCAGGAGATGCCATCCAGTCTCTGGATTCCAGCAGGTTCCCGGGCTGACTATACCTGCAGGCCACCTGAAGCCAGAGTAGCCAGGAGCTACAGCTTGCAGGCCACACCAGGGGCCTGAGCCTGGCCAGCTGCCTAGACCTGTCCTTATGTGAAAGAAGCATTTCTTTCAGAGAGTTTCCTATGACCAGGCAGAAGAGCACTTTCACCAACAGAACTGTCAGCTATCACATAGCTGGACATGAGTTAGCCTTTCCCTCACAGGCCAGCTCAGGCCAACAGCAGGGAAGAGGGGCATGGTAGCCAGGCCTTGGCTGTATCAGGACAGTGGGCACTTCCCTGTCTGGTCTCTACTGGGGCTCCCAGCAGCTCTGCCATATACCTAGGGTCAACACAGAGCTGCAGCAGACATGGGAGGTTGTGAAATTCCCTCCCTGTACCTAACCCTGGCCTCACTTTTTCCTGGAAAAAGAGAATGGATGTGGATGTGTGTGACCTGTGACTTTTGCCTCCCTTCCTGCCATTGTGACACCCAGGAGCAGCACTGCCCCAGGGGACCCCACCCGTGGGGGGGGGGCTCTGACTCTAATTCCAGGGTGTGAGCAGATCCTCTGGGGTTTGTCAGCCACACAGAGATAACTGGGTGTGGCCTCTGGTCTTTGCTCCCACAGCTGCCTCACTCTTGCACCCTCCCGATCCCAGGCTATAGAGTCTTGCTTGGCGATTCCAAGGACATGGGCTGTGCTTCAGAGCCCTTTCCTCTGCTGGGTGCCAGCTGTCACCATCTGTACTTGCTGTTCCCAGCTTGGGCTCCTGGTGGTAGGAATCCAGGAAATGAGAGGAGAGGCCACTCAGCAACTGCACTCAGGGAGTGACAGTGCCCAAAAGAGGCTGTGGCTCCAGCTGCCACACAGTGCTGCTGCCCTGGGAGCAGGGCACAGAGGTTAGGGGCGGCACAGACAAGACCCAGACCTATCATTCAGCTGCCAGCTGTGGCCCAGGGGTAGACGTCCCCAAACTTCAGTCCTCTACCAAAGGAAAGGAGGCCGTGTCTGTGGGTTGTTGCCAACTAAGCAGATGAGTTATGAAAAGGACTCTGCAGGTGGCTGGCACAAGAGAGCTGTTATCCTGTGTGCATGCATCTTTCCTACTCTTGTTGTGGAAGGAAAGTGTAACACCTGGCCTGGTGTTCCCCCCACATCTGGCTTCCCTTTCTGCAAAGCTGAGGCAGGAAGATCCCAATTTGGAGCCCAACCCGGGCAACTCAGCAACTTATCAAGACCTTGTCTCAAATAACAAAAAATAATTATATTCGATTCCCAGTACTGGAGGAAAAATTACTCAAAATAGCTGGGGATGTTACTCAGTAGGAGGGCCCTGGGTTCAATCTCTAGTATCCCCCAAAATGAAAGTGTGAGAACCTTGGAAATACACAGCGCCATGCTAATCAGGAGCATGGGCAGCCAGATCACGCTCCCAACTAAGGGGACCTGGGCTTCTGAGGGAGCTATGTGGGCGGGGCTGGGAAATTCAGGTTGCATGCAGCATTGGGCATAAACAGATACCATTGGTAGGACCCTGCAGGGAGCCCTGGTTCCAGAGCAGAATAGGATCCCTCCCAGTACAACTGAGAAATGTTGCCAGGTGTGGTGGTGCACACCTACAATCCCAGCACTTGGGAGGCTGAGGTTGGAGGATTTCATGAGTTTGAGGCCAGATTGGGCTACATAGTGAGTTCAAGGAGGCAGCCTGGACAACATGGTGAGATCCTGTTTCAGAAAAAATAAAAAAAGAAAAGAAAAAGAAATTGAGAAATGCTGAGTCAAGGGGTGTCCATTGTGAGACCTTACAGATTTTTAATTACTTACAAAATACTTACTAAGGAGACCTTTAAGCATATATGTAGCAAACAGAATGGTGCTGTGGGCCTTCAGCACTGGACCCATGGTTCACCAAGTCCTGACCGACACCCTGAGTGCTTTGGAACCCTCCCGCCTCCCATACAAGTTAGGTTTATGTACATTAAAAAATTACAAGTATTTTAAAGAATGTGAGATATCTTTTTCTTTTTTTTAAACTGGGAACTGAACCCAGGACCTTCACACTGAGCCACATTCCCTGCCTTTTTAATTTTTTGAGACTGTCTTTAAGTCACTACATTACCAGACTGGACTCAATCTTGTGATCCTCCTGCCTTAGCCCCCCACAATGCTGGGACTAAAGGCATGTGCCATTATACCCAGCTAAGATATTGGAGTGTTTCTGTTTTGAGATAGAGTCTAGCTATGCAATTCAGGCTGACTTTAACCGTGCTATGTAGTCCAGGGTGGCCTCAAATTCATAGAAGTCCTCCTGCCTCAGCCTCCCAAGTGCTGGGATTGCAGGTGTGCACCACCACACCTGGCAATGAGATGTCAATTTTTACAAGTGCCAAATTTATGACTTAATGAGTTAAGCTTTCTGTTACTGTAACAAATACCTTAGATCATCATAAAGAGAAAAGCTTTACTTTGGTTCACGGTTTTGGAGCTTTTGGGCTGTGATCATTAGTTGGTCCTGTTGCTTACCTGTGGTGGCACAGGACATGGTAGGCAGGGCCACAGTGGAGAATCTGCTCACCTCACAGCTCGTGGGGAAGGAGAGAGATGGAAGGCTAAGGGTCCTGCTGTCCCCTAGCACACCCCAGTGACTGCCCCAGGGACCTGGAGATAGGTGCTAAGCCCCACCTGAGCCTCCCCTTCTGGGGATGTCTGCCATCAGCCATGCTAGGGCTCAGACAGAGCCCTGTGTGGCATGTGTGAGGCCCTGGCCCACCCCAGCACCCCACACAGGGGACCCAGACTCTAGTGGGAGTGAGGCCTGCGGTCAGTGTGCCCTTCTCCTCGGTTCAGGGTTCATAGCTGTGACACAGTGAAGCTGCTGTTTGCTCAAGGTGTCTGACTCTTCTAGTCAGCTTTCCTGCAGCCTACACCATGCCACTGACACCAGAGTCTAGACAGACCTGCCCGGTCACCAGAAGTCACTTGGGACCTCTCCTGCCCTACCTCACCCCTGCTCAGGGAGCAGCCAGCCTCTCCCTGTCACTTTGACTAGGGTCCTCTAGGAACTAGGTTCCTCTTGCTTAGAGGTTCACGTAAAGAGAACTGCGCAGTAAGCAGGCGTTTCATCTGCCTCTGTCTGGGTAGTGGTATGATTCACAGTCTTGTTTGTCCCTTTTTCCTGCTCTGTAGACACCCGTCATGGTTACACCCACAAGCTAAAGAATGCCTGTACTATTTCCAGGTTTGAGTGTTTCTCTCTGGCAAATACCAGGAGAAGAGATGCTGAGTCAGGTGGTAGATGCATTTTTGATTGTAAGAATCTGCCAGCAGAGGGGCATGGTAGTATACTCCTATAATCCCAGCCCTCGGGAGGCTGAGGCAGAAAGATCACTTTGAGTTTCAGGCCAGCTTGGGCTACATAGTGAGACCCTGATTTAAAATACCAAAAAAAAAAAAAAAAATCCTCCAGGCTATTTCTCCAAGTGACTGATATACTTTGGGTGTCACCATGTATCTGTTTTTGTGTCACTATAAGAAGCTGGGCTATGGCCATTGCCCCCTGCCAGCATCCCCCTACCAGCCCCCCCGACAGCATCTCCCTGGCTGGGTGTCAACTGTGATACTGTCCCTTTCCCACAGATGGTACAATCGCTGGGCTTTGCCATCTACCGCGCACTGGACTGGGGGCTGGACGAGAGCGAGGAGCGCGAGCTCAGCCCACAGCTGGAGCAGCTCATCGATCTCATGGCCAACAGCGACTGCGATGACAGTGGCTGTGGGGCAACGGATGAAGGGTATGGGGGTCCTGAGGAGGAGGAGGAGGTGGTCGAAGGCGGCCCCCGCGCTGTGCGCACCTTTGCCCAGGCCATGCGGCTGTGCGCAGCCCGCCTCACCGACCCCCGGGGCGCACAGGCCCACTATCAGGCCGTGTGTCGCGCCCTCTTTGTGGAGACCCTGGAGCTGCGCGCCTTTCTGGCCCGGGTCCGTGAGGCCAAGGAGGTGAGTGACATAGGACAAGGAGTGTGGAGGGCAGCGTGGAGCCCAGGGTGCGGGTAGGGGCTTCTGCTGATGTTTGCATGGGTGCCAGCAGGTCGTCATAACTGGTTCCCAGCTCCTACCTCCCAATCAACACTCCACACTCATGTGTTATTTATCATCCCTACTCTCATTTGTAAAAGAAAGAGGGTGAGCACCAGGCTTCTGACCCAGCATCCCAACCATCCAAGACCCCGTCCTGGAAATATGGTGCTCACTGCACTTGTGTGCACTCCCGCACTCCAGACCACAGATGCTGGGAAGCACATGCGCCAGCTCCTGTGAGGCCAGGACATAAGCTTTGAACCACACAGGCACCTAGTGCCAAGTAGGCCTAAGGAACCACATGCCCAAACCACGTGTCTTGCTTACTTTTCTCTTGTTGTTGGGACAAAACACCTGACACCCAAAATGAAGGAAGGAAAGTTTATTTAGCTCAGTATTTGTGGTGGTCTCAGTCCATAACCAGCTGGTTCCAAGGCAGAGTGGCATGGCACTGGGCAACACTTCAAGGCAGTAGCCAGCGCAAAAAGAGAAAAAACAAGTCTCTTCTCCCTTACACTGTACACAGGCCACCCCTCTCCTTCAGGGCGGGTGTAGCACTCACAAAATCTCCTTGCCTTCCTTTGCACAGAATGAGGATATTTTCAAAGTAAGAACTCTGGTTCCTTGCTGAGTCTCTCAGTTAAACTTCTAAACAATTGATACAATGTATCAACCATAACAATCCACCCCTTGTCAATGTGTGGCAACCAGACATACTTCTTTAAACCAGCCTGGAGATACTAAGACATGCTAATTCTTATCATTTCCCAACTTGAACATTGTAACACAGGTTTAACAATCCTTCAAAACCAGCATTAAGTTTATCAACATTATATTACATTAGAAATATAACATTTCAAAAAGAAAGAAAGAAAGAAAGAAAGATAGATAGCGTTTGGTCCTTGGCCCGGCAATGACTCATGCACATCCTTTAGGCCAGAGGTATTTAGTCCATCTGCAAGAGTTGCCAAAGTCCTGACAGTTTCAGCATTGCTGAAAAGTGCAAGTCCCAAATCTCTTCCAAGATGGAAGGCAAGCCTTAGCCACAAGCCCCTCTACAAATGAAAACAAAGTTTAACACTTCCAACATGCAATGGCACAAGATAAACATTACCATTCCAAAAGGTACAAAAGCAGATACAAAGGATTGGAACCAAAACAAGTCCAAAATCAATCAAGGCAAACTCTAAGTCCTGTAGTTCCTTGTATACATTTGAAGCAATCGGTGGCAAGTTGTGAGCTCCAAATGACTTATGACTTCATCCCTATGGCACTTATGGTGATTACCAATCCCATGGCTTCTCCCTTGGGCTGGCTTTCCTCCCTCATTGTACATTTTCTTAGATGATCCACATTGCTGGCTTTTCCAAACTTTTGGTGTCTCCACTGGACATTTGGCTTCATACTCACAGCTTCACACATTACCCTCTCAGGGGTGCACTGCCTGGTCTCCGAGGCATTCTGAAATTGGGATGAAAGTCTTTTCAACCTCTGAACTCATGCATTCTCCATGTGCCTAAAACCAGCACCATGTGGATGATGCCAAGGTCTGCTGTCAGCCGGGGCAGTAGCCAGGCTTTCCTCTCTCTTGGCCTTCACGTGCTTAGATTGCTGTGCACTCTGAACCTGATTGTGAGGAACAGCTTTTCTGTGTCACCGCCATTTTGGAACCTCCTATGGTCTCTGCCACCACTCTAGAACATGGTGCTCTGCAGCTTTCTCCTCCAAGCAAAGTCTTCCACTTTTACAGTTTTGAGGCTACAAAGGGTAGAGACCGGCTACTTCCTAGGATGCCCCGAGGGCATCTTTTTCATTTCTCTGTTTCTTCTTAGCAATCAAGGTCTTGGCTCTATCTTTGCAGTCCAAGGTTTTACTGGTGATTTCTGTCTAGCCAAACTCCCATTTTAAATTGCCCTGCTGGGCTCTTTGCTCTTGATTCACAACATAAATCTGGCTAAAACCCCCCAACAATAGCCATGCCATTGTCTCAACATTCGACTGCCTTGAGATGTCATCTTCCAGGTTAATGAGTCCAATGCCCTTAATCTTAGTCTCAGGCAAAGTCTCTGGACATGAGCAAAATGCAGACAAACTTTCTGCCAAGCCAGCACACACATCATCTGGACTCCAACAACTGATATAGTCCTTCCCAGCAGATACCTCCTGAGCCTGGTCTTTACCAGCAGGATTTCTGTCAGCCCTCTGGTTTTCTGAGCTCTGATCAGAATCTCCCATACAAAACAGCCTAAAGCTGTTCCAGGGCTACTTTTTCAGGTGATAGCTCTGAACCTTTCCAAACTCTTCCCACAAGCCATTCTCAAAGGCTCTTGAAACACATAGTCCAGATAATGGTCACAGCAACAACCCCACTCCTGGTACCAAATTCTGCCTTGGTTACTTTTCTCTTGTTGCTGGGACAAAACACCTGACACCCAAAATGAAGGAAGGAAAGGTTTATTTAGCTCATTATTTGTGGTGGTCTCAGTCCATAATCAGCTGGCTCTAAGGCAAGGTGGCATGGCACTGGGCAACACTTCAAGGCCAGTGCAAAAAAGGAAAAATAAGCTCTTCTCCATTATATTGTAGCACTCACAAAATCTTGCCCTCCTTTGCACAGGATGAAGATTTTTTACAAAGTAACCCTGGCTCCTTGCTGAGTCTCTCAGTTAAACTTCTAAACTGCTCAGCTTAACATAATGTATCAACCATAACTCGACCCTAACAGGACCAGATCCATAGAACCTTAGAATCTCTGAGGGTGGGTCAGGGCCACAGAACCAGAACCAGACTAGGTGATGAGCGCACAGCCCCAGAAGCACAGAGGCTTGGACTCATACAGGCCTTACTCACACAGACCCTGATGCATGCAAGCCAGACCCCATAGGCCAAGGATAGGGAGGCCCAAACCCAAACAGGTGTAGACCCAACAGCTGAAAACCGCACAGCTTCTGGCCCACAGAACCCTCACAGGCTCAAGGACACTAGGCTTTTGGCCACAGATACTTAGAACCACAGAGGTGTAAGTCCACACAGGCTCTGACTCACATTGTCCCAGATGCTGACAGGTAGAGGACACCTAGACCTAGATTTACACAGACCCACCCAAGATAGCACAGGCCTTGACTCACCCATGCCCTAACCCACAAGGTCTAGGCATACACAGAGGCCCACATCACACAAGGCATTCTCATCTGGTCAAGGGACCCCTTCAGCAGAGCACATCATTCCCTAGACAGTGGGGTTCTTACTTTAGTAGGGGCACATCCTCATCCAGACAACAGAGCTCTTATTGAGCAGGGGTTCTCAGTTGCACTGCAGCCATAGATTCCAATGTTCAGGGAGTTAGCATGAAAAGACAGAAGAGTTCCTTGGGGCACAGTGTGCTCACCCAGTAGGCATTTTGAATGAAGTGGCCTAACAGGGCTAGGTGTGGACTTGGACAGGCTGGGAGGGTGCCCATGCCTATTGCCACAGGAACCGGCTCATGCCCACAGGGACTCTTACTAGAATCCCACACCTTCTGCTGTTCTGTGTTGCCAGGGTCACCAGGGCAGTTTGCCAGTGGCTTTGGGTGAATGCCAGAGCACCTGGCTTTGACTTGGTGGGGGTGGCCAAGTGCTGAAGGGCAGATGCTCTCTCGGCTGGGTGGATTAGAGGAACAGGGGCTCTGGGCTGCCACAAGATCCAGGGCACCTAAGGCAGCAAGTTTGGTGCCTTCCCAATGTCATGATAGAGCAGCCAGCATCCCTGATGTCCCTGGAACCCACTCTGTGACCCTGTCACCATGATTCCTAGGCCCTGCTGGTAACCCACGCCCACCCACCCTCCCTGTGGCTCATATCTGCAGACCTGGCACACACCCACTGCTGGCCCAGACCTCCACAGAGCAGATGTGGGTCCCTTGTGCCTGGCTGAGATCCTGTGTGGAGATGCAGTGGGCATGAGAAGAGGGTGAGCAGGCCTGTGAGGGCTGAGATCTGCAGGAAAACACTGCACCCTGCACCCGGGTGGGGCGGGTGGTGCTCCTAGGCCTTCATATGCCATGGGGACACAGCGCCTCCTGGTGGACATGTGCCCCTGGGAGCAGGCCCCTGCCCAGGACTAGCCACCAGAGACCGGTGACCAGGTATCCTATGTGGCTCCAAGGGAGACACTGCTTTCCCTGGGTGTCTTTCTGAGTCTCAATGCTGGGGCCAAGACACCTGCATGTCCTGTGTGCCTGGCTGAGCAGCATTTGTGAGGCAGGGGCCATACCCTCCCACCTCCCTGGACTAACCAGTTGTGTGGTCTCAGATGCTGCAGAGGCTGGGAGATGATGAGCCACAGACACAGAGACCACTAGCTGAGCTCGACAACCTCAGACACACAGACTGGGTGAGATGCATCCCTCTTGCCCACACCCAGGGTGAGCACTAGGCAACCTGGTACCTGTCAGCTGACAGCCATTCTTTTTCCTCTGGGCCAGGCCCGGCTGTGGGTACAGCTCATGCGAGAGCTTCGCCATGGTGTGAAGCTTAAGAAGGTACAGGAGCAGGAGTTCAACCCTTTGCCCACCGAGTTCCAGCTCACGCCCTTTGAGATGCTGATGCAGGATATCCGTGCCAGGAACTACAAGCTGCGCAAGGTCATGGTGAGCTTGCATGGCTTGTGCTTCACTGAGGCTGGCAAGGGCTGTGAAGTAGGGGCAGGCAGGCATGGCCCTCATCCTGCTGCTCTGTGTTCCACGAGGAACACAGTGACAAGGGCAGGGAGAAGGTTGTGGAAGGCCAGGGTGGCCCTGAGGGGACAACTCAGGCAAGACTGCAGCATCTTACATGTTTTACCTGCACTGGCTCTTAGCATTTTATGTCTTTTTGTCTATTTTTTTTTTTTTTGTACCGGAGATCGAACTCATGACCTTGCACTTGCCAAGCAGGCACTTATGCCGCTGAGCTAAACCCCTGATCCCCCACCTTTTTTTGGTACCTGGAATTGAACTCATGACCTCGAGCTTGCCAGGCAGGTGCTATGCCACTGAGCTATATCCCTGGCCCTTGTTTTTCTTCTTGGGATAGGGTCTTGTTATATGGTTCAGGCTGGCCTTGAACTCACATGTATAGCCCAGGCTGGCCTCAACTCAAGATCCTCCTCCCTTAGCCTTCAGAGTGCTGGAATGACAGACATGTACCACCAGACCCCGTTTCTTAGCATTTTAATAGGCCACTCCCTAGCATTGATATGACAGCCTTGTGAGATGGGCACTGCCAGCCATACTTCTAGAAAAATCTGAGGTACAGGAGGCTTGGGTGATTGACTTTGGGATGCTGCAGCCATGTTACTTGCTATATACCTGTCTTGGAGCCATGAGAGGGAAGATGGGTGTGAAGACCAGGACCTTGGAACCGTTGGTACTCAGCCTAGTTGCCCTGTCTCTGGTCCACCTCTAGGTGGATGGGGACATCCCTCCCAGGGTGAAGAAAGATGCGCATGAGCTCATCCTGGACTTCATCCGCTCCCGGCCTCCCCTGAAACAGGTATTGGCTCTGCACATATACCTCCAGGGGACCAGGAGCCTGGTGCTGCCCTCTGCTTCCATAGGAGGTTGCCTGGCTCTCTGGCCCACAGGCTAGAAGGCTGGCCCTGGCCCTGGCCTGGCATGGCCTGGCGTAGTGTGGCTGGGGTCTTCTCTAAGAGGAGGAGTGTTGGCACAGGTGCCCACTAAACCCTAGGGCAGCGCCCCCTCCCAGCAGGTGGGGATGATACTGAGCACCCTGGAATCCAGGTGGGCCCCTGCCATCACCTGCTTTCCCTGCCCCCTGGTGCATCACTTCCTTGCAGGTCTCTGAGCGCCAGCTTCGCCCAGTGCCACAGAAGCAAAGGACCCTGCATGAGAGGATTTTGGAGGAGATCAAGCAGGAGCGCAGGCTTCGGCCTGTGGGGGCCCAGCACCTGGGAACTCGAAGTAGGCAAGGGGTGGGGGAATGAGGGAGGGAGACGACTCCCATGTGGGCCTGCTGGGGCCCATACTTCCCCTGGCCAGGTCCCAGACCAGAGGTGATGTCACCCCCATGAGCTCCTGCAGCCATGGGTGATCTGGGACATTGTAGTTTTGCAGGGTAGACCCAGACCTTTGTAAAGTTTTAGTGAGAGACAGGTGAGGAGGAAGGGTTCTTGTGCTCCAGTCTTTCACCTGAGTTTGCTATTCTGCATTTTGCACAGTCAAATTACAAATCTAAGAATTTAGGAGGGAAAAAAATAAAGCAGTGTTTTTTTTCTTTTTCTTTTTTTATCAGTACCGGGGATCAAACTCACGACCACGTGCTTGCAAGGCAGGCGCTTATGCTACTGAGCTAAATCCCCAGCCCCAAAGCGGTGTTTTTAAGTGGGAAAAACCAAGCATTTAGTCAGATGTTGAAGACTTGATCTTCCTTGCAGAATAGAGGGAAAATTCCAGTCCTGCTTCTGCTCTGCCTCAGGGAGACGGAGTGGTTCCCGCCATCAGGCTGGAGTTAAGTGGCTGACTGGCCTCAGTTTCCCCTTCTGTCACGATGGTAAATGTGAAGCTGTGGCTCCTGCTCACTCTTCTGTCCATTTCAGGCTTTGGCTCTCTGCCCTGCATCCTCAATGCCTGCTCTGGGGATGTCATGACCACTTCCTGTATCAACTTGTCTGTCACGGATGTTGGGAGTGGCACACGGCACCCCCGGCCCCGGGTCCTGCTCAAGGCACCCACACTGGCTGAGATGGAGGAGATGAATATCTCTGAGGTCAGAGGCGTGAAGACCCTGAGGAGGCAGAGCAGGGGTAGGACAAGAAGTACTGGCAAAGCCTGGGGGCCAGGCAAGCTCCCTTCCCCATCTCAGCAGTCAGAAGTGACCACGGGATACTCAGCCAGTGGCCTGGGGGCAGCTCTTCTCACAGGTGTGCTAAAGAAGGCTGCACATGGACATGATCCCTCATTTCTGTGGCTAGACAGCTGAGCACCACTTGGCTGGAGGGCAGGGTAGTCACAGCGGGGCCCCTTGGCCGCCATGACTGCTGAGTGCTGCCTTCCCTACCTCTTGGTGACAGCCATCTCTCGGCTTCCTCC
Organism: Dolichotis patagonum; assembly: GCA_004027295.1. Classification (NCBI taxonomy): domain Eukaryota; kingdom Metazoa; phylum Chordata; class Mammalia; order Rodentia; family Caviidae; genus Dolichotis; species Dolichotis patagonum. Next base: position 106,552 of record PVJX010000294.1, on the reverse strand, counting down.
TGTACCAGGTCTGTCCTACCTTGGTCCTTCTGGAAGGCCTCAGGAATGGCTTAGGCATTAAGGCACTTGCCACAAACTGTCCAGGCATGGGAGGGTAGAGCCGGACATGGTGGTGGACACCTATAATACAAGCACTTTGCTAGGATTAGGCAAGAAGTCTACAAGTTCAAGCTTAGCCTGAGCAATTTAGCAAAGACCTTGTCTCAAAAAAAGATAAGAGAATGACTGGCAATGTAGCTCAGTGGGAAGGCCCTGGGTTCAATTTCCAATAACACTAAAAAGCAAAATAAGAAAAGTGGGAGCACAGCCCAGGACTGTAGACCCAGCAGTGGCATGAGTCCAGGATGTCAGGAGGTGGGAGCAGCATGGTTAGGGTGGGCTGTGTCTGGCTTGTCTGCAGGAAGAGGAGTCTCCATGTGGAGAGGTGACACTGAAACGGGATCGCTCCTTCTCAGAGCATGACCTGGCCCAGCTACGGAGCGAGGTGGCCTCCGGCCTGCAGCCAGCTGTTCCCCCCCGGGAAGGGACAGGACTGCCCCTGCCACGGACAGGCAGCACACACACCTGGAGGCCGAGCACCTGGGACCAGGGCAAGTGCGCCTTACATCCTCGCTGCCCTCCCCTCAGATGCTACCATGGCTCCATGGCCCCTTTGGGGTTATGGGTCCTGGCCAGCAGCAGCAGCTGGGAGTGAGAGGGGTGTGGGCAAGCAGTATGCATGGTCCTCTCTCCACCACAGACAGGTGCCAGCCCTTCCTACAGGAGAACCTTTTTACTAAATAAGCATCCATGTACATTGTAAACGGTTCTCTGAAGAACTTATACCCCTCATTCCCATTACTCAAGGATCACTGTTGCTACCATACTGGGAAGCAGGCAGGAGCCAAGCACCAGGAACTGGCCAGGCCTCTCCCTCTGTGGGAACTAGAGTCCCTACCAGTAGGGTGTCCATACCAGAACTCAACCCATCACCAGTGGCCATTCCATTGCTGCTTTCTCAACAGGAAGCCGAGGACCACACAGTGTCTATGGCCATATAGGGAGTCCCCCTAGACTGCATGTAAGGCTGACACCCACCTCCTGGGCATACAAGCGTCTGTCAGCCCATGAGCTGCCCAGAGCAACTTCCTTTCCAGTGCCGTGGCCCAGACCAGGCCAACTCTAAATCTCACTGTTGCCCCAGGTTCCCCCATCAGCATTCTCCCAGAGACTGGAAGTCCCCCCTCCCACTACCTGACAGCATCCCAAAGGAGGAAGGCAGTGCTGCGAGGTGCCCTGTGGCATGTTTGCATCTGGCTTCACCTCAGGCCTCCAACATGGGCTCAAAACAACAGGTGGTGAACTGTACAGGTCCCATCTGAGACATGCGTTCCACCCTAAAGCACACGCTGCCCCTTGTCCTTGGGAGCTGCTGTCCTCTCAGCACTCCTGCAGGGCTCCTCAGACTTGTGCTCTTCCTCCAGGGGCCTGTCCTGTGGGTATCCAGCCCCAGTCTGACCCTGGTGCTCCCACACCCAGCAGTCTGAGCTCTGCAGACAGACCGGAGACCTCTGCACCAGACACCAGGCACCTGTGGCTGGTGAGTGACAGCAGGGCTCCTCAACGCCTTTCGCTCTTTGCTCAGGCCTATGCCTGCGAAAGACCTTGCAGGTGCTGTGGGCTGAAGTCCCAGGGTGACTCTGGGGCAACGTGGGCAGGAGGAGAGTGTGGACAGAGACCCTACTCTGGTCACCAGAGTGCTGGTCCCTTTAGCTGCGAGCTATGTCTGCCTTGCAACTGAGAGTCGACACCCACTACCTCCTTCAGGCCCCACGGGGACTGAAGTCTGAGTATATGGCTTTCACCAGGGAGGTGACAGGAACACCCACGGGTGTGCAAGTGTCGATGGTGGTTGGCATCACCATTGCTCTGGGGCTTTATAAGACGCTCAGGGAAGGATGGCATTAGATGCTTTGAAGAGTACAAGATGTTTGGTCTTCCGACACATAAGAGAGAAAACTGAAAGAAAGAAGAAAGGCCTTTATTGAGGGCACTGGGAGGGCTGCCAAAGAGATGCAAGCACCCTTTGGAAGCTTTGGGAAAAATTGCCGGCTTTATTTGGAATTTGACAGGAGTGAAGTTAAAGGGACGGGCAGAATGATGCGTTGACAGCTGATTGGAGGAGCATTGGCTCCTGTGAGAAAAGCAGGAAGATTGACTTTTGGGTTTGCGTAAGAAGGCTGTGAGGCACTGTCCAGTGCCATGTTAGACTACACATGGGGAAAAACCTGTCACAAGTTCTGTGTAAAGATGAGGCAGTGTAAAAAAAAAAAAAAAAAAAAAAAAAAGATGAGGTGGTGTTCAGCTGGAGGGGTGACATGTGCCTCTTTTAGCTTTGGATTAGTTATTTGTGCCTGCATTAAAACTAATTTGGCATTTTAAAGTAACACTATCTTACACGGTTATTGAGAGTTAGGAGCCATTCTGGGCTGTGACGCTGTAGTGGGGGCTGCTGCCCCTCATGGCCATGGCAGAGGACTCAGTCCTGTCACATGGCTCTGTGTGGTTTGCTCAAGTGACCCCTTAACTCGGCAGCTGATGTCACCCAGAGGAAAAGTGGGAGCCACAGTGCTATTCTGTGACCAAGTCCTAGGTGGACGCATGTCACTGTTGTGTCACCAAGTCCAGCCCCCTCAAAGGGAGGGGATGGGGAGCAACTACCAGCTCAGGAACTGGTGACAGGTTTTAAAATCTGCATGTCCCCTAAGTGACTTTTCAGTTTAGACATCTTGGAAATGCTTTCTGAGAAGTCCAGCCACCAACACCAGAGATTCCCACAGCCTTGTCCTGCCTAGGCACCTGCTCGCCCTGTACCGGAGAGCAGTATGTTAAGGATTTATGTGTATTGCCTCAGTGGAGTGCAAACACAGAAGAGAGAAAAAGAATTAGGAAGAGCCAGCTTCAAGCTCTGTGTGAGCCCTGGGAGGTAAAACCAAGATCACTCAGCAGGAACCTAGGCAGGTCCGGGAGCTCTGGGTGTGAGGTATCCCATGTGGAATCAGTCCCTGGGGCCAGGTCTGCAGTGGTGAGATTAGGGCTGAAGGTTTCCAAGGGGAGTGAAGACTAGAGATGGACTCTGTTCAGCTCTGATCAGCCATGGTATGTGTTGCAGGTAGGGACAGGAAAAGGGAGTTCAGGGGAGGTGGCTAGCAGGGCTAGGATAGGATGTGGGGCTCCAGGGGTGGGGAACCCTCCTCAGAGAGTGGCAAGATGGTGCCTGTATTCCAAGGAGTTGCCAGATGTCTGGGCTGAGGTCTCTAGAGAACGAGAGGAGTTTGCAAGGCAACCCTGTCTGACCCTGCCCCACCCTAGGAGTTCAGCCATCCTGTGGAGAGCCTGGCCCTGACAGTGGAGGAGGTGGTGGACGTGCGCCGTGTACTGGTGAAGGCTGAGATGGAAAAGTTTGTCCAGGACAAGGAGCTCTTCAGCAGCCTGAAGCGGGGGAAGGTGAGGTGCCTGGACAGGCCCTGTCTGTCTGGGGGTGCTGTCAGGGCCAGCTGCACTCAAGGCCAGGCCTTTTCTTCTAGGTTTGCTGCTGCTGCCGGGCCCGGTTCTCACTGTTTTCCTGGCCACCCACCTGTCTCTTCTGCAAGAGGTGAGCCTCACAAGGGCACTGTGGCCACGAGTGAGCAGGGGTGGGGAGAGGCGAGGAGCTGCACCAGACCCCTATGATTGTGGGGATGTTTAGCACACATTACCACAGCTGTGAGTGTTGACTCTTTCAGTGTGGTGGGGGATAGAATTCTTTTTCAGTCCAAAGGTTTCTTATTTTATACCTATTATGTCATAAATTTAGAAGCATTGGGCTCTTTTTCCCTTTTTTTTAAGATGGGGTCTCACTAAGCACTACATTGCCCAGGCTGGCTTCAAACTTGTGATCTTCCTGCCTCAGCCTCCTGAATAGCTGAGATTAAAGGATATGAACTTGAAACCTCCTTTCAGGTAGTTTTCTCAGAGATTTGGGATGTAGCTGAGTGGCAGAACACGTGGCTAGCATGTATGAAGCTCTGGGTTTGATCCATAGCACTACAAATAACAACAGCAAAACATATACACACACCATACAATGTCCTCACAAAGTGTGGGGCTTCAGTTGAAGCCAGGACCTTTTTCTTTGGCTTCCTTTTTCTGATCATTGCTCTGGACACCACTTTGACCCCTGAGCTTGATATGCTCATCACTTGCATGAATTCTCTTGGGGGGACTCACTCTTAACCCATTTGCTGACAGCAAATGTGACAGTGTTAATGTTAATGTGACAGTGCTGGGTAACACTGTTGACTCTTTTAGCTTTGCCAGGGTGGCATGTGCAGGATGTTACTTCTTCCCACTCCCTTGAATTCCCTGGTGCCATTTTTCTTGGAGATCTGCATGGAGGAGGGTGTTTTCTCAGAGACCTGGAGGTGTGTGTCAGGTACCTCCACTTCCCCTTGGTGGTAGCCATTCTGACAAATTCCTAGAAGATGATGGTACCAGCCAAAATGAATGTTTAGAGCTAAAATTTTAAGTGTTATTTAAATTAATTTGAATAGCTAAGGTACTCCCATTTTCAGCCAAGATGGAGTAAACAGGAACCTGCAGCTGAAATAGCCAGATCTCTAAAACCCAAAGATACAAAACAATGGTTTTCTTTTTCTTTTCTTTTTTTTTTTTTTTTTTGGTACTGGGATTGAACTCACAACCTTGTGCTTGCCAGGCAGGCACTTAGGCCACTGAACTAAACCTCCAGCCCGAAACAATGGTTTTCAAGACACCTGCCATCAGCAGCACTAGGAAGCAGACCAACAGTGTCCAGGACACGTGCACAAGAGGCCAGGGTACTGGGGGTCTCCGGGAAAGTTCCAGGGGAGACAAGCACAGAGGGCCTCAGTGACTGGACTCAGAGAAGCCTTCTGACCACTCTGCAGCATAATGAAAGGAAGTTAGTGGCTGAGAACCCATAGACACATTGGCTCACTGCCTGTTTTTGTTGTTGTTGTTTGGTTGGGTGTTTTTTTGCTTTTGTTTTCTTTTTGACAGAGAGTTTTGCTATGTAGTTCAGGCTGGCATTAAACTCACTATGTGGCCTAGGTTGGCCTCAAATTTACAGTGATCTCCTGCCTCAGCCTCCTGAGTGCTGGGATTACAGGTACGACTGCCTGTTTTGTAAATAAAATGTCCTGGAACACAATCCCACCCATTCACTTACTTGTTATACTTTTAGATTTACCTAAAATGTTTATTCTTGCCCTCACAGAAAAAAGTTTTGTTATCCCATCCAAAAGACTTAAAGAAACAGTGCTTGTACCTAGGTTATAGTGTTTGCTTCTATTAGACATAACCAAAATGTCATAATTCATAGGGCACCAGTAGGACACACAGGAAGGTCCTGCCTCCCTAGGGCACAATCAACTCCAATTCTAAGTAGCCCCAGATTGAGCATCAATCCAAAGAAGACTGATGAGTCATCAAAGAAAGACCCCAAATGCCAACCTGTTCCAATTTTTATGTGTGTCTGCTGCAAGGAAAAATACACCCACAACTAATTATTTCAGGATTTATCTCAGTAGATAAAACTGCCAGGTGTGGTGGCTTATGCCTGTAATCCCAGCATTTGGGAGGCTGATGCAGGAGGATTTCAATGATTTCAAGGCCAGCCTGGGCTACATAGTGAGTTCAAGGCCAGACTGAACTACATGGGAGACATCTGTCTCAAAAAACCAAATCCAAAATAATATAAAATAAAAAGTAAGTTTGAAAGGTGTCTCATTTCATTTGTAAAATAATATGCATGTTTTGTTAATATACGCTTAAACTAGTCTGGAGAGTAGAGGCTCTATCTCCAACAGAGATCATCCCTGTAGTTGGGCTTTTTAAATTGTAACTAACATAACATTTGAAGTTTTACAAGAAAGCATTTACTTTTGAAATTGAGTGCAGGAATAATAAATGTTCATGAACACTTAGAACAGAGCACTCTCTCAAGAGCTTTCTGCTTCTGTAGTGAGGGTATCTGGTGATCCAGGCCAAACCTTCAGGGGGAATCGGAGAGACAGGTATATTGGATTGAAGCCAACACAAAAGAATCTGCAGTAGAATCAAGTCCTGAAGGAAGAGGGTTGGCGGATGGGTGTGCCCAGCACCTGGGGCGGGTGGACAGAGGACAGAGGCTACCTCCTCCTCCTCTTCCCCACTCATGCCACCTCCCTTCCTTTCCAGAGCCGTCTGCACTTCCTGTAGCATAAAGGTGAGCTCTCGTGGGGCTTCAAGTCTGTGAGCTGAGACAGGCATTCTGCTGTCTCCCAGTGCATATATTGTGCAATCCCATCCTCACTGGGCCCCTCATCCATACCCTTCTCCAGAACCCTTTCTTATACTTGCCACGACTGTGAAGTGTTTTGATTTGTTTTTATTTATTATTTTTTTGAGACAGGGTCTCACTAAGTGAGGTAGGCTGGCCTTGAACTCACAGGGATCCTCCTGCCTCAGCCTTCTGAGTGCTGGGATTACAAGTGTGCACCACTACACCCAGTTTTAAAAATGTTTTTAGCGGGCTGGGGATTTAGCTCAGTGGCATAAGCGCCTGCCTTGCAAGCGCGTGGTGGTGAGTCCGATCCCCAGTATCGATTTTAAAAAAATTAAATAAAAAATATTTTTAGCTGGGGCTTCTTTATAATCTACTCTGACAATGGAGAAACTCTTCTGTCATCAGTGTCATATGCTGATTGTGTGCAAGGCACAATGCCCTTATGGTATAAAAAGGCCCTTATAGTATAAAAAGGCACTGTTTCTGCCTTAAAAATCCTCACCTACATGAGCAGAAACACAGCAGGGGTCCTCAGGAGTGTGGGGCTCGCAAGAGTTTGTACCTGGTCCACACCTCCCTTTGTATTGCAGATGAAGATGCCTTCCAAGAAGTGTGCACACATCCCTGTCTACTCTCTGGGCTTTGAGAGTCTTCAGAGGACGCCCTTGGCCAAGGCCGCGCCTGCGCAGAGGAGAGAGGTCTTCCAGTGTGTTGCTTTGCCTTGTTGGCCGGGTCCAGGTGTTTGGGCGGGTCTGGGCGGGGCTTGTAGGAAACCGGCAGCTTGGGCCAGCACCCTTCCGGAGGGGGCGGGCAGGGGAGTGATTCAGGACTAGGTCTTTTGGAGCAGCCTGCACTGCGGAGTTCGCCCAGTGAGTTCCTTCTCCAAATCCTGTTCGTGGAGGGTAAGGTGAGGGGCAGCTGTGGGCCTGAGGACTCTGGGACGTTTGTGATTCGGGAGGGACAGGCCTGGCGGCGTCTCAGCCCCGATGGTCCTCTCTTGACCCCCTGCCCCAGGTCCCTGCAAGGGCCACGGTGGCGGAGCGTGGAGGAGGAGTTCCCGCACATCTACGCGCATGGCTGCGTCCTGAAGGACGTCTGCAGCGACTGCACCAGCTTCGTGGCTGACGTCGTCCGCTCCAGCCGAAGGAGCGTGGACGCCCTCAACGCCACACCGCACCGCAGCCGCCAGACCCAGTCCCTCTACCTCCCAGACACTCAGACTCTGGACTTCCAGTGATAACGACCCAGGGCAGTCAGGCCTGCGCATGTACATATATACATAGAAGCCTTTCTATAATATATGCGTACAGCTTATATATTTATACATGTTTTCTTACCCCCTGCTCATTTAGGGGTAGGTCCACTGCAGGACCCTCCCCTGGGAGGCTGTTCCCACTTAAGACTCCTTAGGGTGGGGATGGAGGGTGTTCCTTCTTGAAGAGGGAGGGCAGGGGATTCCAGACCCTGCATCTCCAGCAGACCCTGCCCAGTCCCCAGTTCTCACCTGCACAGGTCATACAACACGCCCACTTGCCCTTCCTGGGTAGGAATCCAGGTTGGGTTGGGGAACCTGTCTGCTTCTGCCTTTCTGTGGGGCCTAAGGCACCTGGAAGCTGCTGGGTGGGTGGGACCCTCCGGGAGGTGTCTCAGGCACCCCATATCTCCATTATGAAGGCTGAGGCCGGGCTTGGACCCTGCCGGCACATCCCCTGCCACCCTACCCCTCCGTGCCCTCCCATGCGCTGGTGCTATGCTCCTTATTCACTGCAGGCCAGGAGGCCTGGGGATGCCAGATGATCCTGGAACAGTTCTGAAAAGTCGTGACCATGGCCATGTGAACCTAATAAAGATGATCTTATGGTGACCATCTGGGGACAAAGCTGTGGTGGGAAGTTGAGGCAGGAAGATCTCAAATTCTCTGAAGGTGAAGCTCAGCTCTGAGGGGCTGCCTGCCCTCAGGGACAGAAAAATCTCCAATGCTGCTGTTAGGGTGCCCATCACAGAACATGGCATCCAAGCCCACACCTGTCCACCAAGTCCTAGTTAGGCTCCTTAGCAGGCTGAGGCAGGAGGATGGCAAATTTGAAGGCTGTCTGGGCAACTTACCAAGATTTTATTTCAAAGTAAAACTGTAAGAAGAAGGGTTGGGGAATGTAGCTCAGCACAGAAGCATTTGCTTAGCACACAAGAGATCCTGAGTTCAGTCTCCAGCACCCCCCCCCCCCAATGCCTAGGGCAGCTCCTCTGCCAGCTCCATAGCCCCAGTCATCCTGGTCAGGGCTGCATGAGAAATAGCCCAGGCCTGCTGGCTGTGTTTGCTGGTCTGGGTCCCCTTTGGTCTGGTTTCTCATACCCCTAGTCCTGTTCTTCAGGGAGAGGACCCAGCTAGTGTTCCCAGAAGGGTGCAGGCTGAGGGTAGCCCCAGCACTCAGCACCTTGCAGCTCACATGCACCACAAGGAGCAGTCCCTCATCACTCCTAGCAGAAACTTATCTAGCCTTATCTACTAGCAGATAAGGCCAATTACATGAAGGAATTTGGCAGGGCATTCCAGGATGTGGATTCCAGACTGTACTGCCCCCTTCAGGGCTGGAGGAGGCCCCCAATGGACAAGGCATCTAATAGTTGGACCTGTGGGAAAGAATACTCTCAGCAGCTGCAGTCCAGTGTTTGTGCAGTCAAACACAAAATTAGAGCTGCTAATAAAAGTATCCAGTTCCCACTGTTTGTCTGAATATAGACTGCTTGTTCTTGTGTTTTTATGCTGTTTAAAAGAGAAGCAGGTGTGGAGATGCAAACCTAGCAGTCTGGGAGGCTGAGGCAAGAGAATCACATTAAATACCTGCCTGGAGAACTTAGTGACTTAATGAGACCCTGTCTCAAAGAAACTAAAAAAAAAAAAAAAAAAAAAAGGCTAGGGAAATAGCACAAAATGGAAGCCCTAGATTTAATTTCAAGTACCACACCAAAAATAAGACGGATGAAGTGATTGGGAATTGTCTGTCACACATTCAGCAGTAAAAGTTTTCATCTGTGTAGCAGTCTCATCAACAGACACCCCTGGATGTCAAGCATCATTGCTATTATCTCCCTGAGCTTATAGAGCAGAAGTTGGCACTGGGCAATATGCCCAGCTCACACTTCTGAAGTAGGGAGAACTAGGTCTGAACCTCCAAATGCTAGGAAATCAGTGCTTACAGCAGCAAAAACACATCCTGGGGCAATGAGTGTCCTATATAGCTTCTTCCTGAGGCTGCTTGATGGGCAAGCTCCAAGGACAGGTCCGAGAACTGTCTCTTCCATCTCCCTGGTCTCTGTGAGGTGCCAGCCTCCTCTTTCCCCAAGCTGTAGGGACAAGCTGCAGAACTGGCCATTGAAACAGCCTTGGCCTCACCTGGACAAACACAGCTTTCCTCCTTGAGGCCTCAGGCTGCAGCAGCCAGGAAGAAACTTGCATGCAATTGCTTGTTGGTGTGTCCTTCACAGTGTGTACTACCTATTGGGGAAGGGAAGATTTGCAGGCAGAGGCCTTAAGGACTCTCTGGATTCTATCCATAAGGCAGGGAACAGGCTTGTGTAGACTGGTCAGGCAACTATCAATGGGGACACAGACATAGAAACCAACAACTAGCCTGCTTCTTAACAGGCCAGCCAGACACAAGTGGGTGCTGAGCGTGACTGGAGTGAGGCCCCCATGGAGCACATGATTCTGGCACACCTTTCCCTGGGGAGCAGCACTGACACCATCTCAGCCCCAGTGGAGCCCACACTCCTGGGGGAAGCAGGAGAAAGTACAGCCCAGGGACCAGAGCAGCCAGGAGACACCCTGTGACCCAACCCTGCCCTGCTTCTCATCTCAGGTGTGGCCAGCAATGGAATTCATTTGCAGTCTGGACTCACAAACCCAACTGAAACCCAGGTCCTTTTGAGTCTCAGGGCCTGGCTTAGCCCCATACTAGGCCATTCCATGTGCTAGGCTGCTTCTCAACCCTACACCAGTTCGTTTTGCTCTTGCTCTTAGCCCTTGCAATTCTCCCATCCTGGCTGTCCCTGGAATGCGTTTTCAAAACAGCTGAACTCCAATTCAGTTGGGGGAGGATCTTTAACGTTTTTATTGTAAAATTTTCTCTAGAAGATGGTGCACAGTAAGAGTGGCAAACCTCAACCTTAGGGCACCAATTCCCATACCTATGTGTTCAAGAGAATTGCAACTCCTAGAACCTACTCTTGAGATTCGGACCCATTTATCTTGGGAGGAGGGGTGCACAGCAGCCTGCAATTTAGAGTCCTTTGATTTAGGGGTATGTGTTTCTGTCCCCCTCCCCCGGTACCGGGGATTGAACTCATGACCTCGCGCTTGCAAGTCAGGCACTTATGCCACTGAGTTAAATCTCCAGCCCCCCCTTTTTGAGGTAGAGTGTCGCTATTAAGTCTAGGGTGCCTTGATCCTCCCGCCTCAGCCTCCCAAGTGCTGGGATTATAGACGTAAGCCACCACGCTAGCTAGATGTGTTTATATTAGGAAGAAAACTGTCCCTGCGCACTCCCCGCATCCTTCCTACGCCCTAGGAAGCACTCTGCGAGCCAGGGTCTAGGGCATGGGTATGGGTAGCTCTGAGTCTCTCCGCCCGCCACCCCTGGCACAGCTCCTCATCTGTGCCCCCGCCTTATGAGCCGAGAATCCCAGAAAAACACTTCACTGCAGCCAGCCGGAAAGGCTCAACTCTCGCGGGAGGGGCTTGGACTTTCTTTGACGCCACAGGTGACGGACAGGAAGTTCCGGAGAGCCGCAGCACGCAGACGCGACACGCCAGCCTCTGCCAGTGCGTCGTCAGTGCGCAGGCGCGCCAGCAGCTAGATTGCTGCTCTGCCTTCTCCCTCAAGACGTCAGGGGTCGGGTCCTATGTCGCGCCGGGCCCTCCGGAGGTTGAGGGGGGAACAGCGTGGCCAGGAGCCCCTCGGGCCCAGCGCCCTGCAGTTTGTCCTCCGTGATGACGATGACGCGGAAGAAGAAGGACCAAAACGGGGCCCGGGGGTCTGGCTCCCCGGAGGGACAGGGAAGGAGGGTGTCCAAGTCAACAACCGGTTCGAGCTGGTGAGCAGCGTGATCTGGGGGGGAGGGGCGTGCCGGGGCCGTGACGACCAAGGAGGGCCGGGTGGGCGTGAAGTTTGTCTAGGCTGCGGAGTGGGCGGGGTCGTGATGTCAGGTGGGGATGACGGACTGCGGGCAGCGGGGCGGGGCCGTGACATCCCGGGCGGGATTCAGCGGTGTGGGTGGAGCCATGGTGTCTGGGTTGAGGCTAAGGCGCGAGTCGGTGCCCTGTCAACGGGCCAGGTTTTGCGACTGTTCGCGGAGCCAGGGCAGGGCGGCGGCCTGAGCGAGCAGGACTCTGTCCAGGGCCCTGGTGAGGGGCCTAGCCCAAAGTGGGGAGGGCCATGACCGGGACGGGGCGAAGGCGCGAGCCCGGGAGCGGTCAGCCCGTTAGGTGGTGGGACTGTGCTGCAGCCGGGACCGCGACATCCAGGGCGGAGTGTTAGTGGAGGTGTGGGTTTGGTGTTGGAGGGTGGGTAGCGCGCTGTCAAGGGACGAGGCTAGAGAGCCTTTTCTGCGGCGGGGAGGGTGGAGCTGTTATCCCGGGCGGGGCTGTAGTGGGGAGGCGGGATCAAGAGCATCGAGAGGCGGGGCGAGAAGGGCTTCGCAGTCCTGCGGCTGGGTGGAGGGACTGCACTGCAGTGAGGAGGGCAGGATGTTTAAGGGAAGGGAATAGCGCTGGCTGGAGTGCAGTTAACGGGCTGGGCCGCAGTGGAGGGACGGGGCCCTGCATCTCCAGGACTTAGTGGTCTTTCTTTGATTCCCTGAATGAACATTTCCCAAGTCTAGCACTTGGAAGGCCTTACAACACCTCTGGCTGCCCAGAACATCCTGGTATGTTCATCACTCACGGCAGGTGTGTGACATAGAGAAATAACTCGTTAAATCTGAAACGCCTTGATGCTTTCTCGTTAGCGCTGGCCACTACCTGTAGGTTCACGTGCGGATTATCTGAGTTTAGCTTCTTCTGCCTCCCAGTGTGATAGGTAGCACATTTGTTCTGCTCACCTTGTAATCCCCCCCCCCCGTCATTGTCACACAGAGTAAGGCTTCAATGGTCATCCGGTGAATTAAAGAACAAATACTTATGGGTGTGAAAATTGGAGAAACTAACATCCTTTGTAAGCTGCCACCGGATATTCCAGTTGCCACAGCATTATGTCAAGTTGTCAAGTTAAGTGGTCTAAAGACATTGGCAAGTAGGAACTGTCCTAAGACAGTTCAGTGTAGAGATTATTGACCTTTCCACTTGAGGTAAGAGACAGGTCTTAACCCTGAAGGTAGGACTAAAATTCCTTCTTGAATTTCAGCGTGCTTCCAACCATCTCTTCTGACTCTCGTCCTGAAAGCCAACTCCTACCTCCTACCTCATTTCTTTCTTTTTAACTTTTATTATAAAAGTTTTCAAAAATATACAAATATAGGAGCGGTACAGGTAACCCTTATGTGATGATCACTGGGTTCCTACAATTATCAATAATGGTGAGCCCATGTTTCTCTAATACTTTTACTCTTCCTTTTTTTTCCACTAGGCTTTGAACTCAGGGTGCTGTGCATGCTAAGCATGTCTTGCTGCTGGGCTGTAACCCCGCCTGCCTGCATTCTGATAGGATATTACTATTATCAGCTTGAGCCTCCTTCCTGGTACCATGTGGATTCATGGATCAGCTCGGGATCAGTCTCGACTTAGGTATCTCCATGTGTCCAGACACTAACTGACCTTATTGTCTACCCAGAGCTGCTGCAGAAAGTCGTCCTTGTTTCTGTTAAAGGTCTTTCCTTTCTTCAAGCCAAGGCCAGACACTTGAAAGGTATCTGTGGTCTCCTGACACCTGAGTGTATACCATGGGGAAGTCCTGTGTGGCTCCAAGTGCATGGAGAATGTGACCATGTTCTTGGGGTCTGTCCCTGTGCATTCCTCTACATTCTTCTCTGAACACATGCTGGTCACAGCCTTTCTTGCTGACAATCCCTAGTAGCCCAAGTTTACCCAATCTTCCCATACATTTCTCCCCCTTTTGTCCTTCTAAGCTTGCCCCCTCTGCTCCAGCTGTGCTGATTCCTCTGCCATCCCTTGCCTACCCCTTTGTCTCGATGGTGGACACAGGGTCCACTCAGCTCTATTCACTTCATTTGTTTTTTGTTTTGAGACAGAGTCTTGCTATGTATTTCAGGCTGGCCTTGAACTCATATACTCACTTCATAAAACTACAGTTGCCCCACACTCCCGTTGCTTTTATTCCAGTCTATTTCCTTTTTCCTGGCAGTTACAACCAAATACTCTTTTTTTTTTTTTTAATTTAAAAGAGAATAAAACACAAGGGGGCAGTACAGAGCAGATCAGAAGAGGACAACATAGGCAACACAGTACTTTACCTTAAGTCAACTGGACATCAACAGTATCTAACACCATATCTCTTACTCTGCTATAGTTGAGCATAGTTTCAATTACAATAATGTCAAACATAACACAATAGTATAAAGCCATGCATATAGTGAAAGAATTCCAGGGCTTTCTGAACCGAATAACAGAAAATGATCAATGGGTATTATAATATCTCATTTTTGATAAAAAAGAAAAAAATTTGAACTATCACACATATTCAAATTCCAATGAGACACAATGTGGTAGATAGAACCAATAGTAATAGAACAAAAGAAAAAGCATGGTAGGACTTCTAAGAAGGATAATATTAAATCAGCAATAGCTGTCATACTGTTTTCTTCAGAACAGCTGTTCATATCATCACGTATGATATAGTCAAACAAAACAGGATAACACCATTCCAACTGATGATTTAAAACTTTGAAAGACTTCGAAGCTATGAGATGGGGCCTCATGCTTACCATAAAATCTTATATACTCTTATCAAATTTCATATTAGGGAGATTATATGGTATTTACCCTTGTGAGTTTGGTTTATTTCACTTAAGAGAATGGTCTCAAGTCATGTCCATTTATTTATAAATATCTCGATGTGATCATTCTTTATAGCTGAGTAGTACTCCATTGTATAAAAATGCCACAACTTTTTTATCCATTCCTCAGTTGATGGGCACTTAGGTTGTTTCCAA
>PVJX010000294.1:0-91961 GCA_004027295.1 Dolichotis patagonum | reverse complement strand
ACAAATATTCTTATAAATGACTTGTTTATTCATTTTATTTTGTATTAGTTGGTGTTTAAACTTTCTAAGATGAGACTTTGTTGTTCACTAATGTACCCTGCTAGCAGTTGCTACCTGTTTGCTTCCCTTGGTGAGACAAGTGGTTGCCATCTGTTGTCAGAATGTTGGTGGGTGCTGTAGTCAGAGTGCCCTGGACTTGAATCTCTTTGTAGCTGTGAGAGCTTGAACAACATAATAAGTGTAAGCTTTGGGCAGGTTCTTGTTTACCTTATGGGTTGTCCTAAGGGATAAGTGAATTTGGGTGTACAGGCCAGCATTTGACAAATACAGATACGTGATGTTGAAAACTAAAGGGAACAAAAGAACATCTCTGAAACATGTGACCCTATGTAGTTTACTAGGACAATTTCTAGGACCTGTTGGTTCCTTCTTAGGGAGAAGGGCACAGAATGATCTGGTGCCCCTCCTCACTAAATAGCACTGATGTTTGCATTGTGACTAACTGGTGGGAGAGTTTAGCTTTAAGTCAGAAATCGTCTTTACCATTTTTGTGAGTAAGGTTTTTGAAAATGAATTTATTAGCCAGGTTCGTGGAATCCCAGCTACTCAGGAGCCTGAGGTAGGAGGATCTCGTGTTAGAGGCCAGTCTAGGTAATTTAGCAAGATTCTGTTTTACAGTTTAAAAAGTAAATTATAAAGGATTGGGGATGTAGCTTAGTGGTAGAGTACTTACAGAGCAGTGTACTGGATTCAATCCCCAATACCATTTAAAAAAATGCAACTTATAGAAATAATATATAATAAAGCAAGCCCATTTTAAGCATATAGTCCAAGTTCTGACAAATGAGACACTTGGAAGAGACACCAGCGTAAGTACCACCACCAGATTCTAAAAGACCTCACTGTATGTAGGTCATGCCTGCTCTTGGAGTCTATATGACTGGAATCACTCGGAATGTGCTTTCTGTTGTCTGGCTTCTTGATAGTCATGTGCCTTTTTTTTTTTTTTTTTTTTTTTTTTGAGATAGGGTCTTACTAACTCACTAAGTTATTTTCCCAAGCTGCACTGGAACATATGATTTTTGTTCCTCAGTATCTCAGAGTGCTGGGACTACAGGCCTGAGATGCCATACTTGGCTCTCATTTGGTTTTTCATGTGTTCAGTTTTGAGACAGCGTCTTGCTATGTAGTTCAGGCTGACCTTGAACACACTGGGATCCTCCTACTTGAGGCTTCCAAGTGGGAGTGCTGGGATTATAGGCATGTGCCACCACTCCCATCTTCATTTGGCTTTAATTTACATCTCTAGGTAACTGTGGGCCTCTTTTTCACATGCTTATTGGCCATTTATCTTTCTCGTGAAGTTGCTTTTCACACTTTCTTGTCCTTCTTTATATGGGATTGTATTTTTATTGTAGTTTTATAAAAGTTCTATATATGCTTTGAGTAAGTCTTGTGTCAGATATGCATATCGTGAATATTTTCTTCCTTTAAATATGCCAAGTAAAAAGTAGTGAATTAAAAATATTAACTCAGATAGCACTTGCACATTACAATGGTATGCTGTATTAGAAGAATGTTTACAAGTCATTCATTCATATCACATAACCTTATAGAAGCACAATTTTCCCCGACAATTGCAGAGTTGAGAGAAGAGCTCAGCAGCCCCTCTGACACTGGTTTTAAGTTCAAGGGTTCCCTAAGACTACTCTGCAGGTTCAGTAATTTGCTGAAAGGGTTCACAAAACTCATTGAAAGCTCTCATACTCGGGATGGCTTTTCACAAGGGAAATTTGCCAATTGAAGTCAGCCAAAGGAAGAGGAATATGGAGACCACAGAGAAGTAGCAGAGCTGATGCTTCCACTGTTCTGTCCCTGTGAAGGTATGCCTCTCCTGGTAACCTAGTATTCGTGCTTTTGTTTTAGGGGGGAAGTGACTACTTGAATAAGTGCATTATTAACAGAGTAAATGGGGCTGGGGATTTAGCTCAGTGGCTTAAGCGCCTGCCTGGCAAGCACAAGGTCGTGAGTTCGATCCCTAGTACCAAAAAAACAAAAACAACAACAACAAAAAAAAACCAGAGTAAATGAACCACGTGGCTTGTATTTGTTCTTAAACTTTGAAATTTCCCTATGAGAGATCCTGAAGCTTATCGAATTCTTGTTTTTTTTTTTTTTTTGTACCAGGGATCGAACTCACAACCATACGCTTGCAAGGAAGGTGCTTATGCCACTGAGCTAAATCCCTGGCCAGCTTATTGAATTCTTATGTGTCCATCTTTTCTCTTTACAGTTGCATCTGCAATATGACATGCACATTCTGTCCCTGCTGCAGCCCCATGCAGAGTTCTCTCCTCTGTTTCTTAATGATTTAATTTTTTTCATATGTCTTTACTTAGTATTTTTATTCGGGCTGGTGGGACTTGAAAGAGTGTGGCTGATTGATGGACCAAGAGCCCCTCAGTCAGGAGCCATATCTGTGGTTGTGGTGCATTTGGCTGCCTGCTGAATGTGGGTGGTATTGACAACCTAAGTGGGTTCAAGGCTGACCTTGAACTCATGGTGATCCTCCTGACTCAGCCTCCTGAGTGCTAAGATTACATGTGTGTGCCACCATGCCTGGCTTCCTTTAGCATTTTTCAAAGAATCTCTGTTTCTCTTACAGTATTAAGGATTGAACCAAAGCCTCGCAATTCAATGAATATACCTCTTAACCCTTTTTCCTTTTTTAATTTTGAGACAAGTTCTTGCTAAATTGCTTCAAAGTTATAGCATGACTGCTTTAGCCTCCTGAGGAGCTGAATTACAGTTATTTACCATTGTACCAACCAAGGCCCTGTCTTTTGGGATAGGGTCTCACTATGCAATTCAGGCTAGTCTTATTTTGTAGCCAAGGCTGGCCTTGGACTCACAGCAATCCTGCCGCAGCCTCCCAAGTGCTAGGATTACAAGTGTGTACCACCACACCTGACAGGCCTTGTCATTCTTGACTGTCAAATGCAGAAGCACTTTCTCCAGCAACAAAAGTTCTGAGTTCCTTGTTCCAATGCAAAAAGTACCTTTTAAAAATTATTTATTTATTTAGCAGACCTCTTTTTGGTCATGGTTGTGCCTTAAATTGAAACTTTCTTTCTTATAGAGTTAAAAACAACCTAAGGCCAACACAGTGCTACATACCTGTAATCCTAGCTACTTGGGATGCTAAGGCAGGGAAGTCACAAGTTTGAGACCAGTCTGGGCAATTTGGTGAGACCCAGTCTCTAAATAGATAGGGCTGTGGTGTATCTCATTGCAAGGCTCTGGGTTCAGTCCACAGTAACTCACACACATGCATAAAAACTATATTAGTCACTTAATCATGGTTGGGAAATGTACAATTTTGTTTTCTTTTCTTTTCTTTTTTTTTTTTTTTACAATTTTCTAATAAAATGAATCCCCTCAGACCCAAGAAGTTCAACATACTAAATACAACTAAAACCAAGTAAACATAAAACCTCAGGCAGGTGTAACACATGCCAATAATCCTAGCATTTTTGGAGGCTGAGGCAGGAGGATTGCAAATTCAAGCCCAACCCAGGCAATTTAGTGACTAGGTGAGATCTTGTCTCAAAGTAAAAAAATTTTAAAAAGGGCTGATCATGTAGCACAATATGAAGTCCGTAGTGCTGAGAAGAAAAGAAAATCTCAGCAAGGTAAATTATTCTCAAATTGAAAACCAACAGTGAAAAGAACCATAAAAACAAGTCAAGATCCAGGCATGGTGGCACATGCCTATAATCCTAGCACTCTGGAGGCTGAGTGAGACAAGACGCTTACTACAAATTTAAGCCAGACCGGACTACATAGTGAGTTCAATCAAGGCCAGTCTAAACTACATAGACCCTGTCTCAAAAAAATAGAAAGAAAAGGAAAACCAACTGGAGAAGAGAAACACTGACAGAAGTGATCACTAACTTCTTACTATATGCAAGCCAGAAGAGGAAACAGTGGGACTGTCTCAGCAAAAATTCTGGAGGGAAAATGCAGCCCAGCATCTATACCCACAAAGATAGTTTTTAAAAGTGAACACTGGGGGCTCAGTGGCCTAAGCGTCTGCCTGGCAAGTATGAGGTCGTGAGTTCGATCCCTGGTACCAAAAAAAAAAAAAAAAAAAAAAAGTGAACACTGAATAACAATATTTTCTTAGGAACAAAAGCTTTAAAAAAAACTCTCGCCAATCAGTACTTCAACTAAAGTTGTGTAGAAGGAAATCCTTCAGCCTGGTGGAAAATGACATCAGATAGAAATACAGATCTATGGGAAGAAATAGCAGAATTGAATTATTAGGCTAAATGTACAATCTGAGCTGGGCATAGCAGGACATGAATCCCGCCTGTGCAACTTAGCAAGACTGTCTCAAAAATATAAAAAAATTCAGGGATGTAGCTCGGTGG
The DNA here is from genome assembly GCA_004027295.1 of Dolichotis patagonum. NCBI lineage: Eukaryota > Metazoa > Chordata > Mammalia > Rodentia > Caviidae > Dolichotis > Dolichotis patagonum. The sequence continues at coordinate 87,528 of PVJX010000294.1, read as the reverse complement.
CAGAGTGTCCCAGCTTCCATCCCAGTACTAAAAAAAAAAAAAAAAAAAAAAGGAAAAACTCCCTTTTCCTACTTTTTAAATTCCTTTAAAAGATAATTTACTGTTTAAAGCAAAAATAATAGTATATTGAAGCTGGGTGCAGTGGCACACACCTGTAATCCCAACACAAGGAAGGCTGAGACAGAAGGATTGCAGTTCGTTCAAGGTCAGCCTGAGCTAATAGTTCAGTGCCATCCTACACTGAAAAAACAAGACCCTATCTCAAAAAACAAAGCAGCAATATAATAGTATGTTGGGTTTATAACAGGTCATAAGAGAGAGGAAAATGGAAATGCAGTGTTAACAGTTGTCATGTTTTATGTGACTGATAAAGTGGCTGACATAGATTGTGTTAATAGAAGAAGCTTTTTAGTTTGGTGTGGTAGCTCATCTAATCCCAGCACTCAGAAGACCTCACAAGAGGATCCATGAATTTGAGACCAGCCTGAGCTATTTAGTAAGTTCAAGGGCAGCCTGGACCACGTGGTAAGATCTGTCTCAAAAGTGCCAAAAACAAAGAACTATAATAAAATCTTATAAACCTTAGAGTAATCACTAAAAACATGAAATAGACATAGGGCTGGAGTGTAGCTCAGTAGTAGAGTGCTAGCCTAGCATGTGGGAAGCCTTGGGCTCAAAACCCAACATTGCACACCCACAAAGCGCATGGGAGGATTCCACTGGTTATATATAAACGCCGCAGGCCTGCACATCCACAGGCTTTGGTGTCATGCAGCAAGCCCTGCAGCTGATCCCCTGCAGATGCTGAGAAGCAATTATTATTAGAAAAAATGTCTTGATGCATGGATCCTTGGCGCCTTTCCTTCCCTTAGGCTTTTGTCCAGGGGCATCCAACCTGCAGCCCACAGCATAGTAAGCTTTTGACATGTGATTGCTAGTACAGTTCCAAGGCAGTGGGGTACAAGCAAGGCCAGGGTAGGCAACAGTGGTATAGGGATAATGCCATGGGGAGGGCAGGTGGTACTGACACTGCCTCCTGTGATGGTTGAAGCCAAACCCTCATGTGTCAGTCATGGCACACATATATGCAATTTGAGGAGTAAAAGGCAGACAATGATAATACCATTTCAGCCAACTTACATTCATGTGTGCCTGTGAAGATGGACATTTACTGATATTAAGCAGAATTGTACATTTTATTTAATTATTAAACTTTGTCTTGTGTTGTTGCATAAAATAAGTTAAAGGAATAATGGAAGTTTTGTTTCTTATGTACACTCATCATGTATGCTTTTGGGAGAAGATACTAGAGATTGAACCCAGGACCTTAGCACTGAGCTACGTGCCCAGCCCTTTTTGTTTGTTTGTTTTTTATTTTGAGGCAAGGTCTTGCGAAATTGCCCAGGCTGGGCTCAAACTTGGCAGTCTTCCTGCCCTAGGCTCCAAGCTGTCATGTCCTGCTATATTACACATTTCATATATGCTCAAGACAATTCCTACTCACTCACTGTGGCCCAGGCAAGCCAGAAGGTTGGACACCTACACTCTCACCCTTCTTCAACTGTGCATGAAGTGAGGTTTAAGAAGGTCGTAGGAAGGAAGAATTGCGGTAATTGGTCACAGTGTATTTTAAATTTTTGCTTTGAGATTAGTTGTAAAGTAGGGATAAATTGTGATTTGGGGAGTTCTTTATGATGGTATCTTTGAAGACAGAGACGCCATATGGCTACAGAGACCCTGAGTTTGTCTGAGGCTCCTCTGTGAGCTAGGACATCTTCTGAAACTTAGAACCATGTCACTGTGAGGGATGGACTCTCCATCCCTTCTACCACTGGCCTTGACCCACGCTGAGTCTCCATTTGTATTCATCTCTGCATTACTGTCTAAAGTGAAGCCTAACCAGCAATGCCCGGTTCCCCCAACCTGTTTTCCAGATAAACATTGAGGACCTTGAGGATGACTCAGTGGTGAATGGGGAGAGATCTGACTGTGCGCTCACACACACTGTGGCATCGGGGAACAAACCACGGGCCCCACATGGAAGCCCAGAGACCAAGCGAGATGGGGATGTGATCAAGGGAGTGTCCCCAGAGCAGGTATGGGAGCCACTAAAGGTATAATTTTCTGTGTTAGATTTTGTTAATTGCCTGGTTTTTAAAAAGTTCCCTTGGGGGTCCTTGATGGAACTGGTGTCAAAATCCTTAAGATTGGTGGCCTGAGGGTGCTATAGTCAGGGTACCCTTCCTGCCTGCTGTATTTCAGAAGCATCTGTGCCCTCCAGAACTTCCAGCCCCAGGGGCATAGACGAGCCTTTGTGGTGTCACGGCAGGAGGCAGCCAGGTGCAGGTGTGGGGGCCATCGTCAGGTACAGGGGTTGACAGTAGGCAGCCCACACAGTGAGGTCCTCATTCTTCAGGGCAGCTGGAGCCTGGCAGGGAATGGGGGGCAGAGTGAGATGAAATAGCTTGAGCTCTGAAAGCTGCCTTACAGTTAGATGGAGCCTGAAGTCATAGGAGGTCTTGAAGTATATGCAGAAGGAAAAGGGTGTGAGAGGTCTCATCCCCAGGCACCAGTTGGGGATGTTTTGTGTTCCGGTATCAGTAGGAGAGAGGAGCTTGCTGCTTTAGTTCTCAGTTTTTAAGATTTTGCTCTTCACTAGTGAAAATGTCTTCTTTTATTAGTCTAATGTAAGTGGCAAACTCCGAAAGAAGAAAAAGAAGCAAAGAAACAAGAAAAACAGCACAGCAGAGACCTCGGTATGTGATTGTCATCTTTCTAGCTGTGGTGCTTCAGGTGGTACTAGGAGAAGCTGGCTTCTGTTTGTTGTTTGGATCCCTTCCCATTAGGAATAACCAACCATGAGTTGAGGAAACCAAAGAGAAGACTTCTTAACATTGTTGCCTGCAGTGTGCATCTTGTCCTTGGTAGATGGAGCCTGCCCTTGGCTCTCTAGTCCCTCAGGTCCCACAGTACTAGGCTACAGTGATCTGGGGGATTCCCTCCTTCCAGCTGTGTATTGTTGCCCATTTGATGCCCACTCTGTGCCCCTTACTTTGTCCTGTGCCAATGGGCTGGTGAGTGGCAGTGAGAGGAAGCTGCTCACATACCACATCTGTCGTTAGATGGACCTTCACCCTCATCCTCTGTCTGCCCTGAGAAGAGCTGTGGTCTTGCCTCTGTTCTGTAAAGTCTGGGCCCAGCCTGAGGAGGACAGTGTCCTGACTCTGGAATGGTCCATCCTCTTGAGGTCCTCTCAGGAGATCGAGCTTTTCTGCAAATCTCAGGAGATCGAGCTTTTCTGCAAATCTGGATGCAGCTCATAGCACTTGACTTATGGTCTGCTTGGAAGAAAATGGGATATAGTAGTTCCTTACCAAAATCACTCTGTTACCGAAAGTCAAGTTGTCATGGTGATGAACAGGTGGTTCTGGGCTTGCAGGAGAATGGGCTGGAAGACATTGACCGAATCCTGGAGAGGATCGAGGATGGTAGTGGGCTCAGCCACCCGGGCCCCGCTCCACCCAGCTCTAGGAAGCACATCTTGCATGTAGAGCACAGGTACAACTCTGCCTACCCTGGGAAGGAAGAATGGTTGCTGTCTTTAATCCCAAAATTTAGGGGGCTGAGGCAAGAGGATCACAACAAATTTGAGGTCAGTCCGAACTACACAGTGAGACCCTATTTCAAAAAACAAAACAAAACAACAACAACAAACAGTGGTTAATAGCATTATCCAACATTTAGGAAGTAGAAACAAAAAAAGAAGGAAAATTAACCTATTTCAGAGGACTTTTAGTTTTACTTTATATACCTTATAAAATCTCTGTCCTCTCTATCTGTGGTACTGTGATTTGGATCCAGAGAGGACTAAGTTACATCCTCAGTCCTCCCCTACTTTTTTGTCTTTTTGAGACAGAGTCTCACTATGCAGTTCAGGCTGGCCTTGAGCTCACTTTGTAGCCCAGGCTGGTCTCAAACTTATGGTAATCCTTCTGTCTTAGTACGTAGATTACAGGCATGTGTCACTACTCAGCCTATTTACTTTTTTTTTGTTTTTGAGACAGTTGTGCTAAATTGCCCAGGCTGACCTTGAATTTGTAATACTCCTGCCTCAGCTTCCCTAATCACTGGGACAACAGGCATGCACTATTGTATTTGGCTTGGAAATTTTCTTGAACTATGTAAAAGTACCATGTCACCCTTGGATGATTATTAATTTTGTTGTCTGGTAGATGATTAATGATACCTGATCCCTATGCCAGAGATTGTTGCCTGTTTTAGGAAAAAAAAAAAAAAAAGGTAAAAAAGAAAAAGCCTATTGGATCTGCTAAGATTTTGGTCTAGTCTGAGGGAGTTCATACCCCTGACTCAGCTGCACAAATAAATGGTTTGGACTGAGTGTGGTGACACACACCTATGATCCCAGAACTCAGGAGGCTGAACCAGGAGGATTGCTGTGAGTTCAAGGGTAGCCTGGCCTATATAGTAAGTTTAAGTCCAGTCTGAATTGCAGAGTGAGACCCTATCTCAAAACACGCCCCCCGCCAAAAAAGCAGAGGGTTTTGCACATGAGGGAACCCATCCCCAGCTGCTGTCTCAGTGCTGGGGCCAGCTATGTTCTTTCAGTGCACTGAGGGTAGGGCCATATATGGGATAGTAGTTTTTTAAAAAGCAGACCTGAAACTTGCCTTTCATGCGAAATCCAAGCTTTTTCTGCTGTATTCTTTTTTTTTTTTCTCCCAGTACCGGGGATTGATCTCACAACCTCATGTTTGCCAAGTAGGCACTTAGGCCGCAGAGCTAAGTTCCTGGCCATTTCTGCTGTATTCTTAGGGCTTTCTAAAATTTCCAAGGTCATCATAGAACTAATTTTTCTTTGTAAAATTTTCTGTTCTCTAGACACTTGAATCCAGACACAGAACTGAAGAGGTATTTTGGTGCTCGAGCAGTCCTAGGGGAACAGAGGTAAGATCATGCCAAGCTGTGTTCTCAATGCTTCATTCCTGTTTAGACTCTGGCGGCCATAGGGAACCCTTAGAGCTGAAGACCTAAACCATAGTGGAAAATGAAAGGCTTAGGATTAGGTCTGTAGTGTTCCAAGGACATGGTGTATGGGTTTCTGAGAGGCCTGAAGTGGTTAGGCTCTGCCCCCACAATGCCTTTTCCAGTATCGCATCATGTTTTTAGAAAGGTCTTGCTGTATGTGGTGGTACACAGCTGTAATCCCAGCACTCAGGAGGCTGAGACAGGATTGCCATAAATGGGAGGCCATCCTGGGCTACATAGTAAGTTCAAGGCCAGCCCAAACTACACAGCGAGACCCTGTCTTAAATCTTACCCATTTTTGCTTCCCAGTCGGCAGCAAAATAATACCAAGTTGAGTTTTGGTTCACTTCATTACCCCATGTGTGGCAACTGGCCATAGTGATGGGCTGCTGCAGTGAAGAAGCAAGGAGCCCCCAGGAAGGAAGAGCAGGAGTCCGGGTCTGAGCCTTTATAGGAGGCACAGGCAGTCTCATCTCCAGTACTCCATCAAAATGTCCAGGCAGTTTGATCTTTTTTTTTTTTTTTTTTTTTTTAAATCGGTGCCAGGGACCGAACTCACGACCACATGCTTGCAAGGCAGGCGCTTATGCCACTGAGCTAAATCCCCAGCCTCTGTTTTGTTTTTTGAGACAGGATTTTGCTATGGTCAGGCTGGCCTTGAACTCACTATGTAGACCAAGAGGACCTCAAATTTTTAGGGATCCTCCTGCTGGGATTATAGGTGTGGGTTGCTACTCTCAGCTAGTTTCTCTTTGCTTAACTCTATCTCCATATTTGTAGGTAGCCGGTGCTTAGCAATTGTGCTGTTTGGACTAAGTTCTTTACCACTGAGCCACAGTTCCAGCTCTTTGCATTTTTTACCTTGAAACAGAGTTTTGCTGTGTTGCCGAGGTTGAAGTCTAAGATCTTATTGCCTCAGCTTTCTAAGTAGCTGGGATTACAGGTGTGCACTACTTGGCTTCAGCAGGTAGTTGTGAATGAAGAAAGGGAAAAAACTTCATTTCTACTGTAAAGGATGTCATCTTTAACCATAAGGATAAGAGGCGAAGTGAAAAGAGAAAAGATGTGTGCACACAGGCATACATTCAGGTCATACATAATAGGCCAAAGAAAGGGCAGGGTCACACACACTCGAGAACTATGTCAGCTTTGGTGCCAGCTGTTTTGGATGGCACAGCAAAAACATAATCCTTTCCTTTATGGGATAGCCTTTCACAGGAACACTCAGGCAGCGAAGGTCGAAGTCTTTTTCGGGAAAAGACATAAACTCGACTGGCAGAATAACTCTTTACGGAGCCAAAGCTTAAACTGAACTTGGGCATGTGAAAAGTGAGAGGTACCAAGGTTTGGACAGTATATTTTAGACAGTTTGGAAAATTTCCAAATACCTGTGTCCCTCGTGTAGAGATTCTCAAAGTGAGCTGATGCTGAGTTAATGAGTATTGAGTGTTGAGTGTAGGTGGGAAAAGGTTTCAGGCAATGATTTTATCCTTCTGGCTCCAAAAGCCCAATAGAAAAGACCGGTCTAGAAGTAGCCCGTACCGGCCAACACCACTTTCAGTTTCCTCCTGTTAAGCGGCAGAAGTGGGGGATGGAGGACAAGGGTAAGTGGGCGGGGACAGCGCAATTGGCAGGAACACGCGGGTCCTCTTTGCAGGGACTGGAGCAGTTTGATCTTTTTAACTACACTTTTTTCTGATTATAAAACTAAATGCTTCTTATTTGAAAATTTAAGTAATTTAGAACTTTCTTCTTTGGCTCCACCTCTACTTCCTCAAAGATAACTGTTAGGGCCAGGGATTTACCCTAATGGCATAAGCGCCTGCTGACAAGTGCAAGGTCACAAGTTTGATCCCCAGTACCACAAAAAAACAAAAAATAACTGTTAAAAAGCTTATTGTACCAGGTGTGGTGTGGTGACACATGCCTATAATCCTGGTCATTTGGTAGGCTGAGGCAAGAGGATTGCAGCTTCAAGCTCAGGCTGGGCAGCTTAGCCACATGCTATTTTTTTTTTTTTTTTTTTTTTTTTTTTTTTGGTACTGGGGATTGAACTCATGACCTCGTACTTGCCAGGCAGGCGCTTAAGCCACTGAGCTAAATCCCCAGCCCGCCACATGCTATTTAAACTTCTAGAAAAGGACTCAGTGCAAAGGCCCTGTGTTCAGTCCCCATCACCATAAGGAAGAAGCCTGCTGCATGGTCCAGGTCTTGCACACATGCCCACACCTTGTCCAGGTGGCCGTGAGAAGCTTGTGCTGGTTGCCATAGAGCCTGCTTCTGCACATCTGAGTCCAGCATTCAGCCCAGACCTCAGGCTGTGTCCAGTGCTGGCTGGAGCACTCTGTATCTTTGCCTCACATTTCTGAAACTGCCCAGGAATCGCCCAAAAGATAGAGGTGGCTAGGCCTGGGTCCCTGGGAACTGTAGATGTATAGCCATGCCTATGTCTTCTCCTCCCCAGGCCACGGCAGAGACAGCGTGTCTACCCCAAGTGTACGTGGCTGACGACCCCTAAGAGTACATGGCCCCGGTACAGCAAACCAGGTGAGGTCTGCAGGTAACTGAGTCTCTTGGGCTGGCTTCTCCTCTCTGCAAAGCCTATGCATAATATATGGCATTTTTGAGGGCTTGAGCACACTGGTGCTTGAGGAAGGAGACCTGGAGTCTCTGCACAGAGCCCCAGGCACCACCGATGTTTCCCCTGCTGTTTGAATGGAAGTTTTTCTCCCTTTCTACCATCTACCTTTCTGTGATACTGTACCACAGACGCACTCTTTAAAGTATAGTCATTTGGTTTCATTGCAATAGAGTAGGGTGACATGGGGTGTCATGTTCATGCTTGTTAATGCATGGGGTGGAGAAACATGTGCAACCCCTCCATGTGGTTGGATGAGAGCCTCGGGCCTCCACAGCCAGGCAGAAACCCACTGTGGGAAGAGGTGGGAGGGTGTGTGGCGATAATTGAAGAGGCTGTGGCCCATGCCCCACCTCTTCTGCTCCCACACCTGTGGGGTTCTAGCAGACCCCACAGATGTTCAGAGAGCGCTCATGCTGGAGTCAGGGCCTGTGCTTTTACTGTACCCATGCTGGTATCTTTGTTCCCACTAGGCCCTGTGTCCTCCTAGTAAAACCACCTGTGAACTGTACAGATGGGCTGTGGCCACATGTATTGTTAGATTTCCTGTTGCTGCAACAAAATGCTTGACACTTATAAACTGAAGGAGAATTTATTTTGGATGACAGATTCAGAGGGTTCAGTTCATGACTGACTGGTGCCAGGGCAGGATCCTCATGGTGGAGGGATGCGATGAAAGAGAAATGTTCATCTCACAGTGGCTAGAAGCAGACAGTAGAGAACAGCCAGAAAGAGAAAGAGGCAGAGAGAGAAAGAGGAGAGAGGGAAAGAGACAGACAAACAGACTATCTTACAGGCAGGCAGATTGACCTTCCATAGGCAGTGACCCACCTGTTCCAGTCAGGTCTCCTCCAAACAGCGTGGTCCATTATGAATGCAGTGGAGATTAACCCTCCGGTGAGCACAGCAGCCTTCCCAAAGTCCCACCTCAGAGGCTTTGGGACCTTTTTAAGTCTAAACCATAACACCACATATTCCTGCAGGACCTGAGCCCCTAATAGAGTTGTCAGAAGGGCTAAGGTGGGATTTGAGAACCACTGATAAACTTCATGCTATTCTGGCAGACAGCTTTTCAGGTTTATAAAAGGAAACTGGGACATGTACACACACAGTCAGAGAGAAAGAGTCATGGATTATAAGCCTTTGAGGTGAAGCCTGGTGCTGTGCCTACCACACTGCTTCTATCCCAACCTTCATGGCCACCCTGCATGTTTATCCCAACCAACATGATCTGAGCACAGTATTTCCACACCCAGGGATTGGGATTAGGGTCAGGGGAAGCCAAGGCAGGTGGAGTACCAGCTCCTGATATCAGCTGTTCTGGGAGAGTATCTGGCAGCTATCAGCTGGTAGCCTAGAGACAGCCAGGCCATCCCTGGGTCACTTGTGTCAGTACCATGGTCCCCGCCAAGGACAGTAGGAGTGTGTGTGACTGGAGCACTTTGCCCTTCAGTGGTGCTTCCATCCAGCACCCAGCTTGCCCTCTCTGGGTATTCTCACCTCCAGGTCTGTCGATGCGACTGCTGGAATCGAAAAAAGGTCTCTCCTTCTTTGCCTTTGAGCACAGTGAGGATTACCAGCAGGCACAGCACAAGTTCCTGGTAGCTGTGGAGTCTATGGAGCCCAACAACATTGTGGTTCGTGATCCCTGCACTTGGGCAAGAGCGGGTGGAGCAGCCACCCTGTGCTAGGCCTTGTCCTGCATCTGGGGAGGTATTCAAGGGTGGAGGGTCTCCCCAGCAGAGAGATGCCTGCATGCTGGGCAGATAGACCCTGGCACCAAGAGGGGGCCACATGGAGTCTGCTGAATGCTGTTGTCTTGGCTCCTCAGGAGCTGTGTGCAGTGGCCACTGCTTTTGCCTCTGGCTTAGCTGGCATATTGGAAGCAGTACTCAGATTTTCTGCAACTAGGCAACCTGGCTTTCTCCTGTGTCATCGAGGCCTGGCATCCTCTGTTCTGGGTTCCAAGAGACTGGCTGGCCCCATCCTCCAAGGACCAAAAGGGCATTATCCTCTGTGTGCCCCTGTGTCTATTCTGACCCCAGTGACCTTGCAGGAAGGTTCCTGTGGTGTTGGTATTAAAATCAAGGCCTTTTCACTAAGACACCTCCCCAGATTTTTTAATTTTTATTTTGAGGCAGGGTCTTGCAACGTCTTTAAGTTACCCAGGCTGGACTTAATCTTCTTGAGTCAGCCTCCAGTGTATTAGGATACCAGGCCTGTGCCTCCACACCAGTGAAGTGTGGAGAGCTAAGAACCACAGCCTGGGAAGGCAGAGTTCTGGGCTCCCACCCTGAACTAGACCAATAGTCTGGCCAAACAGCAGTGGTACAGAGTCAGAGGGCAGTATGATCACTGTGCTGGTAACACTTTCTCCCCAGTGCTCAGGGCCTGTAGGGTCTGCCTATGGCCTCCTCAGGGCTGCCCTCTTTCTGGCAGGTTCTGCTCCAGACAAGCCCCTACCATGTAGACTCTCTCCTGCAACTCAGCGATGCCTGCCGCTTTCAGGATGACCAGGAGATGGCACGAGACCTGACAGGTGAGACAACCCCCTTGGAGGCACTACAGCGCCTGGGCAGAGATGTGGCTTGTAAGGTAGTGAAGGGTGTGGCAGGCCTGTCAGGACATTCTAACAGAGTGGCTCAGAGGAGATGGAATTCCTCCACTGTGATGTGTGCAATCATCTAACAAGTAGTTCATTGGTTTTCAGTGTGCCGGAGTTGTATAATCATGACCACAGTCCATCTTAGAGCATTTTCATCTTCCATGAAAGAAGCCTGATCTATTACCTGCCATACTCTATCCCCCAGAACCACTAATCTGCCCTCTGTCTCTATGGATCTGTCTATTATGAGGATTTCCTGTCAATGGAATTATGTAGTACATGTACTTCTTTGTATCTGGCTTCTTCCACATTCCAGGATTTTTTCATGATCCATGTTGTAGTGTACATCATACCTTCACCCCTGTTTGTGGGGGAACAATGTCCCACCTGTGGATAAACCATATTTTTGTGTATGCATCATGAAACACTTGAGGTGCTTTTGGTTGTTGTAAGTAGTGGTACTGTTAACGTGTGGGTTAGATGCTATGTGCAACACACGTGTAGACCCTTGGTCACCAGGACATAGCATCAGTAGTTCAGCAGTATGTCTACAGGGTTTCCATCTCAGGCCCACACAGTCTTGTGGCTGCAGTGAAATCAGGGTGGCCTTGGGGTCCTGGCAGGTCCTGACTGTTTCCCTCCATTTCAGGATCCTAGTTCTGTGGCTTCCTTCCTTCCAGAACTTGCCTGTTTTTGAGTCATCAGAGGAGGGGGTTGCAGTCACTATGCAGTGGCCTGACACCCTTCTCTGTGTCTCGGTGGCCCGCAGAGAGAGCGCTGTACAGCATGGAGTGTGCCTTCCATCCTTTGTTCAGCCTCACCAGTGGGACTTGTCGGCTGGATTACCGCAGGCCTGAAAACAGGTGAGTGTGGCACACCAGGGCAACTTCTGGGAGTGTCTTGTGACAGTAGCACTTACCTGCCTTTCTCCTGGAAGTGAAGTGATGGGAGGTAGCTACAGTTCACATAAGTTCCCACTGTAGGTCCCTCCAGGAACAGGTGGCAGGACATGGTCCTTGGGGACAGACCATATCATGCAGCCCAGGACACTGTGGCAACCCTACCTGTGCAGAGCTACAGTGCTGGAGCCAGGTCAAGCTTGGCTCAAGGTTGATCTGTCTAAGTTAGGAGTAAACCTGACAAGCCACCTCCAACAGTGGCACGGGTCACAATCTTCCCTTGCCAGTTTGGATAAAAGTCTGTGACCAGTCAGCTTTAAGTGTCTCCAAGTGTTCTTGGGTCCTGATTCCTGAGCCAGTAGATTTCAGCCTGGCCTGAGTGGTCACACAGACACAGTGTCCCTCTTTCCCACACTGCTGCCTTGATCACCCTATGGCATCAGCTGTGGCTCAGAACTGGCCAGCTGCCACAATCTTTGGACCCCTTGTTGGGGACTACTTCCTGTTAATGTCTCCCCTTTCCTGATCAGTACCCTGCTCCTCTGGCCATCTCTGGGATGTGTCAACCTTGTGGCCATGACCACTGTCCAGCTGTAGGGCTCAGCTGCCCTGTGTACTAGGCCTGGATTTTCTTCACTGGTTTTCCTTGTTGCTTTTGTCACTTCCAGTTAAACCCTTAGTTCTTTGAAACAAGTTCTAAAAATAAGCCCCTAGGATGACAAAAGTCATACAACTTTATATGTCCAGCATTAATGCCACTGACAACCATTAAAATTAGAGAATAGCTTGGCCTGGTGGTGCACAACTGTAATCCCAGCACTCAGGAGGCTGAGGCAGGAGGATCATTGCAAGTTCAAGACCAGCCTTGGCTACAAAGTGAACTTATGGCCAGCCTTAACTGCATAGTGAGACCCTGTCTCAAAAAGACCAAAAAAAAAAATCAGAATGAATTAAGGTCATAATTGTAAGAGGTTTTGGCTGTCCTTCCCTAAATGACAAACAATAAACTAAAAGCAAGAAGCTTTGGATTTGATTCTCCATATATGAGTGCATTTAGAACTCTGAATATCAAGGGATGTGTGCCCCTTCCCTGCAGACATAGGAATGATCACATCTCTCACTGTTTCTGTAGGCAAAGCCTACAGAGCAGGGATAGTGACAGGGCTCATGGGTGACGGCACTGCTGCTCTGCTATGGCTCTGACTCACATAGGCTTTCTTGGACCTAGGAGCTTCTACCTGGCCCTCTACAAACAGATGAGCTTCCTGGAGAAACGAGGCTGTCCACGCACTGCGCTGGAGTACTGCAAACTCATCCTCAGGTGAGTGCCCACCCAATAGTACCTGCCTGTCCTTGAGCAGCCCCAGGCCAGGGCCCTCAGCCATGACATTGCCCTCTGTTTCCTTTTATGCTCTGCTCATCATGTTGTGTCCTGAAGCCTGGAACCAGATGAGGACCCCCTCTGCATGCTGCTGCTTATTGACCACCTGGCCTTGCGGGCCCGGAACTACGAGTACTTGATCCGCCTCTTCCAGGAGTGGGAGGTAGGTGTGACCTGTACTCTGTCCCTTGGGGGCACATCTGTCCCTTGCATTTTGTGGTTCTTTACCTACAGTGCCAGCCCAAGTCCCTGAGCGCAGGGTGCACATCACTTTCCAGACCCAGCAACCAAGAAAGGTGTACGTTGTCTGGCTTATAGCCTTCCATGGGCACATGTTGAAACATTAGGTGTTGGTATTGGGTAGATACAGTGTGCTAAAATTGCTTTCACCCTTCTCTTCATGCAGCTTCTAAAAAGTGTAAATGACATGTGATACCCAGCACAGTCCTGCAGCATCCATACTGATAGCCTGTTGCAGGCCCTGGGAGGGGGCAGGAGAAAAGCAATAAGCCTTTACTGCCTCTATTTCTGTGCTTGAATTTTTTCATAGAATACCTTTGATGTATAATGGAGAATAGGTAAATCATCCTAAATTATATAACAGTTGGCACAGTTTTCCAAGGAGTCTCACCGCTAAGCATCTAGTTTACAGAAATTCTGGAGATCATGAAAACATAGCTGCAAGAAACCCTAGTGAGTCCTCTGTCTCAGAAAAACCAATGAAAACAAAAGCAAATCCAACAGATGTGTCCCTGAGAGGGGCCATGCTAGATAAGCAGTTGGTCTGCTTATCTAGAAGAACCCAGCCACCTTCAGACTTTACGTATTATATTTTCGTGACCTTGTCGCCCAAACTTTGTTTTTTCTTCCCTTGTAGGCGCATCGGAATCTGTCCCAGCTCCCAAATTTTGCCTTCTCTGTGTCGTTAGCATATTTCCTGCTGAGTCAACAGACAGACCTCCCCCAGCAGGAGCTTAGCTCCACAAGGGAAAAGGCCTCCACTCTCATCCAGCAGGCTCTCATCATGTTCCCTGGAGGTGGGTGCAGTTCCTGCCAGGTGCACTCCCAGGGCCTCCTCCACTTGTAGAAAGCTGCACTTTCTAACCAGCCAGAGAGCCAGCCCCACCTCCATAAGCCTTCTGCATGCCTGGCTGAGTGTGAAGGTCATCCTTGCCATCGTGGACCCAATGTATTGGGCCTGATACCTCACAAGTGGCAAATCCCTGGAAAGGCTGGGTTTTCCCAGCAGCTCCACTACAGATTCCCAGAATGCAACCTGTCTAGGGGGCCATGGGCTATGGTTCTGACCTAGGGGGGGTTGGTTGCCTGAGCCTCCCACATGTCAGTTACTGATCCCAGGCTCTGCAGTAGTGTGCTTTGCAGCACAAGCAGCCCCATACCTACCAATCTGTCATGGGTCCAGTCTCCGTCATAAGCACATTTAGCACAGGCACAGGAGTGATGGGTGTGTCCCATCCCTCTCGGAGGCAGATAAAACCCCTCCAGGCTCAGAGGCACTCAGCTGAGTATGACAAGATCCCAGGCACAGTCCTGGCCCCTAGCAGCAGTATGCAGAGCACTGGCATGTCCTTCACTTCACAGCACTACACTCTGTCCCTGTTATATGCCTGGGGCTGGGTGCAGGTATACCCTGGTCACTGAGCACAATGTGCCTTTGCTTCCTATGTAGTTCTCATGCCCTTGCTGGAATACTGCAGTGTGAGGCCTGATGCTGCCGTCTCAGGTCACCGATTCTTTGGCCCCGATGCTGAAATAAGGTAAGGGGTGGAAGATGCCTGGGTATCTTCTTGTGAGTCCTTGTCCTCAGAGACAATGAGGGGCCGGCCTGGGGGTGGAGGGCCACCACGCTCCCATGACTTCAGGGTTGGGGCAACCATGGGGCCATCACTCCTGCCTTTGCCCCCATCATGGTGACCTGGAAGAAGGAAGCCCATGGTCACTGAGGAGAATCCCTCAAGTCCAAGAGAAAGCACTGATGGAGCAAGTGAGTACCCAATCTAAAGAATGGAGTCTTGCAGAGATATGATCTGATGAGTGTGGGCACAGGGTCCACTTGGGTGCCTGCCTGAGATGGAAGCAGGTATTGGTGAGCTCATGACCTTCCCATTTGTTTAAAAAATGAAGTTGAGTGATTTGGTTTATGCCTCTCCTCCTAGCACTTTGGCAAGCTGTGGCAGGAGGTTTACAAGCTTAAGCCCAGCCTGGGCAACTTCTAGCTACTTGGCAAGATTGTCTCAAAAATAAAAAGGACTGGGAATGTAGCTCAGTGCAAAGGCCCTAGATTCAATCCCAGTACCACAGAGGCAGAAAACAACACCACAGAGTCACAGGAGCAGACTCTTGTGTCCCACACTGCAGAGATGGTATGTCTTTTGGTCTACCCTGCCCTGGACATCCCCTTGCTTACCAGGCCCACTCTCCCCCAGCCAGCCACCCGCCCTGAGCCAGCTGGTGAGCCTGTACCTTGGAAGATCGCACTTTCTGTGGAAAGAACCTGCCACCATGAGCTGGCTGGAGGAGAACGTCCGTGCGGTTCTGCAGGCTGTGGATGCAGGAGACCCCACTGTGGAGGCCTATGAGGGCAGGTGAGCTAGTCTGGGCAGTGATGGCATGGCCTGACAGGTATGCATAGGACAGGACATCAGCCTGTCCTACCCTCTCCTGGGGACCCTCACAGTGAGGGAGCTGGCAGTGTTATTCCCAGAGGCCTCCACACAGATTAAAAACGTGGAATTTGGCCGCCATGTGTTCAGCTTCATCCTGGCCTGTGCTTTGTTCCACATTTGCTGTGGTGATTGCCAGTCTTGCCCCCTCTGGCAATAGGCAGGGACTCACAGGTGACTGCTGTCTGCTGGCTTTCCTTTTCCACCAGTTGGAGGTGGCTCACTGTATGACTGGCTGTAATGGAGAGTTGCTTCTTGTCTGCTTTAGCTGGGCCTGTGGCTCCCATCAGCTCTGTGGCTCTGGGAGCCTGAGTCCTGTAGCATCTGCAGAGACAGGAAGGTGCAGTGCCTCCAGGACTTGCTGCTATGTAGACACTGTCCCCATGCCTGCTGGACTGGATACTGCTCATGGGCAGAAACATGGTTTGTGTCCTGTGCTGTATTGCTGGATTGATGTCATTAGGAAGTAAGCACTGTACAGTAGCAGAGTGACAAACATAAGTGGGTCTCTATGCGGACAAAACCACATCAGCCACATCAGCTGGTGTCCTGTTTCCTGGATGAGAAGTTGAGTGCCAGGTCACATAGCTGGCATCTTTGTCCACAGTCTGCTTTTGCTGCAAGACCAGGGACCCATCACGCAGCCTCTGCCTGGGGCGGGGGTGGTGGACAGGGATTGTGGACTCTTTCCCTGGCATAGTCAGGAGCCTTAGTGTTTGGCAGGGGGCTAGAGCTGCTAGCTCATGTGCTGCTCTGCATTCACACCTACCTTAGGCGGAAGGTGCTGTACCAGCGTGCACCCAGGAACATCCACCGCCATGTGATTCTTTCGGAGATCAAAGAGGCTGTGGCTGCGTTGCCCCCGGTAAGGGCGTGCTGAGAGGGACTGTGGGCAGGTCTTGAGGGTTTCTTGGTGGACGTTAGAGGCCAGTCACAGGCTCAGAGTACAGCTCTTTCACCTGGACCTGTGTTCCAATGCTGTGGCCATAGGCTCAAGCTGCTGTGGTCTGAAAGCCCATGGGGAGAAGCACAGGTCAAGGCAGCCATGATGGCCAGGTCTTTTGAGGGCCGGAGCTGAACCCTGAGTGACTGATGGTCCACAGGACAGGCAGTTGCCAGTTGGGGCCGTTCTGGTTAGCAGAAGGACTGCTGAGGGCTGGGACGGGAGCACCTAGGGCTTGGGTCTCCAGCAGGTGGAGAGGTCGCAGGCTCCTTTCACCCCATGTACAAATACTAAGCTGAGTGAGAGATTGAGCCTGTGGCCACCTGAGAGGCCCCACACCCCTATAGCTTCCATCTCTGTCAGACTCTTTCCATCTCCCAGACCCATTGGTCCAAGGGAGACCTGGCTGCTGGAGGAGGCAGAGGATCCCAGCCACACTCCAGCCTCCACTTTTGTCCCTTTCCCAAGGAGGTGACCACGCAGTCTGTGATGGGGTTTGACCCTCTGCCTCCCCTGGACACCATCTACTCCTACGTCCGACCCGAGAGGTACCTGCCCCTGCTTTGCCCCGCGCTTGTGCAGGCCCAGAAGGCAAGAGATTCACACAGGCCCAAAGTCTGCCCCACCCTGGTGGGAGATGTGTGGGGTATGATCTGGGGACAAAGCATTGCCATGCTGTGCCCATCTGATAGCAGCACTACTCTGGTGGGTTTTAGCTGGTGCTAAAAATAAAGTGGGAAGCACTCTTATTTTCTGCCCGCATGGAGTGCTCTGTGAGGTGGGGAACAGATGTTAATTATAGAACCTAGAAATTAGTATATAATCAAAACTGCACAGCCAGCCCTGATGGTACATACCCATCATCCCAGCATACTGGGAGGCTACAGTGGGAGGATTGCAAGTTTGAACTTAATGAGCAAGTCAGGAAGACCCTGTCTCAAAATTAAAACTTTTAGAAAGTGCCGGGGATATAGCTCAATGCAATGCCCTGGGTTCAATCCCTAGTACCACAAAACTGAACGAAATCTGTGGTAAGATCTGTTAGGTCAAGGTGCATGGTGTGGAAAGAAAAGAACAGTCTCTGACTAGATGAGGGCAGTGCATAGCATAAGGGCTGCTGGGAGATGGGCCAGGAGAGGCAGGCAGTGGGATGAAGGGAGGGGACCCACAGGAGCTCTGGTCCTGGACTACCTGCAGCTTCAGAATCTGTGTCACAGAAACCTGTTTTGCCTCCCTTCTGGCCCTTAGAGCTGAGTAGCTGCCGGGCCTGGACCCTCAGCCACAGTAGGCCTCAGTCCCTGGCAGATTCTCCATGAAACAGAGTACATGTCTCGACACTGGGTAGAATGGTGTCCTTTTCTTCCCACCAGATTCTGTTACAGAGCTTGGACTTTATGTTCAAGAGGAAACCAGTCCCTTTCGAATTCTTCAGTAGATTAAAGTGGAAATGGTTTATGTCAGTAGGGATCAGAAACATACCTAACAGCCTATGGCCACTCAGCACATTGCTCCGGCTCTGTCCTAGAGGCAAAGCTGGGCTATAGGCCATGTGTCCCCAGCAGTGGCCTCCATGTAACCCCCAAATCTGCTGCCCTTGTGAACATGGCTGCTCCTTCCAGTTGTTTAACTGCCCTTGTGACATGGCTGCTGCCTCTAGTTGTTTGTTTAATGTTTTTTTTTTTTGAGACAGGGTCTTGCTTTGTAGTTCAAGCTGGCCTTAAACTCACTATGTAGCCCAGACAGGCCTCAAACTCATGGCAATCAATCTTCCTGCCTCAGCCTCCTGAATACTGGGATTATAGGCATGTGCTGCCACATCCAGCTCCCTGTAGTTTTTAAGGGAGAAGGAAATGGAGGCTGTAGCCACAGAAGCCCAGCTGAGGACACTTCCGCTTTCTTTCTTTGTGACTCCATAAAACCCATCCTTTATTCCCCGGTTGTCCTCCTTGGGATGTCCACAGTCTACCCCACGCTGATCATCCCCACCCTAGGCCCTGATCTGCATGGGGGAGCCCAATGTCTCAGCGGCTGCCTGGGACTGCTTCCGGTGGCAGGTGGGAGGATGACAAGGGTCCTGTGAGCCGGGTAGAACCCCTTCAGGTTTCTCTTCTGACTTCTTGACTTCATCTCACAGGCTAAGTCCCGTCAGCCATGGAAACACAGTTGCCCTCTTCTTCCGGTCATTATTGCCAAACTACGCTATGGAGGTATGTTGGCTACCCCCTGGCCAGAGGCTGCATGACACCATCCGGTAGGAAGTGGGGCCTCCTGTCTGTCAGCCGAGGTGCTCTGGGGCTGGCTGGGTGAGTGTCCTCTCTCTCCCTGCTGGGGCCAAGGCCTCAGGGCCCAGCTTGGCTCAGACCTGTCTCCCTGCTGCAGGGGGAAAGGCC
Source organism: Dolichotis patagonum (assembly GCA_004027295.1). Classification (NCBI taxonomy): domain Eukaryota; kingdom Metazoa; phylum Chordata; class Mammalia; order Rodentia; family Caviidae; genus Dolichotis; species Dolichotis patagonum. Next base: position 68,942 of record PVJX010000294.1, on the reverse strand, counting down.
AGAGGAAGGAGTGGCCGGGGGTCTGAACCGCAACCAGGGCTTGAACCGGCTTATGCTGGCTGTGCGTGACATGATGGCCAACTTCCACTTCAACGACATGGAGATGCCACGCGAGGAAAACCCTGAGGGAGAGGGTGACTGGGACTGACACTGTGCAATTATGTTCCTGATTTCTGTTCTGTTTGGGGGCGAGCAGTTCCCTGGAGTAGAGATACTGAATGTACGGTCGCCTCACGTCTTCTGTTTCCCTATAAATGTCAGTGGTTATGCCCTCCTGTGGGTGAGCTCTTCTTCCAGCTGGTGGTTCCACATCAGCATCCATCTCTGCTGGAGCAGGCCCTGGGGGCCACACAGGGTAACCCCAACTCTCAGAACAACCTGGGTGGCACAGCAAAGCTGCCACTGGGTCCCCAGCGTGAGTCTCTGTGGAGTGTCAAGGCCCTGAGAGCTGCCGGAGGCTGTGGGGGCTCAGGGCTCATGTCACGCAGAGGTGCTTCTCAAGCAGTGGGAATGTGATATCCAGAGCTGCAGCTGCCATCTTCAACCAGGAGGCAATGAACTCTACAGTGAAGAGCCAGTGTTCTAAGGACAGTGATGCACATAGGCCCTAAGAACACTACTCATCTGCAGGCCTATTCCTGAGGGACTGTGAAGTCAGCAATGCTGGAGCAGGGCTGCTTGGGCTGAGGCAGTTTTGTGCAAAAAGTGATAAGTGAAGACAGGTTTTTGTCATCCTAATCACTGCAAGGCTTGGCCTGCCAGGCCCAGGGCTACAGTGAGTCCTGGCTCCTCCTGGTGCCCTCAGCCTCAAAGGAAACTCTGTGCTGCTCCACTGTGCCCTTTCCCACCAAGTCAATGGGGTGGTGGGCATGAAGACAGGGAGCCACCCAAGCCTCCTGAGGAGGAGAGGAGGTTGGTCTTGTGGCTGCATGGGATCACTGGGGCCCTCAATGAGGGAAGCAGAGTCGAGCCAGCCAGGGCTTGCTGTCCAGGCAGGGACCCCCACCCTGGCACAGGTATACCAGCCCCACCACAGGTCCAGAACACAGTCACTGACCAGTACAGCTCCCTTAGAGCAGTGTGTTGGGGACCCACAGGCCAAGGAAGGGGCATATGCCCTGAGGAGGTGGTGGCCTGTGTGCATTTTGTCTTTAGGGACAATATGGATACACTCATTTCCTGTCAGCCCTAGGGCATCCGGTTCATCTGATCACATGATTAGGACTGATTTGCCACCTCCCATTCCTCTTGACCATAGCAAATCAAAATACGGACTTTTCCCAGCTTCTTGCCAGGAAGCCCTTACAGATGCACCCAGTGTGAAGCACACTGGAGTCTGAGGCAGTGTTACCCCATCCTGGTGTGATAGCTGGTCTATAGGGGAAAGGATGTGGTTGCCCTGCCCAAGGCCTCAGTGCTTGTGCCTTTTGAAGTCCAGGCTGGGGAGGGGCCGGGCGAACCACAGCCATCTCAAAGGCCTCATTGAGGGAGCTGATGCTGATCCCTGCAGTGTGAGGGCAGCAGTCCTAGGGGCAGGTGGTCTGCTGGTGCAGGTGCCTGTCTCACTGCGGTGGCCCTGCCTTCTTGTCACACTAGCCCTTTGCTCCCCTGGGCAGCTCCTCTTGAGCATGGTGAGGGCAGAGCTGTGCAAGCAGACTGGGGAGGGGGCTATGCAGCTCTGGGCTCCATGCTGGCCTCCATCTTCCAGTGAGTTGCATGAGGGCAAGGAAGGGCTACTCCACTCACATGGAAGACAGTTTGACCAAGTCTGCTAAGCTGAAGAGAACCCTCATGTCACACAGTTCCATGGCCAGCTGTCACCTGGCAGCACATGTGACCAGAGGAGGGCATCAAGCCATCCAGCGGCAGTGGTCTGAAGCCATGCAGAGCCCACTGTGGCCTCTCTGTGCCGTGAACAATGATCACCAACAGGCTGGGGGGTGGGCTTTACGTTGGCTGCAGCAGCAGGCATGAGCTCGGTGTGAGCAAAGTGCAGCTGGAAGGTTCCAGTCGGGTAACATCATGAGGGGCAAGCTGAGCGGGAAGCCTCAGAGGCCAGGACACTGCTCTCAGCCTGGAAGGTGTGCTCCAAGCTGTGCTGACTGGGGCATCTGTCTGTCTGCAGATCCCTCATGTGTGCAGTTGGATGTCTGTCACACTTCACTGTGCTTTATAAAGTGGAAACAAGGACAGCTTTGCAAGTCGCAGTGCAGAAGTAGGGAACGACGGTTTTTCTCAGTGGCAGCTTGCTGCACGTGCTCTTGTGTGGGGTGGTGGCATGGATGGTCAGGGTATCGCAGGGACTGGCTGGCACTTGGGTGGGAAAGTGAGAGATCTGTTGTTTTTTGTTTCTTTGGGAGAGGGAATGGTACTGGGATTAAACTTCGAGCATTCACACTGAGCTATGGCCTCAGCCCTTTTTCTGAGTTCTGGAACAGGATTTCAAAATCACTAAATTGCCCCAGTTGGGCTAGAACTTGCAGTCCTCTTGTCTCGACCTCCCAGAGTGCTGGGATTAAAGGTATGTGGCACCATGCCTGACTCAGAATGGATTTTAACATCAGTATCACAAATACAAGTCTCCCTTAAGCCTGGTTATGTCTCTCTGCTTCAATTACCCACCTGTGTATGAGAGGCATCTCCCCCCCCCCCCATCAGGAGGATGCTTGCCATCAACACAGACATCTCCCATGAGAAAGTATGGAGCTGCCTCTCCCTACTGCTGATTGCTAACCGCAGGGGTGGCGGCAAGAGGTCTGCCTGCTGCATTCCTGGCTCCGGGGCCTGGATGTTTTCCCTCCACAGGAAATGGCATGGCTGGGAAGGGGCGGCAGCTGCACCCTGGTGCCCCGTGATAAACAGCACAATGGGACTGAAGGGTCCTGCTGGACGTCACCAGGATGCCCTCTGGCTATTTGCTCCTAGGAAGTAGCAGGACCCCTCTCAGCACAGTGGGAAGGGCAGGGCAGCAGAGGCTCTGCAGGGTGGCACCAGGGCACAGCCTCTCCAGGCCCCAACCATATTGCCCTGGCTAAAAGTGGATGGGGTCACCTACTAACCTTGAGCCTGTACAAACACCCAGCTGGGGGCTGGGCCGGCCAAGGAGAGCAGTGTGGGGAGGAAAGGGACCCAGGACCCCAGTGGGAAGGGGCCAACTAGAGAAGGGTCAGACCATGAGTTCATGGCAAGTGCTGGGGAGGTTGAGTCAGTCTCTGAGCTTCGGATGTGAAAAGCAGATGCTAGCCTGGGTCCAGGAGTCTGGGCCTCAAAGGGTGCTGCCCACACTCTCTGAAATAGGCGGGAGTGCTGAGGACACGGGCAGCTCCCCCACACATACACATCCCACACATGCCCATCATGTGGTCACCCACAGGAGGAGGAGCCCAGGGACAACTTTAAAAAGGCTCCATTTTTCCTGGACTGTCAGCCTAGCCCTGGCCCAGGGACGCATGTGACAGGCTCAGAAATGTCTGGTCCTGAGGGGCCTTCTGGGAAGAGGGACAGAGGGCAGTCAAGGACCGCGTTTGTGCACACAGGGAGTGAGACTGTGAGCAGAGGGCATCCTGGCAAAGCTCAGGGGCCTGGCCAAGGAGTGTCGGATCTGTCTGGGCCATGCCTATGCCAACCTTTGTCCCATCATGCAGAGGGTGAGTGACGGCCACTCTGGGGACCCCTGGATGGATGGAGGCTCGTGTGCAAGACATCAGGCCTTCTTTCCAGCACCATGAGCTGAGTGGGAAGCCTGGAGTGATGTCAGCTCTAATTCAGGACTCTGCTGGCCCCTTCCTGTCCCAGGATAGAACCATTCCCATGCAGGAGCCCCCACGGAGGATGCTGGGTTCCCTTAATGCCACCCTCTCGGCCACCCTGCTCCTCGGGCTGCCTGCCAACCACACAGGACCAGGGTGCCTGCACGTGTCCATCCCTGATGGGCTCTTCCTTGTCCTGGGGTTGGTCAGCTTGGTGGAGAATGTGCTGGTGGTGGCCGCCATCGTCAAGAACCGTAACCTGCACTCGCCCATGTACTGCTTCATCTGTTGCCTGGCCTTGTCTGACCTGCTGGTGAGCTGCAGCATTGTGTTGGAGACGGCTATTATCCTGTTGCTGGAGGCAGGCACCCTGGTGACCACAGCCATCGTGGTGCAGCAGCTGGATAAAGTCATTGATGTGCTCATCTGTAGCTCCATGGTGTCCAGCCTCTGCTTTCTGGGTGCCATTGCTGTGGACCGCTACATCTCCATCTTCTACACACTGCGGTATCACAGCATCGTGACACTGTCACGGTCCCAGCGGGCCATCGCAGCCATCTGGGTGGCCAGCGTCCTCTCCAGCACCCTCCTCATCACCTACTACAAGCACACTGCTGTGCTGCTGTGCCTGGTTGCCTTCTTCCTGGCCATGCTAGTTCTCATGGCAGTTCTGTATGTGCACATGCTCGCCCGAGCCTGCCAGCATGCCCAGGGCATCGCCCAGCTCCACAAGAGGCAGCGCCCCATCCCCCAAGGGTTCTGCCTCAAGGGTGCTGCCACCCTCACCATCCTCCTGGGCATTTTCTTCCTGTGCTGGGGCCCCTTCTTCCTGCACCTGACGCTTGTCATCCTCTGCCCCCAACACCCTGTCTGCAGCTGTGTCTTCCAGAACTTCAACCTCTTCCTGGTGCTCATCATCTGCAACTCCATTGTGGACCCCCTCATCTACGCCTTCCGCAGCCCAGAGATCCGAACAACACTCAGGGAGGTGTTGCTGTGCTGCTCCCCCTAAATGGAGGGTGATCTCAGTCTCAGGCCAGGGTGCTGGGCAGAGGGAGATGGTGGTATTTGGTCATGGTCCTTTCCTTCTTGGTGCACAGGATGATCTCAAAAGGTGTGGGACCAGGGAGAGGGTGAGTACGATCCCAACAAGCAGGAGCCTCAGCAGCAACCATAGCGAAGGGAGGAAGCTGGGCATCTAAGAGCTTAGATGCCAGGCACCTGGGCAGAGGCCAGGCCCTGGAGAGACCTTTTTCCTCCTGGAGAGCTCCTGCTTCATCCCAGAATGAGGCAATACTGACCCCACTCAGTTTCTTGTTTTGTTTCTGTGCGTGCGTGCGTGTGTGTGCCTGTGTGTGTGCGTGTATGCGTGCGTGTGTGTATGCTAGGGATTGAAGCCAGGGCTTCTGCACTGAGCTATGACTCTTGCTCTTTATTTATTTTTTTACTTTTTTGACACAGGGTCCTGCTAAGTTGCTAAATTGCCCAGGCTGGGCTCAAACTCTTTTACCCTCCTGCCTCAGCCTCCCAGGGTGCTGGATTACAGGCATGCCCCTCCACATGCAGCTCCTCATAGAGTTTTTAATGCCAACTTGAGGCTTGTGATAAGCTACTGGGACAAGAAGTCTGGGTTGGAAGAGCAATAAGAGTCAGTGGGGAGGATGGGGAATATAGCTTAGTGGCACAGTGCCTGCCTGGCAAGCACAAAGTCCTGAGTTTGATTTCCCATTAAAAAAAAAAAGTCAGTGGGGAGGAACATTGGCAAGGGTTACCATGAGGAAGATCTGGCTACAGTTAAGCAGCAGATGCTTCAGGAAGGCAGTTCCCTACCTCTGCAGAGGGACAGGATTTACAGATACATGCTTTGCACAGGGGAGTTGGGCTGATCCTTCCAGAGCAGAGAGCTGGAGATCCACTGTCCTCTGTGCTGTGCCCACTCCAGCAGAGACCGGCTCTAGCTGTGAGAGACTGTGGGCTCTTCAGGGACCAGGCCCTGGGGAAATGAGGTCAGGAAAGTTGGTAATAAATACTGTGCTCCTGGCAGCTGCCTCACTGTCCCTGCTTCTTCCAAAAGTTGAGGTGTGGGTGAGAGAAAGATGGGATGGAAATCACGAGGAGGAGAAGGAAGTCCTGTAAGTTGTGGTCACATGCCCAGGTGAGGAGCCACAGTCCCAAAGGATCTCAGCATCTATGAGCAGAGCATGGAGGCCCCAATGAGGCTCACTTAGGTCCTGCTTGGCTTCCTCTCTGGCTCCTCAAACTCCAGCGGAGCCAGGAGCAGACAGGTCAGTGGCCCCTCCTCAATCATCTCTGCATTCACAGGCCCTGATCTGCTGCCTCCAGCAAGAGCACACACTGGGTGGGGGGAAGCAGGGCCACAATTCCCCCCTCCATGACCAGTGTGGGACCTTGGCTGGAGAGGGCCCTTTTCTGGCCCCGCCCATGGCATAGGATGGGCCACAGGCCCTGGTCAGCTTTGCCCTGCATGGGCCTTCCTGGGAGCAGGGTCTGGCCTCTGCCTGTCTGAAAAGTATTCAGGCCACACTGCTGAGGATGAGACAAGGTTGTGAGCCTCGGGGTGTGTGAGTACATGTACAGAGGAGGGGACAGCAGGGATGAACTATACCACTTGGTGCTGGGGACAGGCACCGGGCCATTCTTCTGCCTAACATCAGCTTTTCTCTCAGAGCAGCCTGTTTCCTCCACAGATGCTGAGCACTCAGCCAGCCTCTGCCCTGGGGCAGGCTCAGAAGAGGCTGAGGTAGTGCTCTTCTAGTAGGCAGCTTTTTGCCAGCCCCACCCAAGCTGTGCTGTCAGCGGCAGCCCTGATTGCGGGGCCCCAGAGAGGGCGGGAGCCTGTTCCCGGCAGGGCTGGGAGACAGAACAGTGAGTCAGCCTTCAGCCTGGCACGAAGGAACGACCTTGGCCCAACGCCACCCTGGCCTAGGCCTACGGATACTTTCTTCCAAGCTTCTCCCCTTGCTCAGACGCAAGCAAAGGAGGCACAACCAAATGCTCACCGCCGACTCCCAGAACGGGGACAGCTGGAAGCCAGGCGCGGAAAACCACCTCACCACACATTGCGGGGGGCGGGGCGCCACCGCAGACAAAAGACTCCCTTCTGGAGGCACAAATGGGAACTTCTCCCAAGAGGAGACCACGCCGCAATCTGCGCAGACCCCAGTCCTGAGCAGACCAACTGGGGCCTGCTCTCCACGCCCTCCTGTGAGCGAGGCCGTGCGTCCTGTCTCCCGGAAGGAGAGTGTTGGCAGTCATAGGCTTTCACCGCCGGACTCAGTGCGCCACACCCATCGTCCCTTTCCGCAGTCCCCGCTCAGGTGGCGCCCTCGCTAGCACCAGTGTCCACAGAGCAGGTGACATCAGGGATGAGTCAGGCAGAAACCTCCTCCCCCATCCGTCAGGCCACTGCTTGGCTCTGGTCCGAGGTCTGGATGCGCACTCTCGCATCCCAGGCTCCCCGCCCCCCTACCCCTGTCAGCCCCTGGGGGTAAGGACAGGCAGCGCCCTCGGGCCGGGGATTGTGGCGTTTGCTTTGCGCCCGCAGCTCTCCTGACTCAGGCTCCTTGGCCCTCCCCGAGGTCTGCGTTCCCGTGGATCTAGGGTCCGCTCCAGATTTCCCTGCTCTCCCACCCCGGGGTCCAGCGGGCATAGGGAGAAACAGCCGAGTCCTATTGTCCTCCGCGGAGCCCGCACCCTCGAGAACCTACGCCCTCCCAGGCGCGGGCGCGCAAAATGAGTGGTGCGGAGCTGCGGGAGCGCGCGGGGCGGGGCCATAGCTCTGGAGCCCGGATTCGATTGGCGGTGCGCGGCCTCGGGGGCGGGGCCGAGACTCTGCGACGGGGACTGGATTGGTCGCGCGCGGCCTCCGGGGTGGGGACGCCGCTATAAAAGTGGGCGCCTGTGTGTTCGGATCCTCCGCAGCATCATCGCCCGCAGCCAGCATGAGGGAGATCGTGCACATCCAGGCCGGCCAGTGCGGCAACCAGATCGGGGCCAAGGTGAGGACGCCCGCCCTGAGCCCCAGAGCGGAGAAGGGAGCTGGGAAAGGCTGGGGAGGGGGCATTTGTGCTCCGCGGGCCGCGCCCCTAGCGAGACCTGAGACAAAGGACCCGAGCCCCTCGCCCCTCGCACCCACCTCTCCTGCCCAGGTCCTGCGAGGACCTCCAGCGGAGTCGGTGCTCGGGCGTGGCTCTGCTCAGGCCGCCTTGTGGGCTGGCGGGCGGGGCAGCTGGGTGGGGCCCGGCGCGACGATGACCCCTCCTGATCTCCTTCCCTTTGTTGAAGGGTCGGGCTGTCCAATGACCTTGGTCGGGGTTGGACCCCTGTACCCGCCCTGTCGGCCAATCTTCCTCAGCTCCAAGAGCCTGGACCTGAGAACAAAGCCTCAGCCCGTTTGGGCTGTGCTGCGGGGCTCTGCTCCACGGTCAGCCCGCCCCACGGTCGCAGGCCACGCAGGAGAGGCTTGGCGCAGTGACTGCGGGGCGCAGGAGGTGGACTTAACCCGCCTACACTTCCGCAGCTGCCCTGTCCCCAGCCTTTTAGGCTGTCTCTTGCCCAAGGTCACACAGCAAGTGACTTTTTTTTTTGGGGGGGGGTACCGGGGATCAAACAACGTTGTGCTTGCCAAGCAGGCACTTACGCTGCTGAGCTAAATCCCCAGCCCTTACATAGCAAGTGGAAGACATGGCCAGGGCCCTCCTCGGTTCTCCACCGTGCCTACTCCTGACCTGGGGGGTTGGGGCTGGGCAGAGGAGCCGGCCTCCCTTCAGAATAGTATAGGCCCTGGGCTTTGTGAGGACCGAGGCCGGAGGGGGGGGGTACGGCTCCCTGAGGAGAGACGTCCTGGAGGGAAGGGGCCAAAGAGAGACTCCTTGGAGGCTGTTACCATGGAAACCAGGCTGGAACAAAAAAGCTAATTGCCAGGGGCTGGGGCAACCACGTGGCTGACATGTAAATTGCAAGTTTGGCACTAGGGTGGAGGTGCCTCTGCTGGGGAGACTCCCTAACCACGGGTGAGACAGCTGCGCCTGCTCCAGGAGGGTGTGGGGGAGGGGAAGAGGAGGGGAGGCTGGGGGCTAGAAGCCTCAGATCAAATCAGGATTCCTGGGGCGGTGTCTGGCAGCTGGCCTGACCTGAGGGAGGGACTGAGGACTCATTAACTGGTCACAGAGGCCTGATCTGCTCAGAGCACCTGCTCCTGGCCTAGTGACCCTCCATCTGTGGCCAGGACTGACCCTGTACTGTGATCCCATGCAGGCTTATATCAGGCTGGAGCTCAGGACTGGAAGTGAGGGTCATTCTAGCGCCCCCGCCCCCACGGACTGCTGGATAGAAGCAGCACCTGAGAATTGGACAGTGCTCTTGGCTGAGATTTGTTCTGCTTCTCATTGCTAGGGCCCTTATTCCTCTTGAACTATTCTTAATTTATTTTAATATCTGAACTAGGTGTGGTTGTACACATCTGTAATCCCAGCACTCTGGAAGACTGAGGCAGGAGGATCACAAATTTGAGCCCAGCCTGGGCAACGAAGCACGACCCTGTTCTCAAAAAATAAAGGACTGCAAAAATAACAATTGAAAAAAATAAAGGACTTGGGATGTAGCTCACTAGAAAATGAGTTTCAATCCCTAGTGAACAAAAAACCCTTATCTTTTGTAACAAAGTCAGTAACAAAGTCAACAGCAGAGAGCTGAATCTTCTTTCTTTCTTTCTTTCTTTGGTACTGGGAATCAAGCTCAGGACCTCACACTTGCCTAGCCTCGAGGCGAATTTTCTTGAAGTAGATCAAAGTCTTCCTTTGCCATTTCTGCTCTTTATGTAGCTCCTGTCTAGCTCCTCTGTGCTAGACAACCCCAGAAGCCAGCCTGAAAGCCCCAGGTCGGGCTCTGCACCTGCCTCAGGCAATAGGAAGCATTCCCCCCACCCCATCCCCACTCTGATAGCTGAATGTGGGCTGCTGTGGGTGAAGGGCTGTGTTTCCATGCCCGTTACCATCACCAGGGAGGAGCTGCTGCCTAGACAGTGGAGGGGGCTCCGCTGCTTAGGGGCCTTGGGTGGTTGGTGGAGGTGCACAAAGGGTGGGGTGGGGCCAGGCACACTTCTTTTCTGAGCAGTCTGACTCCCGACCTTTACTCCCATGACTTGTGTGTGGGGTCCTGCAGTGGGAGAAATGGGCATTACCTGCTTCAGGGTAAGACTCTTGAAGCTACGGAAGTTGGGTCCCTTGCCAAGGATTGGGGGCCAAGGTGGGTTAGGGTGGGTGGGGGACAGTGACACTGGATCCCTACCCCGTTGTTCCTGTGGCTGGGATCACAGGGCCTGATCTGGGAGCCGCCCAGAAGGGGTCTTGCAGGCGTCTTTGTCTGCGCCCCACCAGCTGCTGACGGATTCTGCTCCTCCCCCATTGCTGGGCGGGGCCAGCTTCCTAATGCGAGGCCACCGCAGGGAGGACACAGACGGACACCAGGGATGGGGGGTTCGGGGAGAGCCTAAGTCTGCGCCCTCCATGGCCGCTGTCTTGCCGGGCCTAGTTAGGGCACAACAGGGTCAGCACCGCGGACAGCGCTGCCTTACTGGCAACGGACCCTGGGCTCCTAAGCAAGACTGCCTGGGCTATGGGATCTACATCCCCATTATTTTATTAATTATGTATATGGTGAGTGTTACTGATACTATTTTAAATTACGTTTTTAATTCATCTTTTGTTTTGTTTTTTTGGTGGTACCAGGGATTGAACTCACAACCTTGCCCTTGCCAGGCAGGTGCTTATGCCACTGAGCTAAATCCCTGGCACCAAATTAATCTTAAATACAAAAGCAATTATTAATGTATTTTCCCTGTAAAAAATTTGTGGGTTTTTTTTTTGTTTGTTTGTTTGTTTTTTGTTTTTTTGTTTTTTGGTACCGCGGATCGAACTCACAACCTCGCACTTGCCAGGCAGATGCTTAGGCCACTGAGCTAAATCCCCAGCCCTGTTTTGTTGTTTTTTTGAGACAGGGTCTTGCTATGTAGTATAGGGTAGCCTCAAACTCACAGTGATCCTCCTGCCTCAGCCTCCTTAGAACTGGGATTATAGACATTTACCACCATTCTTGGCCTTCTCTGTAAAAAATTGAAACATTGGGCCAGGGATTTAGCTCAGTGGCATAAAAGCCTGCCTTGCAAGCGTGAGGTCATGAGTTCCATCCCTGGTATCAAAAAAAAAAAAAAAAAAAAAGAAACATTGTAGAGCTGAGTGCAGTGGCATGGACCTGTAATCCCAACTACCCAAGAGACTGAGGCAGAAGGATCTTATGCTGGGAATGGTGGCACATGCCTGTAATCCTAGCACTCCAGAGGCTGAGGTAGGAGGACTGCTGTGAGTCTGAGGCCAGGCTGAGCTACACCATGAATTCAAACTCATCCTCTGCAAAACTCAGTCTCAAAACAAAAACAAAATGAAGAAGAAGGAGAAGGAGGAAGAAGAAGATAATTTAGGGATAATAAAAATACACAAGAGGAAAAGAAATTCAGCCTCACCCTTGCTGAGAGACTGAGCTTCCCTTAGAATAAATAAGCCACTAGAACCCTATGAGTTTTACAATAATTTGTTTAAATACTTTATGTTTGTTTTTAAAAGTTAACTTTATTACCTTTAAAAAGCTAGTATGAAAAAAAGCTAGTATGCACATGACAAAATTCCAACAGCACTAAAGGGTAGCAGGGAAAAAAGTCCCTCTGGGCTGGGACTGGGTCCTCAGGCACAGCTTCCTGTGTTTGTCGAGACAGCCAAATATAGGTGAATGCCGTCAAGCTGTTTCCTAACCCAATTCTTTTGAAGAGTGATTTTTTTTCCATCAGCACCTGACTGCTAAGTGGAGGCCTGTCCCTCTACCGGTTTGAGGGCAGAGGTTCTGTAGTCTGCCTCCTCCAGATGCTGTGCTCATACATGTGCCGACAGCTCTGTATGACGCATGTAAGAGGACACCAGGGTGCAGGGACTCCTTGTGATCTGCCTGTGGTCATGCAGCTGGGATGAGCTAGGGCTGGGCCCCACTGCTGTGTCACAGTGACAAGCATAGAGTTTGAGAGGTGCTGTTCCCTCTTGCCACCAGAGAACGTCTGTTGTGCTCTCAGGATCCCTGTGGCCCACTGACTGGGGCCAGTGGCAATGTGCCAAATGTTGCTGGACCTCATCCCTGGACAGTACTGGCACTAACACTGAGGGCCCCAATATGCTTTAGGCAGCCTGGACATGCAGACAGCACAAGGCTTTCTGGAGCCTCTCAATGAACCTAGCAGGGACCATGTCTGAATTTGATGCCAAGGGCTATGAGGCTGGAGAAAGAACAGTGTTTCACCAGCCTTGTGGCCATCCACCAATTTTTCTTCTGTCTCTTGCAGTTCTGGGAGGTCATCAGTGATGAGCATGGCATAGACCCCAGTGGCAATTATGTGGGGGACTCAGACCTGCAGCTGGAGCGCATTAGCGTCTACTACAACGAGGCCTCCTGTGAGCACCTGTCAGGCCCTGACCCTGAGGAGGGGACCCTAGATGGGCAGAACAGTGGCACACCTGCCCCAGTGGGGTTGCCCAAGAGCCGGCGGGACTGGAGATGGGACACCCAAAGTACAGACAGCAGGTCACAGTGATAGCCACCACAGAGTGAGAGGCACATATAAGTGACAATTGTAAGGGACAGGAAGGAGCTGTATCCTTGGGGTCATGGGAGGTACATGTCTTGACTAATGCCCACTGGTACAATGTGATTTCTTTCCTTTTTTTTTTTTTTTTTGGTACCAGGAATTGAACTCATGACCTCACACTTGCCAGGCAGGTACTTGTGTTGCTGAGCTAAATCCCTGGCCTACAATGTGATTTCTATAGCACACTAGTGGAATAGTACCTCCCTCCAGGACCACATGACTCAGTAAGGCTGAAGCTCCTTATGAGTCCAAGCCTTAGGATGGGAGTAGGTGCTGCCGTCCACAGACAGGATTTAGAGGGTAGGAGTATCTGTGCCTCTCTGTGACTTGTGTTATCAAAACCCTCTCCCTTCAGCTCACAAGTATGTTCCTCGGGCCATCCTGGTGGACCTGGAGCCTGGGACCATGGACAGTGTCCGGTCTGGTGCCTTTGGGCATCTCTTCCGGCCAGACAATTTCATCTTTGGTAAGTTTTCTCTGTCTTACTCTCCACTGGCAGCAGCTTGAAGAGGGAAAACCCAAGAGTTCTGGTGTCTTTGAATCTTTCTGTACACGGTGGAGGGAGGAGGGCCAAGGCTGGCTCATGTGCCCAAGTTCTTGTTCTGTCCTTGGCACTGGGCACCACAGGGCTGGGAACCCAGCACTCTGCAGTGGTGGATGACTGGAAAGTCCTGGAATGTAACTCCTTGACCTCTGCTCATCACTTCCTCCTCTTGCTTCCCTGTAGGTCAGAGTGGTGCTGGCAACAACTGGGCCAAGGGTCACTACACAGAGGGTGCAGAGCTGGTGGACTCAGTCCTAGATGTCGTGCGGAAGGAGTGTGAGAACTGCGACTGCCTGCAGGGCTTCCAGCTGACCCACTCACTTGGTGGAGGCACCGGCTCAGGCATGGGTACCCTGCTCATCAGCAAGGTGCGTGAGGAGTACCCTGACCGTATCATGAACACCTTCAGTGTGGTTCCCTCACCTAAGGTGTCAGACACCGTGGTCGAACCCTACAATGCCACGCTGTCCATCCACCAGCTGGTGGAGAACACTGATGAGACCTACTGCATCGACAATGAGGCATTATATGATATCTGCTTCCGTACCCTCAAGCTGGCCACACCCACCTATGGGGACCTCAACCACTTGGTGTCAGCTACCATGAGTGGAGTCACCACCTCCCTCCGTTTCCCAGGCCAGCTCAATGCTGACCTGCGAAAGCTGGCTGTGAACATGGTGCCCTTCCCACGCCTGCACTTCTTCATGCCTGGCTTTGCCCCACTCACTGCCCGGGGCAGCCAGCAGTACCGTGCCCTAACTGTGCCCGAGCTCACCCAGCAAATGTTCGATGCCAAGAACATGATGGCTGCCTGTGACCCGCGCCACGGCCGTTACCTGACGGTGGCTACAGTCTTTCGGGGCCGCATGTCCATGAAGGAAGTGGATGAGCAGATGCTGGCCATCCAGAGCAAGAACAGCAGCTACTTTGTGGAGTGGATCCCCAATAATGTCAAGGTGGCTGTGTGTGACATCCCGCCGCGTGGGCTCAAGATGTCTTCCACCTTCATTGGCAACAGCACAGCCATCCAGGAGCTCTTCAAGCGCATCTCGGAGCAGTTCACGGCAATGTTCCGGCGCAAGGCCTTCCTGCACTGGTACACGGGTGAGGGCATGGACGAGATGGAGTTCACCGAGGCCGAGAGCAACATGAATGACCTGGTGTCCGAGTACCAGCAGTACCAGGACGCTACAGCTGAGGAAGAGGGTGAGATGTATGAAGACGATGAGGAGGAATCCGAGGCCCAAGGCCCCAAGTGAAGCCACTCACAGCTGGAGTGCAGGGCCACACAGCAGCCAGAGCCAAGACAAGCAGTGTCTGCCCCAGAGCCATCTAGCTATTGACACTGCCCCCAGCTTTGCTTCCCACCAGCTTGTCCCAGCACCCCACAGCTCCCAAGTTAGGGTCCTCAGTATTTATGGCTACCCCACCCATGAGTCCATGGCTCAGTTCTCCCCATCTAGGCCACCTCTGTTTCCTGTTGTTCTTGGTCTCTTTGTTTTACTGTGGTTCCAGGCCTGATGTTTTATGGTTTGTTTTTTACTGGTTGTGTTTATATATTTTGGGGGGATACTTAATAAATCTATTGCTGTCAGATGCCTGTGCCTCATGCCTGAGATTCCTTGTTATTCTGGCAAGCTGGGTTTGGAGGGTGAGGTGAGGCATGCCACTGTCTCAAAGCACAGTCCTGAAAGCACCCAGGGATAGAGTGGGCCTGGCCCAGTGGGACTGGGTAAGCCCCTTGCAGAGCACCTTCCCTACCCCCATACACATCTTATTACTCAGGCACAGCCCACACTCCGGCTCAGTGTGCCCTTCCTGCTCAGTGGGGTGTGCTGGATGGGAGGTATAGTATCCCCACCAGGTCAGATCCCAGTATGAACTAGGGAGACCATGGGGGAAACTGGAACATTCTCAGGAGAAAGTGGTGGGGCTTGGGATGGGAAAGTAGAGATGGGGTGTGGCCAAGGGACCAGGGATGCACTTGCTCTATGCACCTCCTGGCTATCATCACTGGAAGCTGTAGGATGCCCAGCATCCAGGGGCACAGATCCCCCCTGGCATTACCAGAAGAGATGCCTGCTCAGCACCCCACCACTTGTGACAGAGTAAAAAGCTGAAGCCTGAAGAAACCCACTACCCAGGAGCCCATAGTGGGTGCACTTTGATGGGCCGGGATCAGACTTCTCTGCACAGCCTCCCTGTGGCTTCTCCCTGAGAGCCATGTGTGGTGTCAAACCTCAGCTCCTGCACTGTGCTTTGCTGTACCTCAAAAGTGTCTTCAGTGCTAGTGACCCCTTCCTAGATCACTCTGCAACATGGCTATCTGTGCAGCAGAAGAGGTCGAGGGCTCTGAGACCCCAAACAGCCCTATGTCTATGAAGCTGGGCCTGGTGCAGCTGGGATCCAGTGTACCACATGGATGGGGATACAGACAAGCAATGCTGTGTTGTTTAATTTAGCTCAAACCACCCCAGAATTTAGTGACCTAAAACAGCAACTCATCCTGGGTTAACTTGGTTTTTCCATGTCCTGTGGCGTTGGCTGGGATGACTGCAGGGTCTAACCCTTGCCGTGGATTTCTTCCCACAGCAAGTTTGGCTGGCTTTATGTAATGGTTTGGATCTCAAATGTCCACAAGGGCCAGTGCCCCCCAGCCTGTGGTGCTACCAGGGTGGTGATCAGAGTTGGATTCCTGGGGGTGCCCTTGGAGGGGACATTGGGCCCTACCCTTCCCCTTTTCTTTCACTTCCCAGCTTCTGTGAGATGCACAGGACTCCTCCACCACACGCCCTACTGAGAGGTGTGGTCTTGCTGCAAATCCAAAGCAACAGGGCTGCAGGACCATGCCTAAAACCCTGGTAACTGAACCAAAATAAGTCTTTCTTGTCTACCTGTTTATTCTCTTTCTCCGTCTCTGTCTGTGCCTGTGTCTCTGTCTGTCTGTCTGGTGTGCTACGAGAGATTGAACCCGCGGTCTTCACAACATCCCTGGCTCTATGTATGTATGTATGAATCTACTTACCTACTTATTTTGTGGTACTGAGGATTGAACAAGGACCTTTGCAATGAGCTACATTCCTAACCCTTTTTTAGTTGTTTTTTTTTGTTTTGTTGTGTTGTTTTTGTTTTTGGTACCAGGGATTGAACTCATGACTGTGCGCTTGCAAGGCAGGTGCTTACGCCACTGAGCTAAATCCCCAGCAGGTTTGTTTGTTTTTGAAACAGGGTATCAGTAAATTGGGTTTGAGTTTGTGATCCTCCTGCTTCAATCTCCCAGAGTGCTGGGTTCACAGGTATGTGCTGCCATGCTCAACTTCTTTCTTCCTTTTATGTTGGTTTTCTCAGGTATTTTGTCTCAGCAATGGAATGGCAACCTGCTCACCTTCTGCATTCTAGAACTCCACAGATCCCCACATCTGCTGCCATGTCTGACATCTTGCTGGCCTTTCAATTTCCTTCCATGTGTACCCAAGCTCCTGCTGGGTCCTGTCAGTCCCTTCTATGTGTAGTGGATGGGGAATTCAGTGAACAGCCACTGCCAGCCCTCCCAATCATAGCCTGCAGCGGCCCTCTCAGGGGCCTCCTCTTCCGCTCCTCCTCTCACATATGTGTTGTTCACACTCCTCAACTTCATCTTCCCTAAACATTCAGGCTGGGCCACTTACATAGGTGTGTGTGTGTGCCACACACCGAGCATGACCAGCTGGGATGATACACGTGGGCTGTGGGCTCAGAGGTGGTAGGAGGTGTCCAGCCTGGCACCTCACTTGCCATAGCTTCTTGGACCAAGAGGTGGGGCCTGGTAGGAAATCATGCCTGGGTACTGAGTATGAGGTGTGTGGCTCTGCTCTGCCCTGAGCTCTGCAGTCCCTTCCTCTCTTTCTTCTTTGTTGATGCTATGTGACTCCAAGGTCAGGTGGAGGTCATGCACCCTGTCCCCCTTGTTAGAAAGCTCCTACATCTGGGAGCTCAGCTTGAGCAGGAATGTGCACAGGGCCTCCCAACGCCAGATTTAGGTCTAAACTCCTGACTATAGGCCCTGTTGGCACAAGAAAGGGTCCCTGCTGGAGGCCATAGGCTTTGGGGTGGTCTGTAATGCAGTGGTGGACAGTAGCTTTCTGCAGAAACCAGTAAAATCCAAACTGACCTCAAGGTTAGAACAAAGATGGCTTCCTTGCCACACTTCATGACTGGAGCTGTCATGATTCTGTCCTCTGGAAACCTAGCCTATTTTTAGGTTCAGTTTGTTCACATGGCACCTAGCATGAGTTTTTCTGCACTGGTCTGGTCTGTTCAGCCTAGTGCAGAGGCTTAAATTCAAAACAATGACCTCTTGTTATTTTATTTTATTTTTTTATTTATTAATTTTTTTTGGTACCAGGGATTGAACTCACAGCCTTGCACTTGCCAGGCAGGTGCTTATGCCACTGAGCTAAGTCCCCAGCCCCTGTTATTTTATTTTTTAAAACATTTATTTTATTTTATCTTTTAAGACAGGGTCTGACTGTACTGCCCATGCTAGTCCTGGGCTCAAGTGCTTCAAGCAATCCTTCTATGTAAGGCTCCTAAAGAGCTAGGGCTATATGCTCCTGTTACCTTGCTGGGCCTTCCTGTAATTTAACTTTACTATATGTGTGCACGTGTTTTGGTGCTACAGATTGCACCCAGAACCATGCACCTGGGGCCTAGCTTGTGCTAGGTCACTGCTTTATCATAGAGCTACATCTCAGGCCTCCTCCCATAATTTTAATGTAACAGCAACAGTATCTTTGAAGTTGCAAAGAAGAGATACTGCCAAGAGACCGTCTGCAATGAAGAAGTAAATCAGTCACAACTCACAACTTGGTAGGGACAGAAAATCTAACCGTACTGGGCATGTTGGGACACATCTATTATCCCAACTACTCAAGAGGCTGAGGCAAGAGCGCTACCAGTTCGAGGCCAGCCTGGGCAACTTAGGAGACTTTATCTCAAAAGCAAAACTAAAAACGAATGTGATGGAGCTCAGTTGTAGAGCACTTGCCTGGCAGATCCCGGGCTGTAAAAACAAATCCAGCCACACCTGGCAGAGTTAAAGGTGCCAGCCCGCGAAGAGTAATCCAGGTTGAGAGCCTCTGAAACTCAAAATCCCGGGAGGAGCAAGATCCCATCAGCCCTGCCCTCCGCAACCCGGTTACACTCTGGACCTGAACTGGCCATAGCGTTCTCCTCCAATTGGCTGCCTGAAGAAAAAACAGAAATTTGATTGGCCAACATTGGTTTTGTGATTCTTGCTGGGGCAGACCACAGGGCTGGGGGCTTTATGCCGCGCAGGCGCAGAGGGCGCCAGGGGGCGGTGTTGCCAGAGTACACTGGGTTAATCGCTGCAGCTGGGCGGCGGAATGCCCGGGAGCACCTACCGGAGGTCTTTCCCATCAGGGCCACGGAGAGTGAGGTGCGAAGAGGAAAGGAGAACAAGCGGAAGCCGCGCGGCCACCAGCACCGACTGAGCTGCGGCAGGGCTCAGCCAGGGCGGTCGCGTCAGTTTCGCGTGCGCAACCTGAGCCGCTGCCCCGCCGTCCTGGAGTGCGGCTAGGTCGGCAGCGGGGCTAATGGGCCTCCCGGGCCTCAGACCGAGAACAGCTGCACTCGGGGCCTGCGCTTCGCCGGGCCTCTCCCGCAGGCTCCGCGCGTGCCCGTCGCTGTCCCCGCCCCACGAGGTTGCGGGTGTCAGGAGCCTTGGCTCGGGCCGCTGCGCAGCCTTCCTGACGGCGCTCGGGTTGCCCCTGCGTCCCCAGTGCCCGGGACTGGAGCCCCCCGATCCGGACGTGCCCGGCCTCACCCCGTCCCGGGCATCGCGCGGTGCCTGCCTGGCGACTCCGCTGCTGCTCGAGGCCCCGATTCTTCAGTCGACCCCCCAGTGAGCTGCGCCCTGCTCTCGGACCTGCCCTCTTTCTCCTGAGTCCGGGGCGGAGCTCCGAGGCGGTGTCGTGAGCCTCCGGGCCACAGGCGGCAGCAGTGGGTGCCTGGACACCGTGTCGCGGCGACGGGTGACGATGTAGCTGCGGCGGCGGCGGTGGCGATCGGTGAGCGCGGCGGGGTGGCAGGGACGCGAACCGGGTGGTGTGGCCGTGGCGGTGCTCGGGACTGGGGCCTTCACAGGACCGATACCAGGAGTGGAGTGACCCGGGTCCCCGGCAGGGTGGGATCTCGGCTCCCGCCTTTCACCACCAATCTTTCTCCGGGCTGTAGGGACAGAGACGCAGCCCCAGGGGCAGAGCTTAGCATCCACGGAGGGAGTCCCCCACCCAGCGACTGTCACAGGCCGACTTTGTGGGACCAGCAGAGCCTCTATTTTTTGCTCTGTGAAATGGGTGTGGTGGTGGCAGGGACCTGGCAGGCCGAGGTCATCCCCAGAGTGGGTTGGTGTGGCTGTGGGTAAGGATGGAGAAGATGAGGTTTGGGTGGCTTCAAGGGTAAACAGCCCCTAGAGGAATGGCAGTCCTGTCTCTGGCAGACCTTTTTCTAGTTGGCAGCAGATGGGATACCCCCTGTCCTCCTTAGGCCATAATTCCCAGGGCCTCCAGGTGGTAGCTGAGTGGGAACTGAGTCTTGGTGGCCCTGCTGAGGACAGGGCAACACGCAGCCTGAGTTTCAGCCAGAGTCCCTCAGCAGGAGCCCTTGGGCCATTTCCTTCATGGCTCAGGTGTGGAGTTCCCCCAATGAGAGGTGCCAGTGGGTTGTGGGCTTCTCTGCCTCTGTCTCTTTCCTTGCCTGTTCCTTTCTGAGGCCAATCCTGAATTATCGGTGAAGTTTTGTGAGGTGAAACTAGGGGTGGGAGGAGAGTCTGGTGCTGTTTTCAGAGTCAGTGCTGTCCCTATACCCATGTGTGAGGACATCCGGCTGCCCCTAGCAGACAAGAACATGCAATTCTCCAGCCTGGGGGGAGAGAAATGAGCACTGAGGTCAAAGGGCCGCACTGGTGCCTTCCTCAGTAATGAAAGATGCTTTTTCCTGGGGGGCCTGCACCCAGAGCAGTTACTCATAGGAGTGGTAGTGCTCTTCCCAGGGGCCTGCTTTTCACCCCTCTGGCCCCGAGCTTTCCAGAGAGATCTAGGGGTGGCTCCTGCAGGTTCCCTGATCCCTTGTGGTCATTGACCTTGATGGTTGGCTTAGCAGTGACTCTAGGGTACTTAACCCTGCTGTCCCCTTCGGAAGCAGGTGTCTCCCTGACTCAGGGCAGGAGGGTGACGTTACGCAGGGACTCATTATTAGGAGAGCCAGAGTTTAAACCAGAGCTGTCTTTCTCTCAAATAATAGTAAAGTGGTAAGTAACAAGCTGACATTTGTGGGATGCTTACTGTGAGCTGACCATTGCTCTCAGAGGTTTATGTATTAGATAATTTGGTCTTTATGACACCTCTGCTATTGTAACCTGCATTTGACATGTGAGAACCTGGAAGCAGAGGTTTAGACATGGGTAAGAGGTCACAGGGAGGAGCTGGTGGAACTGGGGCTCACATTAGACTTGTGCATCTTACTACTGTGAAGTGACTGGGGTGATCAATCAGTTTGTTTGGGCTGCAAGCGACAGGACCCTCCCTCCTAATAGCAGTGCTGTGACATGGTTGATTTCCATCTCACTTGAATGTAAACTGGTGCTCAAGTGAAGTCTTATCACTTGGCCATCCTCATATGTGGCTTCTGTGTCACATCCCAAAATTACTGCTCTTTTTCCAGTGATTACACTTGCAGATCAAACAGGTGGAGGAAGACAGCTAGAGAAGGGGCAGCCCTCCTGTAGTCTTGTTTAATCCTGGAAGTCGTGTGATCTTCCTGTTTGCATCTTGTTGTTAGGACATAGTTGCATTACCCTATGTAGCTGCAGAGGAGACTGAGAAATTTTGTGACAAACCAAAAACTAGGACTCCCAATTTAAGGGGAGTGAGCTCAGCCTTTTGCACTCTGGCCATCCAGAAGATGGGCAGGAGTTCTGGACACAAAGTCATCAGGCGGTAAGCCCACCACTCCTGTGTCCTGATGTCATTCTGTGTAGACCCAGGTCCAGCTGTTGACAGGTCGGGTTCCTGCCAGCTTGCAGTGCTGGCCTAGCCTACACTCCCCAGCGAGGCTCCCCAGGTATGGAGTTTCTGACCCTGGCATGGGTGCCTGACCTCCATCACCTGTTAGTGAGGCAGCCATTCCTATCCCAGCTCCTCACCCCATGCAGGGACCCTGGGCAGGGCCTTTCCTCTAGACTTCCTTCTCTTTTGGGGAGAGGAACAAGCAGGATCATGGAATATGTCTTACATGATTATGAGTTATTTCAGTTTGTAACAGTAGCCATAAATCTCCTAAAAGATTTAAAAAGCATCTTTCCAGATAGGTGTGGTATAGTGACACACCTATAATCCAAACTGATGAGGCTGGGACAGGAGGATCAAAAGTTCAAGGCCAGCCTAAGCAATTTAGTGGTCTCTGTCTTTAAAGCAAAAACAAAAAACCTGGGGATGTAGCTCAGTGGCAAAGCAGTGCCCCTGAGTTCAATCCCCAGCACCACAAAAACATCCCATAATAACTGTAAATGTTACTGAGAGCTCTTTGGTTTCAGTGTCTGTGAAGTAATTTCACACTAGTGACCCATGTATGGAAGGGGAAGCAGAAGCAGAAAGAGGCTGTGGGAAGCCATCCAGCTACTTGAGTTCCCGCCCCACCAGCACTCCTTCCTCCCTGCTAGATGTGTCTTAACCTTTGCAGAGCCCCAGGGAGGGGACCAGGCATTATTGATCCTTGACTTTTGGCAGGTGCTAAGTCCAGGGTAAAGAGTCAGGTCATTGTAGGGTTCATGTTCAGGCCCAAAGTACACACTGAGACGTACCAAGCAGCCTGGAATCTAGATGTGAGCCTCCATTCCCGTGGCATGCCCAAGTCCCCATGGCTGTGGGATTGTCCACCCTGAGCACTCTAACTGAGTTTAGCTTCCAGGTGTTTGTGGGGAGAAGAGTACTTCTGGTTGGGGCAGGAAGTAGGACCCAGTTCCAGGAGATAATGAGTCATGGAGCAGGCTTATAGTGGGGCATAGCTGGACGGGCTCAGGGAGGTGGCTGGCATTAGTGGTCAACAGGGTTTCTATGAGATGGCCCCAGGGCGGGGACTCCTGGGGTCAGAGGCCCCCCTTGCTGGGAAGCAAGACCTTGGGTCCTTGGTGCTCTGGTTGGCTGCCCCCCCACTTGAATGAGTCACTTGCCTGTTGGCTGGGACTAGTTGTCCCAGCCTTGTCTCATGGGGTTTTCCTGAGGGAAGGCCACTGCAGTACCTGGGTGGGGACAGTAGGGGGCTTTGGGGAGAGGTTTAGGATCTAGGCCATCGTGTGGGGTAGTCACAGAGTGGAAGACACAGAGGGCAGGGAAAGAGATAGTTCATGGTGAGCCTGGGACTTGGATACTCACCCCAGCCGTGGTGGCCTTGCAGGTGGGATGCTATGGAATATGATGAGAAGTTGGCCCGGTTCCGTCAGGCCCACCTCAACCCCTTCAACAAGCAGCTTGGGCCAGGGCAACATGAGCAGGAAGCTAGTGAGGAGG
This sequence comes from Dolichotis patagonum, assembly GCA_004027295.1. Lineage (NCBI taxonomy): Eukaryota > Metazoa > Chordata > Mammalia > Rodentia > Caviidae > Dolichotis > Dolichotis patagonum. The sequence continues at coordinate 46,376 of PVJX010000294.1, read as the reverse complement.
TCCTGGATGCTGGCTCTGAAGGTAGGTGATGAGGAAGTGGGAACTGCAAGTCCCTTTTAGCTCCATGGAGCTCAGTGACTTTCCTGCCACAGGCAAGCTGTGCTGGCTGCGTCTTTTTTCCCAAGAGCACAAATCCCTTTCCACCTGCTCTGTGAGTCTCTTCTGCCTTCCTCACTGGAAAGACCAGTTCAGAAGGCTGGCAGGCATGACAGGTGCTCAACCAACACTTGGGGAACAAACTGAGAGCCAAGATCTATGTTGGAGGTTAGTGGATCTTTTGGGTTGGGAGGACGTGGGCCCCAGGAGTTGCAAAGGAGGTCACAGGGCGCATGTGGATCCGGAGTGGATTCAGAGATGACCTGGGATCCATGCAGGGTGTTGTGGATTTTGTGGTGGAGCCAGCAGGGCCTGTTTGAGCCTACAGTATGCTCATACATGACAACTGCTCCAGAATCAGGATGTTTCTGTACTGTCTTCTGTGCTCTATCAGTGCCACTGTAGATCATTCCATTTCCCCTTTTCGAATGGCTGTTTCCTATCTTTGCAGGAACTGGTTCATTTGGACTCATTCTCAAATACAAACCCACAGATGTGCTGAGCTCCCTGCTGCTTTCTTCTTGTGGGCTGCCTAGTCCCTTCCTGAGTGATGAGGGACAGAGGCAGCCTACTGACCTTTGTCTGCCCCTGGGCCCTCCACACCTGTCTTCTCCTCCAGAAATCTCACCTGAGTTGCCCCCTGGGGAGCCTGAGTTCCGCTGCTCTGAGCGCGTGATGGATCTCGGCCTGTCTGAGGACCACTTCTCCCGCCCTGTGGTAAAGTCTGGGGTCTAGGAGGGGGAGAGGCTGGGCCCCAGAATACTAGAGAACAGTGGTTTCCTTGGCATCCCACTCCCACATGGCAGTAGACACTGTCTCATGGCTGGGGCGCAGTCTTCCAACCCTGTGCGCCACCACTGTGTGCCTCAGCAGCCCCCAACCCAGCCATCTCTTGGACCTCCAATATCCCTGGTGCCTAGCCTTGAAGCCTGTCTTGAGGGTGGGTGGAGATGGCCTGGGCTTGGGGTTGGGGAGCTGGGGCTTCTCTCCCTGAAGCTCCAAGTTCTGTGAAGCAGATGTGAAAGTCGGTTCTCTTAGAGGTTAGACCAAGGATGAAGCGTGATGGGGGTGAGAGAAGGCCCCTGCATGTCTCCTGCTAGCCACTCCACACCACAGTGCCACCCAGCAGTTCTGTAGTTTGTCTCATGGAGGGCTTGTTTTGAGGGAAAAAGAAGGGAGCTCTGACAATTAAAAATGTTTGAAAACCTTTTAGTTTTACATAATGTATCTCTACCTTTTGAAAGAAACATAGTGACATTAGAATGTAACTTTTAAGAGATCCAGTGAGAAGCCCTCCCTTTCCCTCTTTGAATTCACTTTAGTTTTTTGTTTTGTTCTGTTTGAGATAGTGTCTCCCTGTGTAGTTCATGCTGGCCCTGAGTTCACTATGTATCCCAGGCAGGCCTTGAATTTTTGGCAATTCTTCTGCCTCAGCCTCCTGAGATGTGGGACCCCCAGCTTCAATTCATTTTCAGTTTGTAAATGTGACCTTTCGGCTTTGCTGTTGCATATGTGTTGTGTATCTTTATTATAACATTTCTAAGTGTTTCCTTTTGGCTAGAGATGGAGCTCCAAGGAGGTGGGAAGGGTCACTTCCTCTTTGCGTGGGTCTCTGTAGCCCTGTATAAGGCAGGATGCTGCTGAGGGTGGTCAGTCTGACCTCCCACCTCTGAAACTGAGCCTGTTCCCTGGTGGCATCAGGATCAGTGTGGAGTGCAGTGAGACATCATGGTTTGGGTAGTCACCTCCAGGCTATTTTGCCTGGACTTGGCTGTTTAGCCAGAGGCCACTTTCTCTCCTTTATGACTATGTCATTTCCCAAGCTTTCCTCCATGTACTTTTTAGAAGTACATGAAACTGCACAGCCAAGAAAGCAATTGGTTTTCTAAAAGAAGGAAGTGGAATTTTAATTGTGCTATACAGGTCTTCAGAGGCCTGTGAGATGCGGTGGTGTAGGACCAGTGGGTGAGTGCTGACTATGCGGCTTATACTCCAAGGCCTCATGTGGATCAGTGCTAGCTGTCTGTTCTGTGCCTACATGTACCTAGAGATAGGTCTGGCTTCAATGAGTGGAGCCTGCAGCATAGCCATGCCCCAACCTTGGCAGGGTCTGTTCCTGGCTTCTGATGTGCAGCAGCTGCGGCAAGCAATCGAGGAATGTAAGCAGGTGATTCTCGAGTTACCTGAGCAGTCAGAGAGGCAGAAGGACGCTGTGGTGAGGCTCATTCACCTTCGGCTGAAGCTGCAGGAGCTGAAGGTAGGTGCCAGCCTGCATACTGCAGAGGAAGCCCAGGCCCAGCTCTTGTCTTGGGGAACAGGAGGATATGGAAGTTCTCTGAGGCGCTGAGGTAGAAAGGTATCCAGAAAGACAGTGAAAAATGCAGCCCTCACTGTACCTGTAGGCTGTTTTCCTTTTAGTCCAGACTGTCTTGGATGCAATGGACAGAAACCAAAAGGAAAACATTTGCTTGTTAGCAGAAGGGTGCTCCAGTGCCAGGAAACTTGCCTTCTTCTGCTGTGCTTTTTGTGCCAGCTCTGTAGGATTTCCCTGTTCAGGCAGGGGTAGCCCCAGTGATAGGAGCTGTGTTCCTAATGGCTCAGAAATCTTGTGCAGATGGAAGGGCCCCTTCAATAGATATAGTCAGCTCTGGTTCCACAAGGATCACTCACAGTGACTGACAGGTTAGCCCTGAAATAGTCACAGTGATCAGCTGGTTCTGGGCTTTGACCTACTACAGCAAATTGGTGGGTGGTATGATCCCCCTCGAGCCCTAGGGCCTAGTCTAGGAGGGGTGGACTCTTGAAAGTGACAACAGGAAGAGGTGAGAGAACCCAGAGCACAAATCCCATATTGCCCCAAGTCTGTGTTCTTTGGCTTGGCTGCCACTGTGTCTCCAGTACTGACTCATGAGCCCTGGGGAATTTAGAAAATGAACTGTTCATTAGGACATAGGTATGGCTATGGCAAGAAACACCCCAAAATACACTGGTTTAAAGGGCATAGGTTGTGATTTTTTTCATGAAAAAACTCCTATAGGCAGTCTTGGGCCCATATGCCAAGTAGTGGTCCTGAAGGTCCTGGTTATCCAGTTTGGCTGCTGTCACATCCCTGGGCCCCACAGCACATCTTGGTCTGTAACCAATCAGCAGAAGGAAGGGAAGGCAGAGGCCACAAACTTCCTGCTTACTAGCCCTTGGGTCCCTGTGCAGATCCATGCAGCAGCTGCTTCAGGGATGCTGGGAAGGGCACTGAGGGAACTTGCAGCTGCAGTTGACTGACCAGCATTCTGTTGCTAGAGGAAAGAGGGGAATGTGTGTTGGGCTGAAGTGCACAGTCTCTGTGACAAGTGATGCCTGGAAGAAATAAATTGCAGGGCTTATCTGAACCCCTTCCCTGGCTCTTCCCTGACCTACCCCTGCAGGACCCTGATGAAGATGAACCCAACATCCGAGTTCTTCTGGAGCACCGCTTTTACAAGGAGAAGAGCAAGAGTGTCAAGCAAACCTGTGACAAGTGTAATACCATCATCTGGGGTCTCATTCAGACCTGGTACACCTGCACAGGTGGGCCAAGGCCGAGACCTATTCCCTCTGGGCATGCAGTCCGGGTCTTGGCAGGACACAGATGCCCAAAGCTCTGCTCCCAGATGTGGGCTGGGTTCAGGTGAATTCTCTAGTGTTCTCAGTTGATTGCACTCCTGCTGTGTGCTGGAGATCTGAGAAACAGAAGAGATGAAGGACCCTGCCTTCCCTGGCCTCACATCCAGATCTGAAGTGTCCAGTATTGTGGCCACTGGCCATAAATGGGTATTCACATTTAAATATAAATGAACTGAATATATAGTTCCCCAGCTGTACAAATTACATTGTAAGGCTCAGTAGCCACATGTAGCTGGTGGCTGACATGTTGGGTAGTGCAGAGAGAACACTGCCATGATTGGGGAAATTCTTGTGGATGGTGCTTTGGATGAGAAATCAGATTAGTAAATGATGTGACATGGAGACAGTCATAGTAAAGGGAACGGGGACAGGGAATAAATAGTATGGCAAGGGTAGAGTGGGAACAATTTTAGGGTGGGAGGAAAAATCCTCCTGTAACATTTACATGCTTGGAGTTCAGGGAGCAAGCTGGGATAGACCTTGGGAGGAACATTTTGATCGAGCCCTGTGGTTGATGTGTGCTGAGTGACCTCAAGGAGGAACAGAGTGCAGTGTTGCTCAACACATGTCTGAGGCTGGCCTGGGGTGCTGAGGGATTTCCTGTAAGTGGTGGGGCCTAGAGGGTACAGGACACACTTTAACTCGGTGGAAGAGTTGAGCATGGCTGAAGGAGGAGGGGTAGAGCTGCAGGGAGGGATGTTGGGGGCAGAGTGGTGGCTCTGTGATTGGCTGGGTTGACAAGTGATGGATCAGTGGTGACTGAAGACTTGAAAATGCAGTGTAAGAGCTAAGGAGAAGTCAGCATGACTCAAGATGTTTGGTCTCACCCTGGGAGGATGAGTTGCTGAAATCTTAGGAGGGAAATAAGGGAAGAAGGTTGAGATGAAACAGTAGAAATTCCTTTTGGTCAGCTCAAGTTTGATGGGTGAAAATGGCAGAACACATGAGTCGAGATGAGAGCTGAGACTCCAGAGATGGGGACACGAGGATCTCCAGGGCTATGCCAGAAGGTCTGGATCAGTGGGTCTTGTGGAGGTTTGGGAGCAACCAGCTCAGGTCAGTCTGGGCTGCAGGATTCCTCTTCTGCTTCTAAGAGGCATGGTTTCCCTCCATCCTCAGGTTGCTACTACCGCTGCCACAGCAAGTGCTTGAACCTCATCTCCAAGCCCTGTGTGAGCTCCAAAGTTAGCCACCAGGCTGAGTACGAGTTGAACATCTGCCCCGAGACAGGGTTGGACAGCCAAGATTACCGCTGTGCTGAGTGCCGGGCACCCATCTCTCTGCGTGAGTGTAGCTGGGAATAGACTGAGGGAGGGAGCTAGCTGTTCCAGGCATAGGTGTGGGAGTTGGGGAGAAAGTTGAAGTTAGATTGCTGAGTTAGGCCTTGGGGACAGGCAATCCCTACCTTTTTTCTGTGGGAAGTGACTGTGGGGCAGCCCATAACTTTTTTTACTGCATGTAAAAGCAGCCAGAGGGTCTGGGGATTTAGCTCAACAGCATAAGCACCTGCCTTGCAAATGTGCTGTTGTGAGTTTGATTGTTGGTACCGATTAAAAAAAAAAAGCCAGAATTGCAGCTGTTTCATGACTTGTCAGGCCCTGTGGTGTGGTCCCATTGTCTCAGTGTCTTTAGTTTGCTCATCAGGAAAGGGGACAGCATGACCCTGGCAGAGGACTGGAAGGGACCCCATGAATGAACATTAGCAGGTCTCTGGAACACTGTCATGTGACACTGTGTGCTTTTTCCTAGTCTGTGACAAAGGGCTTCACAGGCTGAGCTCAGTGGGGTGGGTCTGGAGGTTGGGACTCCCCCTGGCCTTGGGCCAGGGGGGATAGGCAAAGCAGACAGGTAAATGAGGAGTTGGGGGCTGTCCTGACCTTGATTGACCTGCCACCTCAGGAGGCGTGCCCAGTGAGGCACGACAGTGCGACTATACTGGCCAGTACTACTGCAGCCACTGTCACTGGAACGACCTGGCAGTCATCCCTGCACGAGTTGTGCACAACTGGGACTTCGAGCCGCGCAAGGTAGGGCTGGCCCACCAAGCAGGTGATGGGGGCATGTCCTGTGGCTTGGGTGTGGGCCGGTCGAGGGTCGTATCCTGCAGCTGGGGCAGTCGCTGCCACTCACTGCCCCACAGGTGTCTCGCTGCAGCATGCGCTACCTGGCACTGATGGTCTCACGGCCAGTGCTTCGGCTACGCGAGATCAACCCCCTGCTATTCAACTATGTGGAGGAGCTGGTAGAGATCCGGGTGAGGCTGGGCCCTCTTTGAGTGGAGCTGCATTCTTGGAGTGTGGGGAGCAAGTGGCAGGTTGAGCCCTGGAGAGATGCAGCCCTTGATATCCTTTGGATTGCAGATGCTAGAAGTATGTCCAGTAGCAACCTGATGCCAGATATGAAGACAATTTTAACTTTTTTAGTAGTCTCATTAAAAAAGTAAAAAGAGATCTGGTGCATGCCTGTAATCCCACCACCCCAAAGGCTGACGTAGTAGAAATACTACAAGTTGGAGGCCAGCATGGGCTGTGTGGTGAGACTCCATTTTCTTTAATCCAGTATGTTCAAAAGCTTATTTCAAGTTTTCAAGATTATTGTGATGTTTTGTGTAACGTTCTTTCTTATGCACTGTGTCTTTGAGTTTGTGTGGATTCCAAGCTCACACAGTGACTTCTTAGTGCTTGGGAGCTACTTGCAGTCACCTTTAGCCAGGAGGGAAACTGATGGCAGGAGGTGACAGTATCCCTAAAGGTGGGTGGAAAGGGTTAGATTCTGTAGAACAGGGGAGGAGACGGGGGCAAAAAAGTTGAATTTCTGTGGCCACTGGGGCCCACAAGGGCTTTGGGATGTGACTAGAACACGATGGGAACATGAGGGGGACGTGTGGGTTGTGACATGGGATGAGTTAGGTGTGCCCTGTGCTCTCAGGCTCCTGGAAAGTAGAATAGAAGATTGTGGGCAGGGCATTGAGTCTCAGGATCCTGTGCAGCCTGGAGCTGTGATTTGACCCTGAGCTTGCCAAGGAGGCTTAGGTCTGGAACCATCCTGGGGAGTGTGAGGCCACCTTCTCTGTCCCCTACTCAGCTTGCTGTCACCTGGAGTATAGGTGAGGCTGCTGTGAACATGACTCTTAAGAAGCCAATAGGGCTGGCCCCTCAGCCTTCCCATGTGACTGTGTGCCCGTCTTATGTCCTGATTGAGGAGCCTGCCTGCTGCTCTTGTCCGCAGAAGCTGCGCCAGGACATCCTGCTCATGAAGCCATACTTCATTACTTGCAAGGAGGCCATGGAAGCCCGGCTGCTGCTGCAGGTCTGACTGCCAGAGGCACTGGCCAGAGAAGCTGGGGATAGGAACACCTTATCAGTTTGTTTGTTTTGCTACCGGTAATGGGACTCAGAACCTTGTGCTTGCCAGTGGGGTGCTTAAACTGCTGAGCTGTATCCTTGTCCTGGAACACCTCATCTGCAGAGCTTTCTAGATCACTTAGTAGCTCTGTGCCCTGTGTTTTGAGCAGAAGGTCTCCTAGAATGTGTCCCAGGAACACTATAATAAGGTCTATAATAAGCCATCATGTAGGATCCACAAAAGGTTTTCTGGTTTTCTCAGTTGGGAAATTAAGATAAGCTAGTATTGCCTGCAGCCTGTATGTGAATCTACTTCGAAGTGGGCCACACAGAACATGGGTGTTCAGGCTCATGCATTTTCTTGTTCAGTGATTCTTAGATATGAGGAGGCAATGAACAAAACAAGGAGGGATCTTAGCACTTGGAGAGCAACCATCAGGTTGAGAACTCAAGGAAAACAAGTAGTATGTCTGGGTGGTGAGCACTCGGACAAGAGACTGGAAGGTCATGGACGGGTTGCACAGCAGTGTCACAGAGAGACCCAGATCGGAAGGAAGTATGGCTTAGAGAGGTGAGGAGTGAGGGCTATAGATGAGGAAAGGTGCCCTGGCCATCTCCCTCCTAGCTTCCCCAGGTTCCTGGGTTCTGGAGCTGGTTGTTTCCCAGGGGTGGCCATGGTGGTGGTGGGAGGGGTCGTAGACTGTGCCTGGGGTCACAGCTGTGGGACTTGGCAGCTCCAGGACCGACAGCATTTTGTGGAGAACGACGAGATGTACTCTATCCAGGACCTGCTGGATGTGCACCTGGGCCGCCTTGGCTGCTCCCTCACCGAAATCCACACACTCTTTGCCAAGCATATCAAGCTGGACTGCGAGGTGGGCCTCTGGCTTCCTGCATGCCAGTTGGGATCCAGGGGGACCACAGGCTACTTCTGCATTCAGCCCTGAGGGCTGATATCGGCAGGAGAAGCAGCTCAGTTCAGGGTACCCCCCTAAGCTAGCGTCACCTGCCTGCCCAGCCCCTTGGGCTGTTCCCTTCCCCACCTAGCTGGTACCATCTGCTGCCCCAATCGCATGCCACTCCCTTCCCACCTGAGCTGGCATCATCTGTCCACCCAACCCCATGGTGTCTCCCCTCCCTGCCAGCGGTGCCAGGCCAAGGGCTTCGTGTGTGAGCTCTGCAGAGAGGGCGATGTGCTGTTCCCATTCGACAGTCACACATCTGTGTGCACAGACTGCTCAGCCGTCTTCCACAGGTGGGTGTGGCCCAGATCTCCCCCTCAGACTGGGTGGGGACCCCCTCCCACCTTCTAAGTAGGGTACCCTGCCTTCTCAGCTGTGGCTGATCTTCTTTCTTCTGCCCCTAAGAGGAAGAGACAGACACTTAGGCTTCTGCTACTTGCTTTTCCAAGCCCTATGGTGATCCTGAGATATGGAGTTATGTCTTGATATCTAAGATTTAAGTTTCCACTGGGAGCTGGTTATAGTGGTTCATGCTTGTAATCCCAACATTCTGGGAGGCTAAGGCAGAAAGATCACAAGTTTGAGCCCAGCCTGGGCAACTTAGTGACTCAACAAGACCTTGTCTCAAAATAAAAAATTTAAAAGAAGCATCAAGGATGTAGCTCAGTGCAAAGGCCCTAAATTCAATCCCCAGTACTGGGGGAGAAAAAAATCATTCCATTAGAGAGCTTGGCAGGGGAGTACTTGCGGTTAAACCTATAATCCCAGCTACTCAGGAAGTTCAGAAGAAAGATTGAGAGTTTAAGTCCAGACTGAGCAACATACTGCGATCATATCTCCATAAAAATACAGTGCTATGGGGCTGGGGATTTAGCTCAGCGGCATAAACGCCTGCCTGGCAAGCATGAGGTCGTGAGTTCGATCTTCAGTATAAAAAACAAAAACAAAAAAACAGTGCTGTTAGGAGTAAAGATCTGCAGGGGACCAGGGGGGGGGTGAGGTGGGGTGGTGCTGCAGCCTGGACCATGTTGAATCAGTCCCTGAAGCCCAACTCAGCCCTGGACTTGATCACAGTGTCTGCACTATTCTCCTGCACTAACATGAAGTCAGAGGGCCAATATGGGCCAGATAGTCTCGAACTGAGTTCCTGACACTCTTAGTGTCTCAGTAAATTTTTCAAATGCTCCTAGGAAAAAAGAAATACCTAACACTGTTGTTCATTAAATACTTTGTTCAAGAAAAGTTAAAAGGCTTTATTCCTTAAAGATTTAATGGCTGTTTGAAATCCAAGTACACATAAATTAGTAGAAAAACATTTTAATGTAAGTTGTCAGTAAGCACAATTTCTGTGTGATCTGTGTACCTGCTGGACCCTGAGTGGTTGGACACCAGCACCCTTGTTTCTGTCCATACTGATTTTTGCCCAGCAAAGATCTTTGCCTGTTTATTGTGGCAACTGCTGAAATTCCAGTTTTGCAAAGCAGGTGATTACAGAAAGGGGCGTAGTAACAACTAATGTTGAAACTCACTAGTACAGCTGTTCTCTTCAAATGTGCAGTCAAGCCTGTGGAGTGCCATGTACCCTCTGCAGAGACTGGGCCTGCCTCAGAACATGGTTTAGGATCCCTGGGTGGAAGCTCCACCATAGTGATGAGAACAGGTGGAGACAGTGGAGTCATGACAATCTCGGAGTCTGCATGTTTCAGCCCCTTCAACTGTGACCTGGGATATTGGGAGTGAGAGACCTCTTTAGCAGTGGCCAGCATTGACTTCCTGGATGAGTACTTGCCATCCATGGGCCTTGAGCTCAGTCACAGCTGGAGGGAGACCAGGTTGTTGGAGAGAGTCCTGTGGTGGAGTTTCACATGTGGACCCACGCCTGTCTTTCTTCACCTAGGGACTGCTACTATGACAACTCGACCACGTGCCCCAAGTGTGCCCGACTCAACTTGAGGAAGCAGTCCCTCTTCCAGGAGCCTGGTCTGGATGTGAACATGTAGAATGCTGGGGAAAGCGCTAGGCACCATCTGGCATGCACCCTGCCAGCATTGCCAAAGAAAGGGCATTCATTCTGCTCCAGAGACCCATGGGGTGCATCCTAGGAACAGAAGAGATGTAGCAGTGCCCACCAGGACTGTTGTTGCCTGGGTGATTGCTGGGACCTGGGGAAACTGCACCTTGCCGGTATGTGCGTGTGCTGCTTTGAGGGGTTATAATGTGACCACTGTAGAATCCTGTGGGCAGAATGACCTTGGTGACTCACCAGAGGAGGGAAGGAGGACCTCTTACCTCCCCCATGGTACAGCCACCACAGGTCACCACCTGTGACCTGGGCCAAGGCCCCTGGGCCCTGCAGATGCCCCTGCTTCTGTCCAGCCCACTGTGACCACTGGTCAGCCTGAGACCCCTGAGGGCTTCAGAGGAGTAAGGAAGCCACCTACATACCCCTAGCCTGAGTTTTGTCTGCCATGGTGGGTGGTTTAGTCTCCTGTGCCACCCAATCCCTTTGGGGGATTCTGGTGGTCCCTGTCTGGGTTGTTCCAGTTGTGTTTCATGTACCTGGCCTGGCCTTCTGAGGTTTTTCTGAGTTCTCAGACAGGCAGTCCAGTGGACTTCCTGGTCTTGTACAATAGGCAGAGAAAGGCACCATAGGAGCTTGGGCAACTGGGCACCCCAGCTGTGGCTCCTACTCTGGCCCAGCCTACCTTACCCTGGTGCTCTGAATTGGGCAGCAAGGGGCTTTGCCCACACAGGTGTTCTAGCCTCCAGGTGCACAGAGGGATAGTGTCCCTTGGGGAGCTTCCAGGTCAGGCAAGAAGGTTGGCTAAAGTTGGCCTGGATGGCTCTTCTTGGGACCAAAGCTCTGCCTTGCTGGACAGTACCTGTGCAGGGCTTAGGTGCTTGGAGAGAACCAGCTAGTCTCTTCTGGAATAGTGGCCTGGAGTATTTACTCAATGCAGCCCTGAGCAGAAGGCCTGGAGCCCCTGTAGGAAGACCCATGCTGGGAGGTACACAAGACCTGCAGGTCTTCAGTGGGGGCCATGCTCAGCCTTGTTTGCACTTTACAGATTCTGTGGTGAGAGGATGTGGGAAGGGACATCTCAGAACATGGCTTCCTAGACTTTCATCTCTGGATAGCAGAAGTTGCTTGTATCTATCTGCCCTTTTACTGCTTGCCCTGGACTGAGCTTGGCTGTTGATACACACAGTGGACAGAAGGCAGAGACATCACCATTTGGGTGTCCCTTGCCTCCGGCCAAGTCTGGAAGGAGTTACTTCACCAGCAGGAAGCCTCAGAACTCACTGATGCATTTGAAGAGTGGATGAAACAGCATCATCTCCCTTTGCCCTTGTGTGCCAGGTAGTTTTAGGCAAGATTCTTTTCTTTGTTGGTTTTTCCATCTGAAAAATGGGGAGCATAGTACTGACTAACATCTGGTGGAAGGGAGCACTGGCAGAGTCTTTTAAGGAGTGTAATGGTGAGGCTTGGTCAGTGGCTGACCCTGCTCTGCTTTCCTTTCCTCTGTAGCATTAAATATAAGGGTAAGGCCAAATATCATTTTCTTTTACCCCTAAACATGCACATTTATCACCACTGCATCATGTTTCTGTTGTACATATTGCCATGATTTTTTTCTTTCTTTTTTTAGATAGAGTCTTGCCCTGTAATTCAGGCTGACTTTGAACTTACTATGTAGCCCCCTCAAACTCCTGACAGTCCTTCCTCAACCTCCTGAGTGCTGGAATTACAGGTGTCCATCACCATGCTGGACATAGATATTGCCGTTCCTGAATCCTGGGTTGTAAACATCACATCATCCCACTTAAAAATTACTGGCTCCATAAAAATGTTAGGCTGATGTTTTTCGGACAAAGGGTTGGATCCCTTCTTGAAACCCAGCCTGCATCTTCTCCACCAAGGCTTCTTTAAATACTTTACCTGTCCCTTCTGGATAACACAGTCCTCAAACAGAATCATATGTGGGTCCTCCCGTCAGTATACAGAATGGTAGGAAGAACTCAGACAGGAACCGATCTGTATGGTCAGCACCTTATAGAAGAGCTCACTGAAGGTATCCCACAGGGTGGATACCAGCTGGCCCAAGGATGACGACAGTCTCCCCATTAAACTTGTGTTCTCTGGATCCATGTGGTGAATCTGGAAACAAGGTAGAGGTGGTGGTCATCCAAGCCAGTAGTAGCCTTAGAGTTTGGCATGAAATAACACCAATTTGGAGAGAAGCACTGCTGTTGGTGTCAGATCAAAGCCTGAGACTGCCTGGGTGATGGGTAGTTGCTTGATTTTCCTTTTTGTTGTTGTTGTTGTTGTTGTTTGTTTCTTTGGGGGTTTTTTTGGTACTGCAAATCAAACTCAGGACTTTGCGCTTGCCAGGCAAGCACTTGCACTGCTGAGCTATATCCCCAGCCCCTAGTTGCTTGATTTCTTTTGGCCTTGAATGAGATGATTGACCCCATGGTCCTCCTGGGGCTCCTAGGGTTCAAGAAAGCACTTAGCACTGTGCCTAGCATATAGAACATGCTCAGTAAATAGAAGTTGCATCTCTGATGTGTCCTTTTTGGAAGAATTGTCTCATTAAGTAGCAGCAAAGTGGCTAGTCATGCACTCATAACCAAGGCAATCCACACAGGACAGCAGACTGGGACTCTGCCCAAAATGAGCTGAGCACAGAGCTGCTGCTTGCCCTCTTGTCAGTGCCCACAGAATGGCGGGATGGCCTGTGGCTCTGGTTGGGATGAGCCTCCAGCAACAACTCAGTAACCAAGGGTACACTTTGGGGTTTAGATGGAGAGTACATTTTGCCCCTTTTTAGACCTTTTAAATGTTTTATTGTTTTTTGAGACAGGTTCATTATGCAGTTCTGGCTGGCTTTGAACTGCTATGTATCCCAGGTTGACCTTTAATTCACAGCAATCCTCCTGCCTCAGCCTCCCAAGTTCTGGGGTTACAGGAGTGAGCCCCCAGGTCCAGCTTTGTTTCTTTTACTGTTTGTATTTTTGGAAATTTAGGTTTTCCACAAAGCGATAAAAAAAATCCTAATTTGCCCAACTCCAATTTGCCCAGGATTCCTAAGTGGTAACATTTTGCCCTAGTTGCTTCTCTTTCCCCACACAAATGCTTTTCTGTGAGCTATTTGACCTTAGGTTGTAGAGATGATCTCCCTTTGCTGCAAAGTACTTGTGTGCCCCCTTTCTTTTCTAAATCACTCTAAACCCACAGAGACCTTTTTTGTCAGGGCCACTGTGCAAGTGTCAAAGGAAATTAGCATTGATACAATACTTATAAAACCTGCAGCAAATGTTATTTGGGTCTCACAAAGTTTTCAAACCTCCTCCTCCCCCAAATTCATTACCTCCAGTTGCCCAATGTCTTTAGGTGTTTTTGCCATATGGGGATTGGACCCAAGGCCTTCATGCCGAGTTATATCCCTAGCTACCCACTTTTTTTTTTTTTTTTTTTTAATTTTGAGGTGGTTTTGCTAAGTCACAGTGTTGCCCAGGCTGGACTGGAATTTGTGATCCTCCTGCCTCAACCTCTCAGTGCTGGAATTCCAGGGATGTGCCATTGTGTCCCATTTATTGTCCCTTAATGTGACAAAACAGTTGACTTTTTGGAAAGCATACATTATTTAGTGGTAGAAATTGAACCCAGGAGCCTCACAAATGTGAAGCAAGTGTTCTACCAGTGAGCTACATGCACAACTCCGAAAGTATTTGCTTTAAAGAATGCCCCCTCTGAAACTCCATTTGAGTTTGTCCCATGCTAGATTCAAGCTTCGCACTACTGGCAGGACTTTGACAGCTGGGATGTAGTGAACTTGGCGTCACTTGGCAGGCCTGAGAAGCACACAAGGTTGCTTGGGTCTGTCACTGGAGACTTGGCCAAGCTGGTGCATGCCAGATTTCTCCACTACTGTATAGAAATCATATTTAGCCTTGTTTATTAAGAAGTGAATTGTGGGGTCTGTATAAACATTGTTACTGCTCAGACTTCCACGGATGATCCTTGTCTAACTCAGTTACGATGCCAAGTGGTGACTGACAACTCCATCATTCCATCTGCTTTTGTTGACAGTTACATGAAAAGCTTTCCCTTCTTCCTCATCTATTTACTCAGGTTACTATTTTACTCAGTGGGTTATAAATCTGCTCATTTCAATGTCCAAATTGTCCCAGAATTAGGCACTGAGACCCTTTTCACTGTTTCCTGCACTGTCCTGGAGTGCCCCTCCCTTTCTTAATTTTTTTTTTCCTATCTGTATGGAGATTGAACTCACAACTGTGCTCACAAGGCAGGTGTGCTTATGCCACTGAGGTAAATCCCCAGCCCCTCCCCTCTCATTTTTTAGGTGCTTGCATACTTGATAGCATTGCCAAGGACTCCTGGCCCTTAAACCAGCCATGTCTTCAAGGAGCCATGATTGCTTTTGTGGATAATGCTATTAGTAACCAAGATGTGGGTGCTGCGTGTGCTCATTGGTACTGGAGTGTCACTGCTTGCAAGTTCTTTCAATGGACTGAGCCAGGAAATGGTACCTCCTACACCATTCTATTTGTCTTTACTTTTTTCACATTTTATTGTATTTCTAAGACAGGGTCTTGCTATGTAGTTAAAGCTGCCTTCGAACTCACAGTGCTTCTGCCTCAGCCTTCTGAGTGCACCACTATGCCTAGCTGGAAAGAAAGTTTAATATTTGCTTATTGTTCTTTTTTGTCTTTAGTTTGAAGGCATATAGTCAAAATATGGTGTTCAAATTTACTTGGATGAGAAGAAAATAGAACAAAGCTTTTGTAAATGAAGGGGGAAGAAGGGGCTAGAGGGGAGGGGAATAGGAAAAGAAAGCAAAATACCATGTACAGATACAAAATCCCTATGATGAATGTTATCACTGTGTATACCTGAGATGTACCAATAAAATAAAAATGGTTTTTTTTAAAAAAAATTCATTAGATTTTTAAAAATTTTTAATTGGATTTTCTTCCCCTTCAGTGTGGTTTATCTGAATTATGGTTCACGTATCTCAAATTATGTTCTATTTCCCTGACCTTGTTTACTTTTTTATGATATATTAACATGATTACAGATGTCATTACATAAAGTTTCCAGTTTCTTCCAATTCCTTTGATCATTTGCACACCACACCCCACAGGTAAGCAGTTTCTTTCTTTTTTTTTTTTTTGATACTGGGACTTGAACTCACAGCTTCACACTTGCCTGGCAGGTGCTTACACTGAGCTAAATCCTCAGCCCTGGTAAGCAGTTTTTTTTATACTCTGCTTTCTCCTCCTTGTGTTTTATTTGGTACAAAGGTACACGTGTTTTCTTTTCTTTTCTTTTTTTTATTTAAAGAGAAGAAAGAAAACAAAACAAAACAGAATAAAGGGTAGCAACAATACAGAATTCCAAGGAAAAAAGGAAACAACAAAAAAACCTAAGAGATTATTACTTGGCAAATTACATACTGACTTCTTGGAAATAGTTGTTCAAATTATAAAGTTAAAACATGTAAAGTACACATTCCAACAGTGAATCTGTTAACAGTTCTATTCCACGATCTTACAAAAAAACCCCAGCAATATGGTCATCCATCTTACCCACTCAAATATACATTCAATTATATCAAAAGGGTAAAAATTTTTTTAAATAATTTTATTTAAAGAGAAAAAAACAGAACAGAATAAAGGGTAGCGACAATACAGTATTCCAAGGAAAAAAGGAAAAACAACAACAACAAAAACCTAAGAAATTATTACTTGACAAATTACATACTGACTTCTTCGAAATAGTTGTTCAAATTACAAAGTTAAAACATATAAAGTAGACATTCAAACAGTGAGACTGTTAACAGCTCTGCTCCACGATCTGACAAAGACAGCAATATGGTCATCCATCTTACCCACTCAAATATACATGCAATTATATCAAACGGGTAAAATTAAACACAACAAAACAGCAAAGTGGATCACAAGAAAGCAATGTAAGGGACATAAATTCCAAAACTAGACAATTGGAGATATTCACTCTCTATCGTATTGACTCTTGTTTTCTTCCAAATAGTTGTCCACATTGTCACATACAGGGAATTCACATGAAATAACATAGTATGGAATTGATCTGAGCAGGGCGAGGAGGGCGTTTCAGGTCTTCAAGACCAGACAATAGGGAAGCCAAGAATGGCTGTCATAGTGTCTCTTATTCTCCTAAAAACAGCTGGTACACGTGTTTTCTTACTTCCCCTTCTTTTTTCCATAAAAGACAGCATACTTTACATTTTTGCATGTAGCATTTTTCCTGGAAAATATATCCTGGAAATCACATTAGATCACAGAGCCCTTATTACTTTTGCCATAATTTACATCTGTATTATATTCCATCATATGGAATTACCATTTCTCATTTGACCACTCTTCTGTGAACACTTAGCCTTTCTCCTAACTTTTGCAGTTACAAACAGGGCTGCAATAACTTGGGCATATGTTTTCTTTTATGGGAAATGTATCTTCAGGGTACAATCCTCAAATAGGGCCGCTGAGTCAAGTCTATTCTTTTCTTAGTGTTAAGTGCCCCATCCATGAGGGTGTAACAGTTTGCATTCCAACCATATCAGTTATACTAGCCTACAGCCTCACCAAAAGAACATGTCATACTTTTTTATTTTATTGTACTTTATTTTATTTTTTTTGGTGCCGGGAATCATGCTCATGGCCTTGTGCTTGCCAGGCAGATGTTTACTATGCTGAGCTAAACACCTGGTCCTCATACTTTTTTTTTAAAAGAAGCCAGTGTCCTCATGTTGCCTATGCTGGCCTCCACTCACCATCCTCCTGCCTCATCCTCTCAAAACAGCTGGGACTACAGGTGCATGCCATTGGACCTAGCTCATACTTGTTGACATTTGCAGTATGAGAAATGACATGTAGTTTTCATTTCTCTGTTTTCAGTGGTGCTTCAGTTTACAAACTTAATTCTGCAATTCTGGTTGCAAACCAAATTGAACAAGAATCAAATCAAATTTCCCTGTAAGATCAATACTGAACTAACTATCAAACTTCGTTTTATTTTTATTTTGAGACAGGCTCTTGCTAAGTTGCCCAGTGTGGCCTCAGACTGGCCAGCCTCCTGTCTTACCCTCTTAGGTAGCTAGGATTGCAAGCATGTGCTACAACACTCAATTCTTTTACATTTTCATATGGTTAAATTGATACTTTCTTTCATTTGGATTTCTAGTTATAGAAAATCTTTCCTTATACCAAGGTTAAAGCAGCATTCACTGCAGGGCATAGTGGGGTGTATCTGTAGTTACAGTTCCTAGGAAACAAAGGTAGGAGGATTGCTTGAGCCCAGAAGTTTAGAGCCATTTGGGTAACACAGTTAAATCTCATCTCTTAAAAATTTGTTTTTCAGTATTTGCAGGTTTTGTGTTTACATTTAAATAAATCTCTGCTCTGTTTGGAGTCTTTAAGACAGGTTTTTGCTATGTAGTTTAGGCTGGCCTTGAACTCACTATGTAGCCCACGCTGGATTTGAACTCATGGTGATCTTTCTGACTCAGCTTCTCCAGTGCTAGAATTACAGGTATGCACCACCATGTCTAGCTTTTTTTTTTTTTTTTTTTTGCCATTTCTTTTTTCCAGTACTGGAGATTGAACCTGGGGCCTTTACACTGAGCTTCATCCCCTTTACACTGAGTTTCATCCCCAACTCTTGAAAAAAAATTTTTTTTGGCACAGCACCTGCCTATAAGTGCAAGGTCCTGAGTTTGATTCCTGGTACAAAACAAACAAATTTTCAGAGAGCATCTTGCTAAGTCACTGAATTGCCCACGCTGACCTTGAAATTGAATTTGTGATCCTTTTGCCTAAGACTCATGCTAGGACCATGGATATGAGCCACATTGCTAACCTTTGCATGTGATTTTTTTTTTTTTTTTTTTGCTTTGTCTTTTGAGACAGGGTCTTATTATGCAGTTCAGGCTGGCCTTAAATTCACAGCAGTCTCCTTGCCTCAGCCTCCCATGCTGGGATTACAGGAGTGTGCCACCTTGCTCATCTGCATGTAATCTTTTTAAAGCATATATTTAGGTAAAATTTTAATAACAGCAAGCGTGGTGGTACAAACCTGTAATCCTAGCACTTGGGAAGCTGGGGCAGGAGTACTGCCATAAGTCTGAGGTCAGCCAAAGCTACATAGTGAGTTCAAGGTGAGCCTGAACTAATAGCAAGACCCTCTCTCAAGAAAAGAAAATTAGGGTTTCCGGGAAGATGGTGGAACAGTAAGCAGCAGAGTAAACAGCCTCTCTGAGAGAAACAGTCCAGATGCTGGAATATAGCATCGTGGGGAAGACAGGAAGGAAAGAAGTGGGTCCCCTTGACCCAGGAAGAACCTAAAGTAAGAATTGAATCCCACAGAGAGCATAAAAGCAGAGAAACTTAAACAGAAGAAGATGGTGGCTGGTGGCACTTCCACCCGGAGCCGGACCCACCTTGCAAAAAGAGCTGTTGAAAACTGGGGACACATGGTCACAGTGAAGCTGGTGGCTGGCAAGCCCAAAGGCCTCTGTAAAGAAATGCAGTGGCAGAGGGAAGCAGTGGACTGGAGAACTGCACTGGCTGGCGGTGAGTATGGAGGACTCAGTCCTCCTGCGGGAGAGGGCAATTGGCCAGGAGCTATTTTGGAGTCGGGAAAGATAAACCCGGAACTAGAACTGCAACCAGCTTCCTTCTGCCACTCCTAGCTCTGGAGCAAACTGGTGGGAATTGCTTAGACTTAGTCCTGCCCCTGTGTGCATTCTCAGTGTGCCCCCTCAGCCATTGCTGAGGTTTCCCTAAAGCTATCTTCAACCAAGTTCTGCCCCCTGTGCGTACTCTATGTGGTTGGGGTTCCAGTTCCTGCTATTAACCAGCTTGAGAGGAAGGTGGCAACCTGCCTCACCTCTGCTCGCACTCCACCAGCCACCAGTGAGCCAAAGCAGGCTGGGAAAAGTGGCAAACAGCCCTGCACTAGTGCACCCAATAGTCACCATCAGATATCCCCTGGCCAGCATGGGCTAGAAAAAGCAAACAGTCTCACTTCAGAGAAATTGTAGCCAGCATAGGAAGTTCTGGGGACCCCACTACCCACTTGTCTGGAAGCAACTAGAAATATGACAAGAGGAAGAAGCAAATGGCAGTCTCTGGCCTCCAACCCAAGCAGTTCTGGTCCAGGAGATGTAAACACGGAAGAGATTGGGAGTTACACACCTGAAGTTTCTGAAGCAACAGTAACTGAAGTAAACAACTTCATGAGGCTATAAAAGAAATTAGAGCAGAAATACTATCTCAAAGAAGAAATGAGAAACATAATAAAAGAATTGCTAAGCACCTCTAAAGAAGACACAGATGGAAGAATAGAGGAGCATAGGAAAATGAGGGAAACCTTGAATGAAGGATATAAAAAAGACTTAGAATACATGAAACAGATTCAAAGAGATTACTGGGAAATTAAAAACTCCACTGAAAGCTGGCAAAACTGCTTGAAAGGAACTAGACTTTCAAACCTTGAAGACAGGTTTGTAGCTTGATCATGAAAGGAAATATCTCTTAAAAATAACAAGGAACCAGGAAGTAACAATTTAAAGGCTACAAGCTGACCTGAAGAGGGGCTCGGGATTTAGCTCGGCGGCATAAGCGCTTGCCTGGCAAGTGCAAGGTCATGAGTTCAACCCCGGGTACCAAAAAAAATAAAAGAAAAAAGAAAAAAAGACACCAGTATAATTTAAGAATAATAAGTGTGAGTGGAAAGGCAGGGGTAAATACAAATGAAATACAAAGGCTATTTACAGAAATAATTAAAGAAAACTTCTCAAGCATAGGAAAAGGAAATGATATTCAGATAAGTGAGGTATACAGAACTCCAGCCAGCTATAACCAAAATAAGTCTGCACCCAGACATAATAATCGAGATCCCAGAAATTCAACACAAGAACAGAATATTAAAAGCTGTCAGAGAAAAGAAACAGATCACCTATAAAGGAAAAACAGAATCACAACAGACTTCTCTACACAAACTATCAAATAAAGAAGAGCTTGAAGTATCAAGTCCTGAAAGAAAATAGTCTCCAACCCAGATTGATGTACCCTGCAAAACTTATCTTTCATAATTAATGGAGAAACAAGATACTTCCATGACAAAGAACAACTGAAGGAATTCATGACCACCAAAACAACCCTACAAAAAATACTGAAGGACATTCTAGAGAGAGAGAAAAAAGACCATGGTTTCAGGAACAGCAGCAGAGGGGGCTCACTGAATGAGGCAGACAGTGGAATAGAGGGGCAAAAGTAGGCAACTGAGGGTAGAAAAACACCATGGCAGAGATGAGGCAGAGAATGTTGGCCATAATCACTAATATAGATGGCCTCAAGTCACCAATAAAAAGAAACACAGGCAGAGTGGATCAGGAGACAGAATCCATCAATATGCTTTGTACAAGAAACACATTTAACCTGAAAGGAGGTTTATAGACTGAAAGTCAAAGATGAGAAAACAATGCTGTATGTGACAGGGAACCAGAAAAAAGTGGGGGTAGCTTACCCATCAGCTGCAGATTGGTTAGAAAGCCATGACACTTTAATGCAATGGAAGACTACTCAGCTATAAAGAAAGATAACCTTGAGGCTCTTGTAGGTAAATGGATACAACTTGAGATCATGCTCAGGGGTAAAAAGGTTTAGAGTCACATAGGTAAATAGTGTGTTGCCTCCCTAGTATAAAACTAAAGGGGTTAGTGGGATCCAAAATGTACAATACATCCTGTGAAAGTGAAAGGGGAGGAATTGTCTAAAAAGGGAAGGCAGTGACCATTGTTAATCCGTTACCATGATTTGAAACCCATATTGGTTCCATTGTTCTGTTTAGTTTGGTTTTATTCTGTTTCAGTTTGTCTAATCATATTACATTTGATGGCATGGACAGCTATTTCAAAGATAGCAGGATATATTATGGTAACCATTTTTGATTTCCTGTTAGCTTGATTTGAAGCCCTGTATTGCTTTCATTGTTTTGTTTTGATTGATTTCATTGTATTCTGTTTTGTTTGATAGTGTCAAGTCTGATAGTATAGGTAACTACTTTGGAGACAGTAAAATGCATTACGATACCCATGTGGTTTTACTATTATCTTCTTTTGAAGTCCTATAGTGTTTCCATTGTTTTGTTTTTATTGGTTTAGTTCTGTACTGTTTTGTTTGATTTTATTATGCCTGATGATATGGGCAATTCTTTTGAAGATAACAAGAGGCATT
This sequence comes from Dolichotis patagonum, assembly GCA_004027295.1. Taxonomy (NCBI): domain Eukaryota; kingdom Metazoa; phylum Chordata; class Mammalia; order Rodentia; family Caviidae; genus Dolichotis; species Dolichotis patagonum. Next base: position 25,012 of record PVJX010000294.1, on the reverse strand, counting down.
ACGGTAGCCATTACTGATGTCCTTGTATTTTTGTTTTCAAGTCATGTACCATGTTCATCCTTTTTTTTTTGATTGACTGTATTCTGTTTGGTCTCATTTGGTTTTATTTGTTTCAAAATAAAAAAATTAATGACAAAATTTGATATTTCTAAGTGTCAAAATAGAAATACTAGCATCAAGATTTTCAGGGAGGTTAAACACATGGAAGCAGAGGCTTGGCTGCAGTTCAGCTGTTGAGGTCATCTTTGTCTTTCTAGCTTTACCTAGGTTAACTTCTGGTTACAGAGTATACTGAAACACAACCTTCCATAGTTGTTCTAAGCGCCACTTCTCACTGTAGAATCCCTGTAGCAGTTTACTGCATCACTGATGTTCTGAAATTTTCAGTTTCCACTCCTTAGGGTGGCTATTAAGAACTTGCAAGCCAGCCTCTTATGAGACAAGGTGACAATTTTCCTGTGATCAGCTGGTGGAGGTCATGGGGAGCATCTCCACTGTCCTCTGCTGCTACCATTTGCGTTCTAGCTGCAGCAGGTCCTTATCTGAGATCTTTGTGGGATTGCATGGTTCACATTAACTTTTACAACCTCTCCCACATTCTTGGCAACGGGAACTATGTTTTTTTGAAGTTGTGCATCGGTGTTTGTGAAAAACTCTGGGGCTGAACACACTTTGACCAAATCTTCCTCTACATGCTCATTATTGCTGCTTTGAGCTTACACCAAGCTACTGCAATGTGGCCCACAGTTTCTCCTGAATGACAGTGACACTCAAGAGGCACATTTCACTGTCTCTGGTCTTTAAGCCATATGCTCAACAATGGCTCCATCTTTTCTATTACGGTACTTGGGTGGTGTGTCAGCAGCTATTTGTGACATCCTTTTTCATTATTATATTGTATCACAGCCACTATAGGAGTGGCAAAGCCTAAAGCCTTTGAAATTTGAGTTTTCACTCCTTGCGAATCTCAACACTTATATTTAAATTTTTTCAAATCCATTTTATTTCGAAGAGGAAAAAATTTCAAAACACAACAATCGGGAGACAACAATGGTACATACATTGTGCATTGCCATCCCCAAATCAGTTACCCAGAGTACAAGACATCTGCATTCAGTTGTCTGAACAGTACCAGTGCAAACCTCTCTTCAATGAACTCACAGAAATCAGTAGTATAACTGATCAGGAATATATATATATATATATATTCCATCAGGAATATATATATATATATTCCAACAGTTCTAATTTCATGTGAGTAGTAATTGCTTTCCACTCCCTTTTTGCACTAGAAGTAACAGTTGTATTTTGGGCCCGTTTCCCAGGCATTTCTGCTTCTGCCATGTATTAATGTCACAGTAGTCTTGGGAAGGAGAAAATGAGGCTGCGAAGAACTGCATGTGGAAGCCCCCACAGTTGTGGCAAGTAATCACGGGTTGCCTGGCCCCACTCTCCAAACAGGAGGACGCGTGCTCCACTCGCGGGCGGTCCGCGCGGGCCCCTGTGGGTTCAGAATCCAAATCTCTGGTCAGCACAGTTACGGGCACATAAAAAAAGGTATGGACTGCTGTGGCTCGGGAGAAAACCCAACTAACCAACCGACGACAGTTTCGCATAGGGGAACCACGCAGCAAGCTGTGTAGCACCAAATAGGTACCCCTGTAAAGCCAGCCGAGAAAAGTATCCAGGGTAGGACGCTAGCGTTCATTTTAGTGGACTTCTTTCCATGGAGGACCCCAGAGACAGGTGTCATGGGCGATGCCAGATTTTAAAAAAGTATAACTGCGTTGCTTATCTCCCTTGGCGCCTAGGCTCAGTCGGTTGCTCGGGTTTCTGTGCTCAACTTTGTGGACAGCTCAGGGCGACGCTCCTGTCCAGACCCTTAAACAGGCGATGACATGGACACCTAGAGAGAGGGCCCCAGCCTGCAATGCTGGCTTACTGCACACGCGCGAGGGAGTGGCCCGGGGTGTGGCGCACTGTGACACAGAGTCGGGCGCTGAGCTGCGCTGCGCGTGCGTGCGCCACGGCGGAGCGGGGTCAGGTGATGTTGCATCGGCTAGTGGCAGCGATCGGCTGTCGGACGGTAGTCGGGCGGCTCGCGGTGCTGTTACGCTACGGCTGTGGCCCAGGAGACGGCAAGACAGCCTGGGATGGTGTGAGCGTCCTCAGGACCGCCCAGCAGGTGAGCAGGAAGTTCTGCTTGCTGGTTCTGGGCGGGGCTGCGCTTGATGCAGACGTGACGCAATCCGTCTGCGCGGCGGGTGAGGGCTAGAGAAGCCATTGTTGATGGCTGAATGGTTTCAACTGAGTCCAGTGGGAGTTGTGCGCTCTTTGCGTCAACATTGTTCCTTTTACCGCTCCACGGCCCCGGATTATATTCTTCTCCGGAGCCAAGCGCCCTGCCACCTGGCTCCGCTCTCCAGTACCGGAAGTTGAGGGATCTGCGTTTGTGTCTTCGATTGCGAGCCCCGCGCAGTAACACACTTAAGCTTTACCAGACAGAGTTGTTCTTACAGCCAGATTTGGTAGTGAGTGAGAAAAAGTTTTGTAAACTGTTAGGGTGTTCTTTATTCAAAGAACATTTGTTGAACTCAAAGCTAATGTTTTGGTAATAGCGTTTGAGGTCTTGGTGCAGCCCAGTAGGTAGGTAATACCTTAACCTTATTTATGGAAAAGAAAAAGCATAGATTGTTGTATATTTCAAGGTTGCTGTAGTTTCCAGTAGACAACAATCACATTAAATTTTTTGAAGTTTTTATACTTTAATGAAATGAAATTTAAGCTACTATATATAATCTGAGGCAGTTAAAAAAATTCAAAATTTAAGAACAGTGCTTTGAGGCATTTACTCAGTTCATAGCAAATAGTAATTATATATTAAAAGCTCTAAGTGTTAACTGGTTCTACAACAACGCCATGGAAGTTGTGACAATTCAGAAATCTTGAGATCAACAGACACTATTCTCTTGATCTCTACAACTTGGTTTGTAAGACACTATGTGCTGCGGGCCGGGGATTTAGCTCAGTGGCTTAAGCGCCTGCCTGGCAAGTGCAAGGTCATGAGTTCGATCCCCGGTACAAAACAAACAAACAAACAAACAAAAAAAGACACTATGTGCTTCTGTGAGCTGTTCCCCCCGCCCCTCCAGTTTCAAGAAGCCAATAGCAGTTTTCCATCTGTGCCTAAAAATGTTAGGATTCAGTTCTAGCACAATGACTGATAATGTTTTAAGCTAAAGATGGGCACACAATTTCAGTCTTATAAAAATATATCAGTCTTAAACTCACGAGAGGGCACTTTCACGTGTGCACGAGACAGAGGAAGACCCGTAAGAACTGGAAGAGCTGTGTAAGGACTTTTTATGAATCAGGTACTCTCCCTGCCACACATATACACACATTTTAATACTGTTAGGTTTTTTAATCCAAGCTATCTGGATTAAGCAGATAGTTTAAGTAGATAGTAATCCAAGCTATCAGGCAAAATTTGTTTTTTTTGGGGGGTTAAGGGAAAGATTTTTACAGTTTTTGCTGTTTCAGCTATAGGGCAGCCACTAAAATAATAGTTTAACAACACTGAAAAATTTTAACTATGGTCACTCTGTTTTTAGAAAGTATAAATTCAGATTCACCTCTTCTCATAAAGTTAACAGTTTGTATATTAAATCAGATAGGGTTTTTGAAGTGTAGTAATGTTTTGGATAGCAATCCAAAAGGAGAGTTGCTAAAGTCTATATGGGAAATTGAACTAAATAAAAATATTTATACATTTTAGAGATGGGACAAAAAGGATATTAAGACAGATGCCTTCTTTCTGCCCCAGTCAAAAGCAGCCATTCTGTCGTGAAAGAAAGTGACAGGGACACTTCCTGCAGATACATGCTAGTGATCCAAGGGCAGCCAGCGTCAGGAGTGGCTTTTAGGAGGCGACATCCTAGAAAAAATTCCAAGGTAGAGGTGGGGGGATGGCACAGAAGGGTTTTCTATTGTCAAGGAACACCATGCTGGAGGCAGAATAGCCCTAATACTAAAACTCACCGAACTACTACTTGTCTTTTCAGACCCATATTGACAAAGTTTTTTCTCCTTCCAGGTTCTTTTAATCAAAGTCAAGGAATCTCTTTTTTTGTCCCACCCCATAAAATGGGTCAGTTTGTGGGGGCACTGGCAAATAAAATTTCCTCCGCTTAAACTACTTATCTGGATTAGTATAACACATTTATGTGGTCAACAATGAGAGCAACAGAAATGTAGCTGGCATGAGTACTAATAAAATACAAAAGCCAAACAAGCTTTTTTATCCCTCCCAACTCCTTCATCACCACCCGCACACCAATCATTACATTAAATTTTTCTGTGACACCCTTTTGTAGGGTTTTTGGCCCAAGAAAGGTATGATTTTCAGACCATAGTGAAGTAGGAAGAAGGATTCCGTGAGTTTGTTTCCTGTCCTTAGGAATAAATTTCACCTTCTCTATTTACTTTGAAAACGTATGTTAGTATTTCCGATATGGGAGGAAGCAGAGTGTTGTTTGTGTGCATAGTGCATCTCAGTATCATGGAGGGCCACTGTGGTTGTTAACATGTTGGTGTAGTTAATATGAACTGTTTGTGTCTCTTGTTTATTTGGTACTGGGAATTGAACTCAGGACCTTGCACTTGCCAAGGAAGCACTTATGCCACTGAGCTATATCCCTGGCAACATGAACTGGTTTATACATAGCACAGGTGTCTTTTGGATCACTAAACTGTTGTGTACCTCAATGCCTTTATTTTATGGTACTAGAGATTGAAAATAGGAATCCTTCAGCTATTTGGGTTAGAAGGGTTCGGTCAGGTACTGTCCTATTGATACTGGGATAACAAGTTGCAGCCGGAAGATTCATTCACAGTTCAGAAGTCCTTGTTCATTTTACAGTGCTTGTGTTTGGTGATGTGCTGTTATCACTATTGGTGTCAGCAGTTCATTTATGAGCTTACTTGGATTCCACTAATTCTATTTGTTTATTTAGTTTTTTTTTTTGAGACAGGATCTTGGTATGTAGTTCAGGCTAGCCTTGAATATGTTGTCCAAGCTGGGCTTGAATGTGCAGTGATCCTACTGCCTTCTGCCTCCCAGTGCTGGAATAACAGGTGTACAGCACCATGCCTGGCTTAGTTTTTTGAGACAGTGTCTTGATATGTACTTCAGGCTGGCCTCAAACTCACTGTCATCCTCTTGCCTCAGCTTCTTGAGTGCTGGGATTACAGTCATATGCCACCACACCTGACTCCTCCCTTAAAAAAGAATTTTTTTTTTATTCATCCCCCTTTTTTTAGACAGGGTCTCACTGTGTAGTTTGGGATGGCCTTGAATTTACTGTATAGCCTAAGGTGGGCTCCAACTCATAGCAATCCTGCTTTTGCCTCCCAAGTGCTAGAATTATAGGTGTGTACCATCATACCCAGCTCATTCCCTGATTTTAATGTGTTTCTTATGATTTATCTTACATTTTAGTCCACTGTGTCCTTTGATAGGGATATTGGAATAATTTAGTTATCAGTTTACTAATTAGGAAGTAGATTTATGTTGAGGCAGTAGCCTAAAGAGCACTTACTGTTGACAATCTTAATGTTGACAAGCTCAAATAACAGGTCCAGTTTCATCATAGTAAAATATTGGAGATAATCTAAATTCTTTGGTTATGTTGGGATTTTGTTGATACAGTTACTACTGGATTATTGAAATTACTTAGGTTTTTAAGGAAAATGTTGCCATTTTGTTGTACATTTGGTTGTAATGGGTTTTGACCCTAAATAGTGAAAAATTGTAATTATCTTTAGTTGTATCCTTAATCATGCAGTAAGTAAAGTTAGCTGTTTATGGTAAAAAGTTGATACTTTTACTGGACATGGTGGCACACACCTGTAATCGCAGCCCTTTGGAGGCTGAGAAAGAAGAATCTGTTAGAAGTGAAGCCAGCCTGGGCTACATCATGAGTTCAAGGCCAGCCTGAACTACTTAGTGAGACTCTGTCTCAGCAAACAAACAAACCAAAAACTGGTGCTTTCTTCCTTGAGGCCTGAAGACATACAGGGGTGATCTGGAAAATTGTTTTCTTGGTTTGACAAAGGCGTAAACTTCTTGTCTGATCAAATGTAAATCACAGTAGCTTTCAGTATTTGATTTTTGTGGTACTGGGGATTGAACTTGGCCTTGTGTGTGCCAGGCAAGTGCTCTAACTCTGAGCTGTATCCTAGCCCTCAGTATTTTAATTACATGAAGTTTTAGAACCATGTTTGGTTTTGAAACTAATATTTTGGGTTTGAGTTATAGTTAGGACCTCAGGCAAGAAATGGTTAGTTTTGTTTTTTTTTTTTTTTGGTACCAAGGATCGAATGCACGACTGTGTGCTTGCTAGGCAGGTTCTTATGCCGCTGAGCTAAATCCCTAGCCCCAAAATGGTTAGTTTTTAGGTGGGTTTTGTTTTTGGCTTGCTGTTCCTTGTTGTAAAAAGTCTTCATGCACTTCTGCAGTGAATTTAGTTCTTGTTTATCCTGAATCTTATTTATTTTTGATCTTTTTTGAGTCAGGGTTTTACTATATGGTTCAGGTTGGTCTTGAACTCACTTTGTAGTCCAAGCTGGCCTTAAACTTGCAGTGATCCACCTGCCTCAACCTCCTGAGTGCTGGGATTACTGGCATGCACCACTGTGTCCAGCTTTTTGAATCATATTTTAGTGAGATATTTAAGCAGATGAATAAGGGCAGCTAGTTTACTCCCTAGCCCTGTCCCTTTCAACTTGTGACCATTGTGAGAAAATACTGCTTATATTGCAGAAAGAGCTCATCAACTGATCCTTTCTCCCATTTCAGTGCCTCCAGGGAGTCCACTTTCAGCAGCTGGCTCTGCAGGGAAGACTGACATCATTTTCCCAAAGGCTGTGTTCAAAACCACCCAAAGGTACCTGTTTTCTCTCTATTGTCATTAGCAGCATGAGGTATGTAGCTTCCTTGGAGTGTGTTTCCCATGGTGATGAACCGTGGACAAGGCACATGACATCCAGGATGCCTCCTCCTCCCTTTTCTAGTTTTCCTGTTGAGCGAAACTAGAGCACTTTTTTTTTTTTGGTAGGGGGATCAAACTCACGACCTCACGATTGCCAGGTAGATGCTTATGGCTGAGTTAAATCCCTGGCCCAACTATAGCACTTTCTGCTTGCTTTTACCAGTTTGATATATCACTGAGCCTGGTGAAAATCAGCATTTTCAGAAGAAAGTTGCCTGGTGAATCTTTTGGAAAATAGATGAACAAATCTTTATTTCTGCATATCTGATTCTAAGAACCAGCCAAGGCTCATATTTAGAAAGTAAAACAGAGATGATATGCAAACTGATGTTAGCTTGGAGAACAGTTGTCTGTTTGAAGCCTGTCAACATGGGCCAGGGACTCATGTGTGCAGGGACAGTGCTCACAGAACCACCTGGAGATCTCCACATTGTGAAAGATACTTCTCAGCCCCTTATCCCAGTGTTGAGACCTAGGGCTGCTTATTGAGTGTGTCAAGAAGAAAGGAAAGACAACTGACTTTTCATTTCTCTGACTTGACTGAATTGTTGCTTTTGAGTAAGAAATTTTTTTTTGTCTCTAAAGCTTGTTCATTTTATCCCTAAGGGTTTGAGAAATTTTTTGAGAGGAGTGAAAGAAACACAGACTCAGAAAAATCAACAGCTCCGAGAGACGGTAAAGCTTTACATCTTAATATTTTTGATGTTCTCACTAATTTTTGGGTTAATCTTCCTAGGATGTGACAGGCAGGTGGGCCTGTGTGTGTGAGGTTAACCTTACCTTCCTGGTGCTTGTTTGCAGGTGCTGATTTTTGCTCCCTAGTCACTTTGTTCTTTGCTTTTGGCTTTGGCTTCATCTTTCTGTGCCCTCTCAGTTTCTTTGGATCTAAGCCTCAGTGATTCATCTTTTAAATCAAATCATGGTTTGGTGATGTGAATTGCGTTTTGGAATTGACATCTGTATTTATCAGATATTTCTCCTTTGGAGCCTCTTGGTTACCCATGAATATGAAATGGGAAGAAGTACATAAAAGCGTATCAGGTGCTGTGGTAACATGCCTTTCTACAAATGGAACACTTCTATGAAGACTGAAATTTTTGTGTCTGTTTTGTTTTGTTTTGTTTTGTTACCTAGGATCAAATTCATGACCGTGTACTTGCAAGGCAGGCGCTTATGCCACTGAGCTAATCCCTGGCCCCTGAAGACTCAAATTTTGTCCTTACAATTTGTACAAATTTTTACCTTGTCTCATAATTGACTTTGTTTTCTCTTAGAAACTGGTAAACCAAAGAATGCTGGGTCTGGAGGAGGTGGAGGCAAGAGAGGAGAAAAGGGGGATGATTTTGCGTGGTGGAAACGGATACAGAAGGTTTGTGAGCATCTCAGGACTGGACCCAGACATCTTGTCACTTCAAAGGATGTAGTGCCTTCACCAAAGGATGTAGTGCCTGCTTCTATGACAAAATACTGTATGCTGAGTAATTTGTAAATGCCATGTGCTCACAGTTACACAGGTGGAAAGTGCTAGGCCAAGATGCCAGTAAGTCTTGTGTCTGGTGAGCACTTGGTCTCTGCTTTCAAGGTATCATTGATGGCATTTGATTGCTACTTCCTCCAGAAGGGACAGTGGTGTGTCCTCATATTGTGGAAGGGTTGAACTTTTTCCTTCAAGCCTTTCCTTCAAGTGTTTCTTCCACTCCTCTCAAAAAATTTCTCAAACCCTTAGGGATAAAATGAACAAGGACACTAATCCCATTCCTGAGCATGGAGCACTCATTTCCCAAGGATACCCCCCCATTATCATCTTGGGGTAAAGCTCCATTGTGAGTTTTGCAGGGGGACACATACTCAAGCCATAGTAATTTCTGCATGCTTAGGTCAAAGCTCACAAATTGCTTCAAAGAGTCTAAGAAATTAACTTCCTAAGTTGTGTTGCTGTTCAAATTTTCAAACACCTCAATAAAAGAGAACCTGCATAATGGCTCCAGAGCAGATCTCTTCATGGGTTTCTGCTGCTCGTATGCTGACTTGTGAGCTGCAGGTGCGATGTGTGCTTGTACCTTATAAAGATTTTTCTCCAGAGAGGAACAATTCTGCTTCATCATACATCTGGGGACCTTTGTGTATTTTGTGAGGGGATGGTTTGGACTACTTTAATAATATCTGAAAAGAGACATTATGTTTTCATAAACCACTGAAGGGCTGAGAGTGTAACTCCCAGGTTGGGTCTCCAGCACTGTAAGAGCAAAAAGAAACTCCTCACATGGAAAACGTTATCTTTTCTTTTACAGGGAGAGTTTCCCTGGGATGACAAGGATTTCCGAAATCTGGCCATTTTGGGGGCAGGCGTTGCTGTGGGAGTTTTCTATTTCTATTTTCGAGATCCTGGAAAAGAAATCACCTGGAAGCACTTTGTGCAGTATTACCTGGCCAGAGGCCTGGTAAGTGAACTCACAGTGTGTCTACCAGGAAGGAAGGAGGCTCTTTGTCGTGGGTTCTTGCAGGCCTGCACAATGCAAAAGAGGATATGAATGAGCTTCCAGGCTGGGCTGGGAGTGAGTTTTCTGTGTAGTGGATGTTTTGAGTATCCTCGGATAGAGCCCAGAGGCAGTTTTCCCCTAGGGACCACTGTAGCAGAAAGTGTTAGGCACACTTTCTGGCTGGGTAAAGGCTGCTTTAGTATCATTGGATTGACTTTTTTAAAACCTATGCTCTAAGACTTGGTTGTTTGTCCCATGACTGTTGAATTCTCATGTCTGATTCCTATGCTGTGTCCTGGATGCCCTGCTGGCCATCATTGACCAGGAGCCTGGGGCTTTTTTTTTTTTTCTTTTTTCTTTTTGAGGCAAATTCGTGTCATATAATACAGTCTGGCCTCGAATGTACCATGTGACCCAGGCTGACCTTGATCTCCTGACTGTCTTGCCTTAATCTCTCAAGTGCTGGGGTTGCAAGCATGCGCCACTACACTGGGCGGGGCTAGGGCTTTGTATAGAGAAGTGCATGGCATGGGCAGTCCTCTTTTACCTTTCACGAGAGGCATGCTTATTCATCAGCCTGCTGAGGCTGGGTGAACACTGCTCAGGCATCAGTGTAAACTGATGAGTAGATGCTTTGCCTCTCAGGTGCCCTCAGAAGGGTCTGTGCTAAGTGATGGGGTGTTAGAATTGCACTTCTGTGTGGTGAGGTCAGTGAGGAACTGATTTCCCTCCAGGGTTTGTGGCCAGGGCTTTTTATCTGACTATAGAGCCCATGCTTATTCACAAGGACGCTCCTGGCAACTTTCCTTACAGTAGTGGGGGCAGAGCTGCCACAGCTCTTGCCTCTCATGGGTCTGCCACTTGTAGGCACAGGCATGAGGAGAGGAGATGAAGGTGGTGGGTCCAGGATGCCTTCTAGGTCATGAATTCTGGACAGATTCCAGAGCTTCCTGAGGTCTTTTCCAGTGCTGGAATGCTGCTGGTATGCCTGTGGAAGGTTCCTCGTGATGAACACACATTAATCACAATCCTTAGGCTTCATTAACTTCTTTATTTATTTATTTATTTGATACCAGGGGTCAAACTCATGACCTGGTGCTTGCCAGGCAGTTGCTTACCCCAATCCCTGGCCCAAACTTCTATATGTTTTTGAAACAACGTCTCACTATGTATTGCAGGTTGGCCTTGAACTCACTGTGTAGCCCAGGCTGGCCTCGAATTCACAGCGATTCTCCAGTGCTAGGATTTTTTTTTAAGAGGAAAAAAAAATTCAAAACAAGATAATAGAATAATAATGATTAATACATTATGTATCGTTATCTTTTAAAAAGTTATAAAGGTTACAAGATACAGGCATTTAATTGTCTAAACAGTATTGGCACAAACCTTTCTTTTCAATAAACTAAGGTAAATTAGTAATATAACTATCTTAACTATTTTGTATGTGTATGTGTGTATATGTGTGTGTGTGTATATATATATATATTTTTTTTTTGCTTTTTTTCCTCCTTTTTTCCTTTTCCCCATTCCAGTTTCTCTTTCTTTTTGAACAGTTTCTTCCTGTTTTACAATATCTGTTGTATGTTTTCAATCTTCCTCTTTCAGCTTCTCGTACAAGGGAGACAATACAATGTTTACACATGGGAGTCTGGTTTATTTCACTTATAAGTATGGTCTCCAGTTGCATCCACTTATTTTTCTTTATGACTGAGTAGTCCTAGTGTTAGGATCACAGGTGTGCATCACCACACCCTGCAGACTTCATTACTTTTTGAGAGAAATTGTATTGTTATAGTGATTTAGGATTTTGTGAAGCTGAGCCTGATGGTGTACACCTGTAATCCCAGCATGTAGCCAGCACTTCAGAGTTATTTATAAAGACTGTAAAAAAATAAAGTTTTAAAAAGGCTGGAGATGTAGGTTAATGGTGGGACACCCCTGGGTTTGATTTCCTATACTAACAAACAAAAAACAAAAGCAAGATTCTGTGATGAGGACTGGGTGTGGTGGTGCAGGCCTATAATCTCAGCACTTGGGAGGCTGAGACAAGAGGATCTGTATGAGTTTGAGGCCAACCTAGTTTATGTAGTGACTGCAAGGCCAGACTAAACTGTGTAAGGAGACACTGTTTCACAAAAAATAAATCTGTGATGAGCAGGAGGAACAATATTGTCATTCCATCCTCAAAATCTTTTTCTAAGCTGGGCATAGTGGTCCACACCTGTAGTCCCAGCACTTGGTACATTGAAGCAGGGGGATCATTGCAAGTTCAAGACCAGCCTTGGTTACAAAGTGAACTCAAAACCAGCCAGAACTGCATAGTGAGACCCTGTCTTAAAAAAGACCAAAAAAAAAATCGTTTTATATATTGGTTTTCAGAGGGGCATGTTCTATATTGCTGTGTCTAGTGGTGATGGCAGTTCATGAGCCTTTAAGGTTGCATGTTTATCTTTGTTGGCACCATTTTCTTTCTTTCTTTTTTTTGGGGGGGGTGTACTGGGGATCCAACTCACAACCTTGCACTTGCCAGGCAGGTACTTATACTATGGAGCTAAATCCCTGGCCCGGCACCATTTTCTTGTACCTACAGCTAGATGGAAAAAAATATTTCTGAATCAGCTGTGTATTTATATTTGCTGGACCACCAGTATAAAACCCTTTTGAGTTTTTAAGCCAATCTGGAATGCTTGACTAGTGCTCAGATGTACCAAATTTATAACTCTGCTTAGCTGAGTGTTGTGTGGCATACCTGTGATAGCAACACTTGGGAGACTAAAACAGGAGGATCTCTGAGTTCAAGGCCTGCCTGAACTGCATAGCAAGATCTTGTCTCAAAAAAAAAAAAAAGGTAGACCTCCCCCCCACCCAAAACACACCTTCATAAGTTCATTCTTTGGTTCCTCTTTATGAAAATGGAAGTAGAATTGTTCCCCAGGTGAAGTGTCTGAATTAGTAGGAAAACAGAGCTTGGGCCTGGTCTGTAGAATGCATGTGGCACTGCCCACAGTTTGCTTGAGTGTCCTGCTTTCTGCCTTAGTTGTTCTGTGTACTTTTCCCTTCCTCTTAGGTGGACCGACTAGAAGTTGTAAACAAACAGTTTGTGCGCGTTATTCCTCCTGCCGGGACCTCTTCTGAGGTGAGCAGTGGGTTTAAAACCTAGGTCTCAGGGCCGGGGATTTAGCTCAGTGGCATAAGTGCCTGCCTGGCAAGCGTGAAGTTGTGAGTTTGATCCCTGGTACCAAAAAAATAAAAATTAAATAAAACCTAGGATTCTGACCTGGGATATCACTTAGTAACATCCTGCCTGACTAGCAAGCGCGAGGTTGAATTTGTGAGGATCTAGTACTCTAGACACAGGTTTTTTGTAATGGAAATTGTGGTTCCCTGTTTTTTTCAGTAGAATGTCTTTGCCAATGTCCAGCAATCTGTTACTGTGAGATTTATCTTACTGTTTTGTACTAGTGACCTTGTCTCTCAGGTAGGACAAGAGCTCTTATAAAACTGTTAATGGTGATTCAGTTTTGCCAAGCAGTATGTGAGAACACTGGCCAAAGTTTAGGAGAAGAGCAGAAAGACAAAGAATAGAAGATTAGAAAGACTAAGACGAACTTTGGCAGTTGTTGCAGGACTTTATATTTTTGTCTAGAACTTAAAGTGTGTGGTTTTGTGGATTCAGAACTAGGGAGCTTCTGCTGTTTGCAGTTGTCCTTGGAGTCAGTCTTAGAGTAGGATTGGTCCATGTGTCTAATCAGGACAAGGAGGAGGTGCTCTACTAAGAGAGGGGCTGGTGAATGTGTGTGCAGGCTGTGGGTGTGTGTGTAGGGGTGTGTTTCTGTAGGTCACTGTCCTGTAGCCCAGCCTTGCTATTGTTCTCTGCAGAAGTTCGTGTGGTTCAACATTGGCAGTGTTGATACCTTTGAGCGGAACCTGGAGTCAGCTCAGTGGGAGCTGGGAATTGAGCCCACCAACCAGGCCACAGTAGTCTACACCACTGAGAGTGATGGGTAAGTGGTGGAATGAGGTGGGTGATGCAGCACTGTGGTCCAGGTCCTCTGATTGTGAATGAAAAAGTTTAGCATTTAACTTATTTTGGAATATGCTCCTTTTCAAGCATGTTATAGGCATCTGATGAAATGTTTAATTCCTATAAAGAAGAAATATGTATTTAATCTATTTCTTTTTTTTTTTTTTTGAGATGGGATCTTGCTATATTGTCCAGGCTGGTCTCTAGAGAGCACAGGAACTCTTACTATTTTACTAATGTTCACTTTTAAGGGAAAAAATAAAATATAGTTTAAAAAGGAAGAGATTCATCATGGCATAGAGAAAAGAGAAAGGCTGTGCTGGATGGACACCATTGGCCTCAACTGATTGTGCAGGTCTGTGGGTTGCTGAAGAAGGTGTGTGTTGGAGGCACCTAAAGGTGCTGCCATCCCTACCTCAGCCTTCTGCAAGATGGGCTGGGACAGGGAATGCTGAACCTGTAGCCTGACATAGACACATTTTAGAAAGAAACTGTCCCTTTGGGGCAGTACAAGTTCTAGAGTTGTCTACTCTTCCTGGCTGAAGGAGGTGTTCTGACCTTTCTCTGGAGCAGATGTTGACAAGTGACTTTCATGGTTTTCTAGCTCTTTTCTTCGAAGTCTGGTGCCCACCCTTCTCCTGGTTGGCATACTTCTTTATGCTGTAAGGAGGGGCCCAATGGGGGCCGGGCGCGGTGGCCGACGAGGGAGCCTCTTCAGTGTTGGTGAGACAACAGCCAAGATCCTAAAGAACAACATTGATGTGCGATTTGCAGACGTAGCTGGCTGTGAAGAAGCCAAATTGGAAATTATGGAGTTTGTGAATTTCCTGAAGAACCCCAAGCAATATCAGGACTTAGGAGCCAAAATCCCAAAGGTACTGATTTCAGGAAACGTTTTGTTTTGTTTTGTTTTGTTTTGGTACCAGGGATTGAACTCATGACCTCACACTTGCCAGTCACGCACTTTATGCCACTCAGCTAAATCACTGGCCCTGATTTTAGAGAACATTAATGTTCTGAGCTTCAAGTCAAGGCTAATGACTACTGTGGCTCAGAGGGGACAGATAAGTGATGAATTAGTTTTTACCGTGTGTTTTGTATTAATTATAGTAGGGGATGGAATTAGCATTTTCAGAGTAGAACACCAAAAATCTTAATCTGATAGATTCGAGAGCAAAGTTCTTTTTTTAAAATTTTTTATTTTTTTATACTTTGATACTCAAAATTGAACTCAGGACCATGTGTTTGCTGGGCAGATGAGGTGCCACTGAGCTATATCCCCAGCAAGACCATAGTTCTTAACATTCTATGAAAATTTAAATCTGTAAAACTGTAGGCATAGGAATAATAGACTATGGACCAAACTAAACATATGTAGAAGTGACTATGCTTATATGGCACCCTGACCCTTGCAGTAGCCTTGAGCTTCTTTGTCTCCTGTCTGCAAGCTGGGCACCACTTGATAGTTTGTTCTGAACAACAGAGAAAGGGTTAGCAACTGGTGTGAATCTAGGGGAGCAGAGCCATAAGGCTGGACGTGTCTGTTCTGTGGCTTGGTGAGCATGTGAGTGAGCAGTCCTGGTGGGGCTTTGCTGGCAGCCACCCAGCTGTCTGCACCTCTGCTGACAGCTAAGCATTGGAATGGATGCTTCTCACAAAGGTTTTTCACAGCTTCTTTCAGGTGACTGTTTTTCCTGGGAGTGCCTATGATAGGAGAGTAGGTGGAGCCATAGTTACCCAGACAAGAATCTCACTGGGAGTGCTAGTCCCTCTCCAAGCAAGCTGGCTTCTCATAACAGGAGCCTCTGTCAGCCTGTATGTTGCTTCCTGCTGTTCTGTGGCTGTCAAGAGTTAGTTTAGGCCTAGCTGACTTTCCAGCTCTTCCTGGGTAGGAAGTATGGTGACTTCTCAAAATTACCTCTTCCTCCCCTTTGTGGTGAAGAATTGGCTATAGATGGGTATAGTGATGCACACCTGTTAATCTCAGGTATTTTGGAGGCTGAGGCAGGAAGGTCACAAGTTTGAGGCCAGCTTTGGCAACTTAGACCTTGTCTCAAATTTTTTAAAGAAATGGACGGGGTGGGGGGTGTGGGTAGGGCTGGTCATGCAGCTCTATGGTAGAGTACTTGCCTGGAAAGCACAAATCCTGGTCCCATCTCTAGTAGCCTCCTCCCCCTACCACATGCAAAGAATTAGTTGTGCATTCATCATGGCAGGTGCATTTCCTGAGCATACTGCTGACATATCTGGTTACTTTTTTTTGCCATCTAGAGTATCTCACACTATCAAGGATAGCTCCTGAGACTGTCACATTCTAGGGAGTGTTAAGAGTATCCCACATGATGGGCGAAATGTGTCAAGCCCACACCTGTAGTTGGAGAAGTGGATTCTGTGTGACCATGTGTGGGGGACATGGGGTTCCAACACGTTGTGGGTTTTTTTTTGTCTTTGAGACAAGGTCTTGCTATGTAGTTCTAGTTAGTTTTGAGCTCACTTCGTAGCCTGCACTGGTCTTGAACTTGCAGTGATCCCGCTACCTCAGTTTTCAGAGTGTTGGAATTACTGTTGTGCATGATCACACCTGGCCCTGTTCCTCACTTTCATCTGATTTTTTTTTTTTTTGAGACAGGGTTTCACTGTGTAGCCCAGGCTGCTCTCAAACTTAAAGTGATCCTCCTGCCTCTGCCTCCCATGTGCTGGGATTATGCGCGTGTGCCATCACACCTGGATTTTATCTGAATTTTGTTCTTAAAGTTACGATTGCTTTAAAATGATCTGACATTAACCCTGCACCCTTGACTAGGAGTGGAGCGGTCTAGTTTCTCTTCCCACTTTTTAGGCATGGTGATCATTCATCAAATGAAAACAGAATTTATTAGAAAGCTGTAAAGTAGTGATTTTACACCTTAAGCAAATGTAGACAAAGGCAGGGCATAGTAGAGAAAGGAGGTGTGGTTGAACATGAGACACATGGTGTGAACAGTTAAATACTTAAGGAATTGTGTCCACCCTTTAGGCCAGCAAGAGTGCAGAGGGTTCTTTGACAGGATTCTTTGTAGCCAAAGATTTTGTGCTAGAGCTATGGTGGATATATGGGCCACCAGTTTGATGGTAATTATTAAAAGAAATATTCAGGTTCTCTGACCCAGCAGGGGTACTCCTGAAGTTTATGCTGCGAAAAGAACTTACTCCTTTTTGTGGGGGTGTGGAGAGCTTTCATTTTCTGTGTCGTGTCTACAATGTGTGAACTGTGGTGAGTGATGAGTGTGCAGTAGTTTTATAAACAGAAAAGATTAAATAAACATGCCTACGCTTTAAGAATGATGTTTGGTGAGATTGTTGTTAATCAACTGGATAAGTCACTTGTGTAGAAGACCAGTTCCTAGGTAGAAAGTGGGACTTGGGTGTTATCTGTCTCCCTTGAGAGCCAGGCATCTCCTTCTGTTACAGGGAGCCATGCTCACTGGCCCGCCTGGTACCGGCAAAACACTCCTTGCCAAAGCAACTGCAGGGGAGGCCAGCGTGCCCTTCATTACTGTGAACGGGTCGGAGTTCCTGGAAATGTTTGTTGGTGTTGGGCCAGCAAGGGTAGGTACGTGGGTGGTCAGCTTCAGAGGGTGCCCACCTACTGCTTAACTAAGCTTGGGTAACCATGGACTTTGTGCAGGATTCTGGTGTGAACCCAGAGTATGCCCCACCCTCAAGGCACTAAGCACCAAGGAGAAGGTTAGGGATTACCTGTGTGTGTGAATAACAAAAGACTGTTGGTTCCTGTTCTAGGTCCGTGACATGTTTGCAATGGCCAGGAAAAATGCTCCTTGTATCCTATTCATTGATGAGATCGATGCCATTGGCCAGAAGCGAGGCCGTGGGCACTTTGGGGGTCAGAGTGAACAGGAGAACACCCTGAACCAGATGCTCGTGGAGTTGGATGGTAAGTGGAACACCATGGACCTGAATGTTCAGCATCTCTTGTGTTGTTCCAGCAGGACATCACAGGACACTTCTAGCCATTTGTTCCTGTGAAGATGCTCCTTGGGAGAGAATTTGTTCTGCCCTTAAGGGAGGTTGCTCAGGCAGACATGGTGGAGAAAGCATTGTCTGTCCACAGGGTGCACCTGTTTACTGCACAGCAACAAGATGAGGCAGCCATGTTCTGCCCTCCAGCAGGAGGCAATTAGTAGGGGTGAGGGATATCTGCTTAGGTAAACTAGGACATAAGTGTCGGTCTTGTGATGGAGGTACAGGATGGAGTGACAGAGCTGTGTTCCTGTTCTGAGCCTTTATCCTGCTGACCACAGAGTGATTGCCACCAGGATGTACCTTCTTTGGATGTGTCTAGTTTTTAAAGTTGTAAAAGCTCTCCTTGGATCTCTGGCAGATTTTATCTTCACTTTGACATTTGGGTCATGATGGTGTCCTTGAGACCCCCTCCTTGGTTTGGCAGCCTGCTGGGAGGAGCTGTAACTCAGATCTGTGTTCATCATAGTGAAAAAACAGCAGAACCAGCCAGGGGAAGATAATGGACGGAGGCTGGAGACTGGGGCAGTTCCAAAGTCCACCATAATGAACTGTAGGACTTGGGTGGTTTTGACCTGGGAAGCTCTCGAGGGACTCAGTTCTTTGGGGTTGCCATTGAGGCTGGTCATGTACGAAGGTTCCAGATGCTCAGGTGGGCAGTGGGCATAAACCACATTTGTGTACACACAATATGCTCCTCCTGTCAGGGTGCGGTGAGGACAGTAGTTAGGCATGCTGCACTAACCCTTTAATAAAGTCTTGTTGTCAATATATCTAAATGTAAGTAAGTTTTCACTGTATCTTCTGGAGGCAACAGCCAAGAGAATAATGGAAAGGAGGGTGCAGGCACCCAGGCTGATCCTCATTCTTTCATTTTCTGATAGTGTCCCCATCCTCCATACAGTCCTGTCTGTCTTCATCCCACCTGCCCACTGGGACCTGGCTGGATGGAGACTGTTCTCTGCTGAGGTAGAGGTGTGGCCATCTGATGTCAGGCTGTGAGGAGCCAGGCATAAGTCAAGATATGGAGAACCCATGCAGGGGGACCTACCTTCAACCCTGGTTCCAGATTGTGGAGCTCTCTGTTAACAGAGAGCTATCTGGTTTCCTATCAGCAGAGGCACAGGTAGAATGGGAGAACAGTAGAATGCTGGGGAAGTGGAGCCTTTGTGAATGGTCCCTCCTGAGAAAAGTCAGCAGGGCGTTCATAGTAGCCAGCCTAACCTGGGGTAGCAGGGCAGGGCTCATCCTGGGCTCACAGTCCTTGCAGTAGGATGAGGAGTGAGCAGATGGAAACAAAACCAATGTGTGCTGAGCTGGAGAGAGTCCTGGGTTTTGGTGCCTGTACCTTCCTTGGGTTTATTTGCTTCTCTCGTGTCCAGGGTTCAACTCTACCACCAATGTGGTGGTGCTGGCAGGCACCAACCGCCCTGACATCCTTGACCCAGCCCTGATGCGCCCTGGCCGCTTTGACCGCCAGATTTATATTGGTGAGTGTGTGTGAGTTGCATGCTTGGGTTTGGGCATTGGCCTGTGAGGCTGAAGCTTGGTTTGTTCATTTACTGTATGTTTGGAGTAGGTTTTGAAATAATTAATACAGCTTTTTGAAAACATGGACTCAAGTGTCCCGTGTTGTTGCTGAGTCCTGTCTTCTGACAGTCTACTTTGTGAGAATAAGAGATAAGGTTGGGCCCATCAGCATGTCACTGTAGTGTGTGCAGAGGCAGGGATGTACCAGGTTGGTGGCCTCAAGTTTTCACTTCTACACAGTGTCATAGTGACTTGACAGGTTAGAAAACTTATCCTTTCCCCTTCACCCTGATAGTCAGCCATCATTGTCTTTCCCAGGAATTTATCCTGTTTGGCCACCCCTTTCTGCAAAGCATGGTGCTTGTTTTGTCTGCTGTCAGGTCCCTGGGTCAGATGTTAAGGTGGTGTTCCAGTGTACTGCAGGGCTACATGCATGTGTACTTAGGCTTGTTTCCTCCATTGTACTCTGGCTTCTCTAGACTGCCCTTGTAAGTTTGGGAAGTGGCTGTGAGGACCTAGTTATCAAGGTCTAGGGAGCTCAGAACATTTTCTCTCTCTGTCTCTGTTTCTTCCTTTCTCTCCTCTCTCATCAGGTCCCCCTAACATCAAAGGCAGGTCATCCATCTTCAAGGTCCACCTGCGCCCACTCAAGTTGTCCAAAAACCTCAGTAAGGATGCCCTGGCACGGAAGCTGGCAGCTCTCACTCCAGGATTCACTGGTGAGTGTTGGATTGTGCTGTTCATCCTGGCAGAAACTGGGATGCTCAGTTACTGGTCATTGGCAGGTGGCTATTGTGCCTGCTCAGTTGGTCCTGGGCAGTACTTATCCAGTCCCTATAACTTTTAACCTACTGGGACATTTCAGTGGCTTCAGAGATCTTAGTCCCAAAGCCTGTTGTAGCATTTGAGTGAATGTTGTGGTTGTGATTCAGCTTAGTAAGTCTTTATTGCTTAGGACAAAAATCATTTTCCAAGGAAGATGCCTGAGATAAGTTATGTTACACTTTGGTCTTTTACTTGTGCTCTGAACTGGGCGGCTACTATACTTTTCTCTCGCTCTTTTTTTTTTTTTAAACATTAAAACCCAATTTCCTGTGCTCAGATACTTGTCTCTTTACCAGAATGGTTAGGGACCTTATAAGGGACTTCCTGCCCTGTTTACCCCATTTTAGTCTCCCTTGCAAGACTGCATATCTTGTTTTCTGTAGCCAGATGCACAAAAGACCTCAACCCATAGTCACTTGCTTCTGCCACTCTGGAACATGTGGTAGAGCCTCTTCCCCAGCCACCCGCAGCCTCCTGTGCAGCACTAGTAAAGCTGTTTACACTCAAGTGTGCATCTTCTGTGGCAAGTGGTGAGTGAGGCATTCTCACCAGACTAGCAGGTGAAGGTTGTCATTTCATACCTGGAATGTGGTTCGCGCCCCTTGTTTTCTTCCTTTACAGCTTCAGGTGTCCATTTGCATGCCAAAAAACTGGAATAAGTTACCAGACTTCAGTTTCCTGACCCCCTCAGTGGAGATTTCCAGTGGGCACACAAAGCAGGAGTGACTAGACTGCTTCTCAGCAGGGACAACTTAACACTGTACCTTCAGAGGAGGAGCCAGCACTGTGCCTGGGGAGACTGCTTCATTGGAGTATCTTTCTCCCCCAGGCCCATTGCGTGGGCTTTACTGTACCTAAGGGGTGGCAGGCAGCCTCTGTGGACATCATGATACAGAGGTCAGAGAACTATGTTCCTGCCCTCTGACACTCAGAGGACACATGGAATCACACAGCAAAAGAACTGTCAGCATGGTTCCAAAAGCCACAGAAATCACCACCAGTTGAACTCTAGTGGTTCTTCTGTGGTTGAGACCTTCCTCCCTGCTTTTTTCATATGCCCCTTTGGAAAAGACTGGCTATTTTAATCTTGGGTGCTCCTTTGGAAACCTGGCAGTTTAAAATTTTGTTTGATGCTCTGTAGTGATTTTTTGCATTGCAGCATATCAATAAAAATAAAGGTATTGAAAAATGTTATTAACAGTTTAACAGAAAAAATACAAAGCATCCAGAGAATACCAAGTGGTGTCTGTTCACAGTGAAAGCAGAACAAAAATAAAAAAAAACAAAACCCCAACTGTCCCAAGGATGCACAAAATTGGATGTATAAAACAATTCTTAAAATTAACTGTCTTCGGGCCAAAGGTTTAGCTCAGTGGTGTATCTGCTTGGCAAGCCTGAGGTCGTGAGTTTGATTCCTGGTACCAGACTTAACTACACAGTGAGACCCTGTTTCAAAAACACCAAAAAATAAAAAACAGACCTTAAAGGACCTGTGATACATGCCACTACCAAGACAACGCATGCATGTTGGGGGTTCCAGAACAGAGCAGAGCCTAAGTATGCAAAGAACATTTGAAGAAATAATGGTTCAAAACTTCCCAAACAGCTTTCATGGCTTCTGTAATTTTCTTACGCTCATCTATTTTTTTGCCTGTATCTGCTCTAGTGTCACTAAGCATGGTCTCTATTTTGGACACTATCGCTGCAGTTATCTGAGAAGTTACTTCTGATTTGATTTTTTTCCAAAGCCTCATTCAATTGCCTTGTTGTTACCACTGCAGAGAGGTCAGGTGGGAGGCTTTTTAGATTGTTCCACCTCATTGTCCCCTAGGTTTGCCTTTGGTGAACTGGATGTCTGGGGTTGTACCTTGTTTAAGTGTCTTCCGTTTCTTTTCTTTTTTTAGTTTGTGGGGTGATACTTCTCAGTTGCCTATGGTGGGTTGTTTTATTGCTAGTATTTAGGACCTTTAGGTAATGACTACTTCTCTGAGGTATCTTTCAGGTGTAGCTGGTTTTTGGGTTTTGAGTCTGTTGGAAGATCCTACCTCTTGGGGCTAGGGATATAGCTCAGTGGCACAAGTGCCTGCCTGGCAAGTGTGAGGGCGTGAGTTCGATCCCGGTACACCCCCCCCCCCCAAGACCCTACCTCTTTACTTTGTTGGAGATGAGAAGTTGCTGCTTGTTTGGCCCCATGCTTGGTTCTTTGGCACTGTGCCACAGTATTTTCTGTGACCGTTAGTCAGACTCAGTCATGGAATACCAGGACAAACAGTTGTTTAGAGCAATTATGTGACTTTTGGCTATACTGGTACCAATAGCATCAAACAGCCTAGAGAATGACAAGCAGAGCTCACCATTAATTTGCAATTTTTAAGTATATCAACTAGATTTGTGGTTGTATAACAAGATCTAAAAAAAAAAAACCAGAAAATTAATTTTTTTTAACACCAAGTACATTTATTTATTTAGGTACTGGGGATTGAACTTGCAACCTTGCGCTTGCCAGGCAGGTGGTTAGGCCACTAAGCTAAATCCCCGGCCCTCACCAAGTACATTTATTAGAAAAGAAGAAAGTTAAGAAATATCCTCATATGTTTCCTTGAGAAATTAAAAATAAAAGACAGAATAAAACCAAAAACAAAACAAAACAGCATTGATATCAAGATAGGCAAACCACCAAAGTACCAATATAAAGTCTCAAAATAGGGAATGGGAATTTAGTTCGGCAGCATCAGCACCTGCCTGGCAAAAGTGTGAGGTTGGGAGTTTGATCCCCAGTACCTAAATAAATAAATAAATAAAGTCCCAAAATAGATACCCACGTAACAGATGTCTGGCAAAGATGCAAAAGCAATTAAATGGAGAAAGGATTTTACCTTCAATAACTATACTGGAACAACTAGATATCCATATGCAAAAAACCCAAAACCTTAATTACACATCAAAAATTTTTTACGACATTCCAAAAATCAACTCAGAATGGCTCATAGTGGGTTATAGTAAAGGCAGATGTGGTCTGAGTCATTGCTTGGCTGAAGTTATTCTCTCTGGGACAAAATAATGTTTTCTCCTTATCATACTAATGAAACAGTACACTATATGTGCTGACATACTTATTTTACTAATAAGTATGTTCTCAAGGTGCATCCATTTACCTATAAAAAATGTTCAGTTTATCTTTATGGCTGAATAGTATTCCATTATATAGACATACCACATCTTTTTTATCCATTCCTCAGTCGATGGGCATTTAGGTCATTTCCAAGATCTGGCTATTATAAACTGTGCTGCTATAAACATGGGTACACATACATTGCTGTGGTATGATGTTTTTAATTCTTTTGGAAAGATATCTAGAAGAGCAATAGCTGGGTCGAATGGGACCTCTAATCCTATGGTTTTGAGGAATCTCCACATTGATTTCCACGTGGTTGCACCAGTCTGCACTCCCACCAACAGTGGAGGAGGGTTCCTTTTCCCCCACAGCCTCTGCAGCATTTGTTATTGGTTGATTTCTTGTAACTAGCCATTCTTCCTGGGGTGAGGTGGAATCTCAGCTCAGTGTTGTTTTAAGTTTCATCTATCGAATGACCATTGCTGTGGAACATTTTTCACGGATATATTTACTGTTGGTACTTTTTCATCTTACAAGTGTGTGTTCTTCTCAGATGCCTGTTTTTGGATTGGGTCTTTAAATCTGGGAGGACTGATTTTTTTTTTTTTTGAGTATTTTATATGTTCTCGATACATTTTTTTTGAGTATTTTATATGTTCTGAGGTACATGTGGCAAACATTTTCTCCCACGTTGTGGGTTGTCTCTTCACTCTGTTGGTGGTTTCTCTTGCTGTACAAAAGCTTTTCAGTAAGGTGATATGCCAGTTGTTGATTCTGTGTACTAAGTCCTATCTGTGCACTCTGGGTTTTATTCATAAAGTCTTTGCCTATACCAATGGCTTCAAGAATTTTTCTTTTTTTTTTTTAAATAATTTTATTTAAAGAGAAAAAAACAAAACAAAACAGAATAAAGGGTAGCAACAATACAGTGTTCCAAGGAAAAAAGGAAAAGAACAACAACAACAAAAAAAACCTAAGAAATTTATTGCTTGACAAATTACATGCTGACTTCTTGGAAATAGTTTTCAATTTACAAAGTTAAAACATGTAAAGTAGACATTCAAACAGTGAGACTGTTAACAGTTCTGCTCCGCAATCTGACAAAAACAGCAATATGGTCATCTATCTTACCCATGCAAATATACTTGCAATTATATCAAAAGGGTAGAATTAAACACAACAAAACAGAGCAAAGCAGATCACAAGAAAGCAATGTAAGAGACAAAAATTTCAAAACTAGACAATTGGAGATATTCACTCTCTGTCATATTGACTCTTGTTTTCTTCCAAATACTTGTCCATATTGTCACATACAGGGAATTCACATGAAACAACCTAGTATGGAATTGATCTGAGCAGGATGAGGAGGGCATTTCAGGTTTTCAAGACCAGACATCAGGGAAGCCAAGAATGGCTGTCATAGTGTCTCTCATTCTCCTCAAAACAGCTGTCCATACCTTAATGTGTGTTGAACTTAAAGAAGGCAAAGCAAGCTAAGATCACTTTGAACAAGTTTTGCTGGACTTCACATCATGACATTATGGAATCAGCACTGGGTATTGTAGTGTCTCTTTTTCTTAAAAGTAGTTGTTCATTTCAACATGTGTTATATAGTTAGTTCTCGTAAACTGTTTATAAGCTCTACACATGCATGAGTCTTTACTTGTTTATCTATCATTTCTGTATTAGCAGGAAAAACAAAACAAAGCAAGATAAAGCAAAACAATTCCTAGAAAAGCATGAGGCAGAAAAGTCACTTTAAAACCGCAATACAAGGTGATCTACAATGGTTACCATGGTGTCTCAGCAGTGTATAACAACATTAATAAAAATGAAGCATTGGAGATATTATAAGACTTCAAAAGCAAGTAATAATCAAACCAGAGTGGGTATCTTAGTGAATCTTGTCATCTTCAGTGTAGTTGCCTATACACTTAGACTTGATGCTATCTATCATAACAGATTT